>JAGTXR010000255.1:0-536670 GCA_022606575.1 Glossosoma conforme | reverse complement strand
CCTTGTATTAACTTGTGGCGCCAAGACGTGAAATTTGACAGCAAGTCTTACCCATAAAATAAAGGTCACCTAGCGTACCATGTAGAGATCCATGAGAGGAGTGTCTCTTTAAGATTTAATCCGCAACGATGATAACCGAAGAAGAACTCAAGTAGTGGAAGCTACACAACGAATAGGCACACTAAAGTGGCAATGTGACATATATATCGAAGAGACGACGGTTTATGGATCAGAAAAGTATTGTATTAGTGTCCAAGAACTGTCAAACGAAGCATTGGCCGACCTTCTGCAAGATGGACAGACGACATAAGAATAATAGCGGCAGTAGCTACGGAAGGCATATGATCGAAAAGGATGGAGACTCATGCGAAAGGCTTGCGTTAGTAACAGTAGACGGATACATGCTGATGATGATGATATAAAATAAAACGTTTTATTGCTAGATATACTGTAGTACGAACCATTTCAGAGAGGCGATCGGTCACATCATGCGCCACGATGGTCTTCTTTACGACATTTTGGAAGGGATGGTTGAGGGTAGAAACTGCAGAGGGCGCCTTAGACGGGATTATTTGCAGCGAGTGATCAAGGACATGAGTTGTAGCTCTTATGCTGAACTAAATAGGGTTGCAGAAGGTCTAGAAGAGTGATGATCGAGATGCAAGATATTGTTGCTGCAAACCAATCCACCGGATTGATACTACGAAGAAGATGTAACTTGTTTTATGTATTTTTTCACAATTTTTAATATTTTTTTTGTTTGTTTCAGATCTGTAAACATGACACTTGATAATGCCGACGGGAGAGGCGGTGGTGTGAGGAATCAATATGTAGCAGCACTCGTCAGTGAGTGGCTTTAAAATCGTTTTATTATTCATGTAAAAGTACAACCTTTTGTTATGTTTCAGTTATTGAAATGGCTTCCATACTAGTATTGTACTCTAATAATACACTTAGCAAAAATCGATTATCTACCATCAAACCGATAGTAGTACATTGGCGTAGATGTATAGTTCTATCTTATTATGCAAAAGATCGTGGGTTTGATTCCCGTGGAACTTTAATTTTAAAAAATATATACGTTTGACAATCTTGCACTCTTTTAAAAAATACCTTATTTAGGTACTTACACTCAAAAAAATATAGCATGATAGCTGAGTATTTACTTAACCCTATCGCATCGGCTGTCGGCATATATCGTCTTGCTACTTTCAGTACTCATTGTGACATCTTCGGTAGGAAATTGGAAGTGCAGTCATTCGCTTTATCAACCTACATTTATTCTTTACAGGAATCTGTAATGCATGTAAATAAATATCGTTAAGTTTCGTCACAGGAGCGATTTTTCTGTAAACCACATGTGTCAATGCCCCCACATGTATGGAGTTACATAATGAACGTTTGTTAAATATTATACTTTTTTATGCATCATCTGATAGCTAAAGGATACAAGAATCAATGCGATATACGAAAATATGTCAGAAAAGTACATTTATGCTTCAAATACTAGTATTATAATTGACAGTATAGTTTGTATTCAAACCGAGCCGTAATGAAAGGGTTAAGCATGCCGCAGGAGAGTATAAACTATAGCTGCATTTTCTTTAATTTTGGTATGACGGTGATGAATTTGTATTGTACTAGTACTTCGAATCCCCGTGTCTGTAGTTTATTTTTCTCACGTTAATTGATGAGAGAAATTTCGCATAAGATGGTGTTTGATATAAATTTGTATAAGTATCAGTTTTTGAAGGTACTCGTTAAATATTGTTATCTATTTAATATTAACCAAACAATATTTCAATTAAGTATTACATAATAGAATAATTACATAATACACAATTATCTGTTATACAATTGTTGTTTTAGTGAAGTGAGGAAGCGCCTTGAATAGCTGTGCAAATGTCAGATAATTTGTGAGAAATTCATTTAACTATTATGTAATGTATTCTCATGTTTAATTGCTTATTTCTCATGTGAAACATCTCACAAAGATCCGGTAATCGATGGGCTCATAGACTCCATCCTCCGCTAGTCAATACCACCAGATCGAGGAGTGGTTGTGAATGACTCTCTTAATGTCTTCTTGCTGGAGTACGCTGATGACGCTGTCGTCATATAAAATTCCACTGCAGATCTGCATATATATATATATATAATCGTGTCGGAAACAACAGGATCAGATCCTGTCTGCCCAGAAGTGGGCGACTTCGATGGCGTTACTCCCGGCCATTGTCAAGTCTTCCTGGATGCAGCTACTCGCACACAGCGCACACTGCAGAAGGTGTGACAAGGTCTGCTCCACGCCGCAGTCACATTCAGTCGGTCCGCTGTATAACTGCCAGGCTTTCAATTGTGTCCTTTTTTACATACTCCGGTCTGAAATCTGTTAAGGTACCTCCATATATTCCACCTCTGGTCGTGTCCAGGGGCTAGGTCCTCTTTCGGGGCAAACCAAGCATTCCCCTCAGTTTCGCCTCTCCGCATGTTTAGCCGCAGGGTGGCCTCAGGTATCACCAGTTCCGTTGTCGACTGTAGGAAACTTCTTATTGATTTAAGCCGTGTGGTTATCTTTTGATACCCAAGCATAGGGTGGAGTGTCGTGGGTTGCTCTAGAGAGCTAGACTTTAAGCGCCTCACACCCGCATCACACCGAAGGACAGTTAAGTCTCCTTGATGACGCGCTCATTCAGATTATGTTAGCAACTGATAAAAGTCCAGTGGGAGTCCTCTCTGAACAATTGTGGCCACTGCAAGTGCTAAAAGAAGGAACCCGTGAAAGAGATTAGAATCGAATTCATGGGTTGTAAAGAGATGGAGATGGAAGATAGATTCTCTCACCGAAAATACGAGCAAATATTGTAAATGCGTGGAAATTTTTTTTAGTGGCCACAGAGTCTGCATTCCCGATAGGGCCGAAGCGATTCCCTCGAACTGCATCGAAGAATGTCACGACCTATTGTCCTCAAACAATTCGATCAACGACTCTTCGGTAAAGACGTGCGGCGCACTGGACGTCTGCGTCGGGACCTAACCTAGATTAGCCTAACCCAACCTAACGATTTTTCCATTGATCGCAGATTTAAGAGATCCATAGGTCTCGTTAACGAAATAACTTAAGTTAGGTTAGGTTAGCCCCACGTCTTTATCGATGAGTCGTTGATAGAATTGTCTGGGGACGAAATGCGGCGGAACCGGAAGTGTTCAGACATTTTTTGATCCTCAGCTAATCTAAAATGGACGCTTCGTTTTCTTAGTCAATCGCATCAGTACAATGATTATTTTCGTCAGATAATTGCTGATGCGATGGCGTAAAAACTGAACGCTAATGACGCTTTAATTAGCGTTGAATGAGAAGAATACTTTTCTTACGACCTCGACGACTCCGCCATATTTTTTGTAGTCGATTTTGCTAGCATCGAATTCAAAACATAACCTTGCTCATTTTGGCAAGCACAATTAATTTAATTAGAGATACATTGTTAGGTTATGTTATAATGATGATTGTGCAATAATCTATGTTTATATTACTTAAGAAATTTAATCTTAAACAGTCCTTCCTTTTATATGTAATTACACGCAGGAGAGTACAACCCGTCCAAACCAGTGCACTCTATGACGTTCAGCTAGAGAGACTGGACGCTGCAGGCGAGAAACGTGTTTTGTGTTTGTATGTGAGTTAAGAAGATTGCAATTGTATATTTATCTGTTTCTTGAAGAGATCCAGATTGTAGGAAGGAGGAAACACAAATGCTGGAAGAACAATCTAATGGTTACCGGTGGCATTTAGGAAAGAACTTTAAAAACTGTCAATTCTTGTCTTTTCTCGTCGACACACATTAACCGTGTAAGACGAGTTTGTCGGTTGTGGGTTGGTGCAGGAGGAATTAGTTCTTTAACTTCCGAAAAGCAGCGAACGTGTTAATAACGTAAAAAAAGATTAAGTGAACCAAACTTATGCCTGTTTTCCATTGATTGCAGGTTATACGTAAGAGTTTTATTATTTATCAAGCGAATTGCTCTTCTTTGAACTATGTTGATTAAATTTAGGACGTATTAAATGGCTCCAACCCAAAGGTAACTGCCGTATTCAAGGATAGGGAAAATCATAAATTAATCTAGTGAAATCAAGATAATTTAGCATGATCCCTGAATATTTAACTATTTTTTTTAATTACTAGTATCCTGACTTATATAAAAGTTAAAATAATTCAAATCATTGAAAGTAGATACAAGATATCACTTTTTTGAGGCAAACACGTGAAACATTAAAATTTGTAATAGATGACAATTATTTACGTAAATACTCAGGATGTATTTACTATGTTTACGTGAGTAAAGTGATACCTTTTTAATGTTTAGGCAATCTATCACAGCGATGATTTAATTGAACATAACCTTACCTTAGCAAATTCAAAACAGGAAACATGCTTTATTTTTTTGAAGTTTAATCGTCTTGGGGCTGCTTTAAATTTTGATTTTTATTCACATTTTAAAACAATATTTATTATCCACTTATTCTTTCTTAATTTTTTTACTTTTCACTGTTTTTATCGACAAACTCATACATTTTAGCACAGGCGTGACAGTTGGTTACCAAAAAATTACATTGTATGTTTTTAAAAACCTTAAATTCTTTACTTTTACTCTTCGTTTAGGGTTCTTTATAATAAAAAACGAAATTCTCGAGAGAAAAGATCAATAACACCAACTCGATAATATTATAAACATAATAACGAACCTTCCCTAATGGCATAATAACGCGAAACAACATAAAGCCGTTAGAAATATTTTAGAATGTCATTCTAACCTATAAACATTTTCAAAAGATACCTACTCTTTTTTCACACTGATATATTGACTAGTAGGTACTTTTTTATTATAATTAAAATCGTTTAATTTATCATTCAATAAATGATGTACATAATTGAAAATAGAAGTATATTTTTAATTAAATAAAATATTATTATTACTTAAATATACATATACTAAACATAAAATTCTTTTTTCAACGCGTCAATCCAAGCACAAAAATAACGGCAGAAGCGGGATGCGAACCACGGACTTTGGAAACCAACAATGCCCAGGTATTCATACCGCTCGGCGAATCGCGCCATTGCTATGCCTAAGGCTATATGCTAGGCATAGCAATGGCGCATCCCGCTTCCGTGGGCGTATTTTGTGTTGGATTGACGCGTTGAAAAAAGAATTTTATGTTTAGTATATGTATATTTAAGTAATAATAATATTGTAATATAGTCAATGATCTATAAAAGTAGATTAGAATATTGAAATAATAAAATAATATTCTAATAAAAATTAAAAAAATTAATGAATAAAATATTATTTTTTATCTGTAGTTGTCGTTTTTTACGTTTGCTTAAATTCAAATTTGTTCTAATAAGAATTTAACATTATACCTACCAATGTTTTGTTTTATACATAAAAAAAAAATTACGCATTATCCTACATTTTACTTTTAGTCACTCTCTTTATCCTAGCCATTTCCCATCATTTGGGGTCGGCTCTTCTTGTGCACATTCACGATGTCTGTCTGTCCAGCGTTGCATTCTCGGTCAAGCCCAGGGTTTTCAGATCCTTGTTTACAGTTGCAGTCCAGGTTGCCTGCGGTCTTCCAGGTCTTCTTCTCAGCGTGGGTATGTTCAGAGCTCTCTTCACCATGTGGTCCTCATCTCTCCGTGTCACATGCCCATACCATCTTAGGCGGTTTTCCTTTATCTTTTCAGGTATGTGGGCCACCCGAAATAAGCCCCGAATATGCTCATTTCGAACTCTGTCCACTCTAGTCACACCGCCCGCCCACCTCAGCACCTTCATACATTTTACTTTTAGTATTATTTTTAATTACATGTATCATTCATTCGGCAATAATTTTGGTGAGCTTACTCAAAAATACCTACTTATTCAATAATTTACAGGTTAGAAACGCAAATATATTTTTTTCAACGGTTTTTTTTGCTTACATTATTACGCCATTAGGGAAGGTTCGAGATCTTTATTATGTTTACATATTATCGATATTGCGTTATTCACATTTTCCTCAATAATTTTGTTTGATTGTACGAACCCTAAAAAGAGCAAAAGTAAAGAATTTACGGTGTTTAAAATCATTTTATAAATGTCGTTTTGGGCAACCGCTGCATTACGAATCATTGGCGGAGAAGAAAAAAAGAGAAAAGTAATAAAATAAAGATTTTAAAATCACATTACATACCCTTTCATATCTGGAATATATTGCCACCATAAATTGCCGCCCCTGAGTTATGTCAGCTGCCATTGTTCATGCCTAGTTCCAAGATATCTTTGCACTAGAAGTTCCATCTCTGAACATACGAGTAAATAGATCCCGATGTCAAATTGTTTCTACCCAATATTTAGCAACATCGATGGCCTGTGTGCTGCCCAGCATTTCGTCTTGAGATGTGCACCTAGTCGGACATAGTGGGGAAGAATCTTAGGTATGAGCGGTCTACAGGTCGCTACAATAGTGACTCTCCCTACCGAAGCATTCCCCACCATTTGAGGTTATCCTTTGTTCTACCAACTCCGGTTCTTAATGGGGCCAATCTTTTCAAACCAGCGACCAGGAAAAAATAAAAACCTCCAGGGTACGAACACGGCACTTGCTGATACGACCGTTCTAGTATCCTAGGCATATTTTCGAGTGATTTCTCAATCGTTTTTTTAAGGAAATCGAATGATTAGTCTGTCGCTCCCAAAGTCTCCACAATTCGGTCCTAAAGAGTGTCTTAACCCAGCAACAAGCGATGTTTTATACATGTTTTGATTCGCGCCCAATGTTACTTGTAAGACTGTACGAATAAGAGTACATTTCTCACCTCTGACCGATTTGCAGATGACATAGTGCTAATAGCCGAATCACCTGACAAGCTTCAAGACATGCTCTACGACCTCAAGGAAGCGTCGAACAAAATTGATCTGAAAATGATCATGGATAAAACTAAAGCCATGATAAATAGTCATATTTCCCAGACTTTTGACCCTATTTCCATTGGAGGAACAAATAGAGATTGTAAACAACTATAACTTTTATAATTATGCAGTTTCACCAAGTACTGTCAGTTGATAACCTTAATGTTAATTGACATACTCTTATTTGAAGAAGACTTTCACCCAACATGAGATCCTTGCTAAAAATGAATACAAGGATTAAGAAGGCATTTTATTTTATCTTCTTCTTCGTAGTATCAATCCGGTGGATTGGTTTGCAGCAACAGAATCTTGTACCTCGATCTCCATTTCTCTCGGTCCTCCGCAACCCTCTTCAGCTCAGCATAAGAGCTACAACTCATGTCCTCTAACACTTGCTGCAAATACTGCCGTCTAGGGCGCCCTCTACAGTTTCTACCCTCAACCATCACTTACATAATGTCGTGAAGAAGACCATCGTGGCGCATGACGTGACCGATCGCCTCTCTGAGATGGTTCTTACTAGGTGCCTATCTTCCTTGATCATCCTGAGTTCTCATTGTTCGTGACGTGGTCTCTCCAGGAAATTCCGAGAATTGTTCTGTACGACCACATCTCAAAGGCTTCTAGTCGTTTTTTATCACTTTCAGATAAGCATTTTATTTTATTTGTTTAATTTATTTTCAGTGAACCTGATGACATTCGTGCACGGCTGCGCACTGGGTTGGGTGTCGCCATCTTTGCCGCTGTTAGCCGGACAGGACTCTCCTCTGACATCACCCTTGGACAGCACCCAGACCAGCTGGATTGCAGCTCTCATCTGCGTAGGAGGATCAGCTGGGACGCCCATAGTTGGCTGGCTGGCGGAGAAGCTTGGGAGGAAGACCACTGCACTACTGGCTGCTTTACCATATGCGGTAACTAAGCAAATCCCATCTATATACCTCTTCTATACATTACCGATTCGTTTTTTCTTCCTTTTTTACGTACAGACATACATTTCATTTGCCCATCTAACTTTATACGGAGTTTGTTGGGATACAATGAGTTGAGAACTAGAAGAGATGTGTGCTTGAGTATGCATTTCTTTCGGCTAGTGCGCGGCGTGTTCAGAAATACAGATATTTTGTTGGAAATCGGTTTGTTTGTCCCTGACAATTATTTAAGTGTAAAGAGGCACAGATTGTTTGTTCTTCCTAGAGGTAATACTAACCTGCCAGAGACTTTATTAACCATATCGCCTCGTATATAGATAGATATATTCCACTTGAGAGAAGCCCAATTTCGACATGAGCTCCACGAATTTATTTATCAAAGTAATTTCGTGGAGTCTTCTGTTTAGCGAGCTTCGGGACTTTTTAATAATTATTGTTTATAATAGTAAATACGTAATTGTTTCTCTTGTATTATATCTTATTTCAGGATCATACTAAATATATTGCCACTTGAGTGTGCCTATTCGTTGGGTAGCATCCACTACTTGAGTTCTTCTGCGTATTTCCTCGTTTCGGATTCTATCTTTTAGCGACACTCCTCTCATGGATCTCTCCATAGCACGCTAGGTGACTTTTATTTTATGGGTAAGACTTGCTATCAGATTCCACGTTTCTGCGCCATAAGTTAATACAGGGAGGATGCATTGGTTAAACGCCTTAGTTTTAAGACATTGCGGAATTTTCGCTTTAAAAATGGGCAGGGCATGTCTGTCGAAGAGACGACGGTCGATGGGGAAGAAAAGTATTGGAATGGCGCCCTAGAACTGGCAAACGTAGCATTGGCCGACCCCCTACAAGATGGACTGACGATATAAGAAGAATAGCGGGAGTGACCTGGATGCGGAAGGCGGAGGATCGAAGAGGATGGAGACTCATGCGGGACGCCTTCGTTCAACAGTGGACTGACACAGGCTGATGATGATGATGACTAAATATATTTTTATTTGTAATGTTTCTGAAATAAATAAATAAAATTAAAAATAGTAATAAAAATTGATGTTTCTTTCAGGCATGCTGGGCCATAAAGTTCTTCTGGCTTACCCCAACAGGCCTGATGACAGCCCGTCTGCTTGCCGGACTTGGAGGAGCAGGATTCTTCATGCTGTCTCCATTGTACGCCTCAGAAGTAGGAAATGTGGAGATAAGAGGCGCCCTCAGCTCGCTGATGGTGTTCAGCATCAACCTGGGAATAGTCTTCATGTATGTCCTCGGAGCATACGCGAGCTATCACACTACCTTGATGGTCGTCGGCGTGATACCGATCGTCTTCTTCTTGCTGATGATGAGAATGCCGGAGACGCCGGCGTATCTTGTCAGAAGAAACAGAGATGACGTAATTATAAATGTTTTACTATTTCAAAATCTAATGTAACTGTTTTTTTTATGTAATCGCATCCAGGAGAGCACACCCGGTCAAGACCAGTGCACTATGACGCTCAGCCAGGGAGGCTGGACGCTGCTGCATGCAACGTGTGTTGTGTTCGTGTTTGTGTGTGGGTTGGGGAGATTGCAAGTGTATATTTATCTCTTTCTTGAAAAGATCCATTGTAGTAAAGAGGAAACATAGACGCTGGAAGAGTATTTCAAAGCTTACCGGTGGCATTAAGGAAGGAACTTTGGAAACTGTCAGTTCTTAGTTAACATACATTAACCGTGTATGGACGAGTTTGTGGGTTTTGAGTGGGTGCAGGAGGAATTAGTTCTTTAAGTTCCGAAGAGCAGCGACCGTGGTAATAACGGTAGAAAAGACTAAGTGAACCAATCTTACGCCTGTGTTCCATTGATTGCATGTTATACGTAATAATGTCATTGTTTATCAAACGAATTGCTCTTCTTTGAACTGAGTCAATCAAGCTTAGAAGGTATTTAGGGGCTCCAATCCAAAGGTGACTGCCGTATTCAAGGATATGTTTGGAGACTAATCAAGCTGCAATACTGCTTTAATTGTTGTTGGTGTGATTTCGAACGTGATTTTCGCTCTGTTGAATAGGATGCATGAAACGTCAGCTTATATTGTCAAAAGTAAAAGAGATGTAGTGATTATACCAGATTCGAATATTTCAAAACTTAACCTAACCATTTGGGTGGCATGAGCCCAAATATGGGTCCACTGCGGGAAGCCCGCCAGTGCCGTGAGCACACCAATGTGTTATAAAACTGTATATTTTCAATCAATGTTATAGCTTGGGTCTATAGCGACATTTATCGTCTGCCCAAGAAACAATTTTGTTAAAATTGGACACCATTTAGCGGTTCAAATCTTCGATAATCCACGAGGCGTTGCATAGATCTATTCAGGGTCATGGCATCCATAAGGCTAATTACATTTACGTCAGCTGACTTAGCCTAACATAAAACTAAGCTAACTTAACATAACATAATAAAGGGTCCGCCAAATAACTTTTTTTTTAAAAACAGGGCGCAAAACATCGAATGTAGCTTCGGCTGTGTGGCACATAGCGCCGTCTTGTTGAAACCAAATATTGCCAACATCCTCCTCTTCAATTTTTGTAAACAAAAATTCGTTCAACATGGCCGCGCCGCATGGAAGCGCCATTGATGGCGCTTCACGCACACTTTCTGCCACAGCAGCAATATTCTCGGGTGTACGCACTGTTTTTGGCTTTTCACGCTTTTGTTTATCGATGAGGATGCCAGTTTCTTTCACTTTTTTCACAAGATAACGAACATACGGAGCTGACGGTGATTCTCTTCTTCCAAAATCCGTACGCAATTTTCGCACACATTCTGCAACATTACCATGATTTTCAAAGTAATGTCGCAATATTTCCCAGCGTTGTTCAAGCGTGTACACAACCATATTCGTTCAGCGGAAGGATAAAACTAATTATGTGTCAAATCAGACATGAGCTAAGTGTTACCATTCACGAAATAAGTATTATTATATATTAGTTGAAAAAAAACGTTAGATGGCGGACCCTATAATACTATAATCAATCAAATTTAGCAACCTCTCTGACTATTAAATTATATTTATTCGAATCTGGGATTATGCCTTTCGCATCGGTTCTCGGCATATGTCGTCATAAGATTCCCCGACCGTTGACATCGGTTGGCGTGATGTATCGTTTCGCTACTTTCTTAAAATAGTTTATTATGCATCATCTGATAGCTAAAGGATACAAGAACCAATGTGATATATGAAAATAGACCAGATAAGTACATTTATACTTCAAATACTAGTTTTATAATTGACAGTATAATTTGTATTCAAATCGAGCCGTAATACAAGGGTTAAAAAGATATTTTCACATTTGAAGGTTATTACAAAATAAATGTCGCGATCTTTCGTGACCATGTGCGTTTATTATTATTAGAGATTTTACTGGATGTTAGTTTATTATTCAAATCTTACTTGAATCTTGTTCGAATCTTATTTGAATTAAATTTAGTTATACCGACCCATCGCAAAGTGCCAGCATTCAACTTATCAACGTAATCAACGAGGAACGGTACGAAACCTGCTAGCTAATTAATGCACGACGCTCGAGAAAGGTACTGCGAGTCCTAGTTTCTTATTCATTTACTATATAAGCCATAGTACTGCCATTGAAATAGTCGGTGTTCTGGCGACCTCACTCGAAAGTGTTTGGAATTAAGTTGGTTCTTCTCAGAACCGCTCTTCCTGACCGTGAGATTTTTTTACTAGCCAATATCCAAGCTCTTAAATGTTATTATTATGTTATTTGTATTAGCCGTCGCGTATAGCTCAATGGTCAAAGCGTTTGCTTTGCAAGTCAAAGGTCGTAGGTTAGATCCCCGACGGAGATTAAAAAAAAAGTTGTTAAATGATTTCTGAGCTCTAAAATACCCCGGTTGGTGTGAATTTGATCATTCACCCGTAAAATGACAGTCATAGCCTATTAATTAAAATATGTGATTGACGAAAGTCGTCCCGTGAAGACCACCCATTCATAGTAAATTCCTGTAATAATAAGGATGATGCGTGAATCTCGGACTGAAGCCTATGACGTTGGCAGTTCAATACACCACATGCAGCGCTTAGCCATATGCACTATTGAAAGCGTCATAGAATTACACAGATGAGACTTCAGAATTACTATCACCATCTTTCGGTATATTCCTGTATGTGTTTATATATAAATATATATATATAAATATGATAAACTGTGATGTTTTTCTTTTGATTGGTGATGCAGGAAGCAGCAAAAGCCATCGCCTGGTTGCGAAACGTCCACGTGAACTCGGAGGTTGTTAAAACAGCTCTGGCAACCCTCAAGTACGAGACCAACTTGGCGGGGAAGCAAGCCGCAACTACCAACGTGACTGGTAATTCATAATGGCAATTATCTGGCAGTGTTTAATTAATTCAATTAATGGGTAGTTATTATTAGGTAACGGCCAGTAAGAAATACCTTAAGAGGTGAGTAAAAAATAATCAATTCACAGTAGAAAAATAATAAAGTGGCAAGAAAGAATTAATTAATGGTATTTAATTCTCGGAATTTCCTGGAGAGACCACGTCACTAAAAATGAGGTTCTCAGGATAATCAAGGAAGATAGGCACCTAATAAGAACCATCTCAGAGAGGCAAGCCCGATGGTCTTCTTCACGACATTGTGGAGGGGATGGTTGAGGGTAGAAACTGTAGAGGGCACCCTAGACGGGAGTATTTGCAGCAAGTATTCGAAGACATGAATTGTAGCGCTTATGCTGAGCTGAAAAGGGTTGCGGAGGACCGATAGGAATGGAGATCGAGATGCAAGATTCTGTTGCTGCAAACTAATCCGCCGGATTGATACTACTACGAAGAAGGTATTTAATAATAAGTTAGGTTAGGTTTCCATTTTGTGTGTTAATTATTTATTAATTTTACTTTAATTTTTACCAATATTTAATATATTACAGCCATTTTAATTTTATAACTGACCACATTCATACTGACACAGTGGATAGAAAGGATTTGTCTAGTGATCGTAGAGTCCAGCGATCTATAGGTCTCGTTAACGAAATAACTTAGGTTAGGTTAGCAAGACATCCAGTGCACCAATCGTCCGTTACCGATGAGTCGATGAACGAATTAAGTAAGAAGAAGAGTAACGCCATCGACGTCGCCCTTTTCTGGGCAGACAGGATCTGACCCTGTTATTTCCGACGCGATTATATTCGTATATATTGCATTTCAAATTATTCTACATTATTGAAACATTGTTGTATCAAGCTTTAAAAATTTTTAAACTATATTGTTACAGGAATCGTATCTGAGAAAATGACGATTTCTGCTAAGACTGAGGATGTTCCTGGATGGAAACTATTACGTAAGTTATTATATTTATTTCACTTTATACATATCCAGTTGCCGGCGGATATGGCTTAGTGGTTAAAGCGAGAGCTTGCTTACCAAATCAATCGTAATGGTAGTGTTGTTTAACTCATTGGTCCGTAGCATACTCGAGAGCGGATCTATCATTTGGGCACCCCATGAGTTGAAATATAGCCTCATGTTGGAGAGGGTACAGAAGAAATTTCTGAGATCTCTCTACATGAGGGTATATGGATACTATCCGTGGCTGTATCCAACTAACTTCATACAGGGTATGTTGGGGTACATTGAGTTGAGGACAAGAAGGGATATGTGCTTAGGTATGCATTTCTTCCGACTGTTGCGTGGCGTGTTCGGGAATCCTGAAATTTTGATGAATATCGGTTTGTGTGTCCCCGATAGAGAAGGAGGAAAAGAATAAGGAAGCATAGATTGTTCGCTCTCCCTAAGAGTAACACTAACCTGCCAGAGACTATGCCTCTTGGGAGAGGGATCAGACTGCTTAACCAAATCGCCTCGGATGTTGATATATTTCACGTAAGAGAGGCCCAATTCAGACAAGAACTCCAAGAGTTTCTTTGGAGGAATAATTAGTTGGCTTCGTCTGTCTGATAATTAATTAATAAGATTTAATAAAAAAAAGGGACCTTCTGTTGCTTTTCTTTATTGCTTTGTTCATAGTACTTAATCATAAGTACCTATTTTTGTATATATTGTATTTTTTATTTGTATTTTTATTGTACTTCAGAAATGAATTGAGTTAACATAATTTGTAATGTTTCTGAAAGGCAAAATAAACAAAATTGAAAAAGGTCGCGGGTTCCATACCCGACGGAGATTAAATAAAAAAAGGATTTAAGCGATTTCTAAGCTCTGTAAAAAATATGGTTGGTTGGTGTGAATTTCAACCCTCACCTGTAAAATGACAGTCATAACCTATTCATTAAAAATTTTGGTAAACGATAGTCATCCCGTGAGCACAGATTCAGAGTAAATTCTATAATGGATGATGCGTGAATGTCTAGAAGACTGCACATACAGAGATTTAGTCATACGAGTATGTAGATCCGTCTCCCGCAGCGCCGCCGAGTACATTTTGTGTATAGTTACCATTGGTCTTACAAGACTGCGCTAGCCTAGGGGCTTGAAGAAAAAGACAGCTTTAGTTTATGCTCTCCTGCGGTACTCTCAAAACATGTCCTAACCAGGTCCACCTTCGCCTCTTGGTCGACTGTAGTATGGAAGGCCATGTCCGTTCTCTTATGTCGTCACAAAATCAAAACATTGTACACCCAGTATTCTACGCAGGCAACTGTTTTCAAATTAATTATACGGCTGCATTGGATCTTGGTGAGATGCCAAGATGCTGCAGGGGCAAAGAAAAATAGGAGAGGTAATATGGTAAGCGTCCTTAAATCTACAGATGAGATTTCAGCATTACTATCACCATCTGTCGGTATTCTCTTGTAAAGGGTCCGCCAAATAACTTTTTTTTTTTTGAAAATGGGGCGCAAAACATCGAGTGTAGCTTCGGCTGTGTGGCACGTAGCGCCGTCTTGTTGAAACCAAATGTTGCCAATATCCTCCGCTTCAATTTTTGTGAGCAAAAATGGCCCGATAACGATCGCTATTGACTGTAACGGCCACTCCTTGCTCATTTTCGAAGAAAAATGACCTGATCAAAGTAATGTCGCAATATTTTCCAGCGTTGTTCAAGCGTATACACAACCATATTCGTTCAGCGGAAGGATAAAACTAATTATCTGTCAAATCAGACATGAGCTAAGTGTTACCATTCACGAAATAAGCACTAGTTGAAAAAAAAAACGTTAGATGGCGGACCCTTTATTAGTTTACTTTTTTTTAACCACTTTATCGCAGTGTTTTCAAAAAAAAAAAAAAACACTGCTTTCACTAATGACTTAATTATTTTAATATTTTTAACTTACATTATTGGTGAGCTGCAATCGATTGAACTGAAATTTTCACGAAAAAAAAAACACTTTTTTTTCACTAGGGCTGCCACAAAATAGATGATAGATCAAATACTCGACCGCTTGCTTAGACTGTCCTTGACTAACTACTTACAAAACTGTCTCCCTACATCGTATGTACCTCCAACGCATCACGTTTGTTGTAAATATTTAAGATATTTATATATAGGGTCCGCCATCTCACGTTTTTTTTTTCAACTAGTGCTTATTTCGTGAATGGTAACACTTAGCTCATGTCTGATTTGACAGATAATTAGTTTTATTCTTCCGCTGAACGAATATGGTTGTGTATACGCTTGAACAACGCTGGGAAATATTGCGACATTACTTTGAAAATCATGCTATTGTCCGCAATCTAACGTTTTTTTTTTCAACTAGTGCTTATTTCGTGAATGGTAACACTTAGCTCATGTCTGATTTGACAGATAATTAGTTTTATTATTCCGCTGAATGAATATGGTTGTGTATACGCTTGAACAACGCTGGGAAATATTGCGACATTACTTTGAAAATCAGGCCATTTTTCTTCGAAAATGAGCAAGGAGTGACCGTTACAGTCAATGGCGATCGTTATCGGGACATTTTTGTTCACAAAAATTGAAGAGAAGGATATTGACAACATTTGGTTTCAACAGGACGGCGCTACGTGCCACACAGCCGAAGCTACACTCGATGTTTTGCGCCCCATTTTCAAAAAAAAAAAGTTATTTGGCGGACCTTTTACTATATAATTGTTTTCGAAAGAAAAAGAAAACAGTGCCAGCCCTTGACACCATCTCATGAATATCTCCTATCGATTTTTTTTTGGTTTATTGAAATTGTAAAATATTCATAGATATCGTTGTGAAAAAATCGGAATCGATTTTGAAATACATCTTTCGAATATTGCGAAGCGCCCACGGGTGCGCTTGCGGCGATCTTCCGGTTAAATCATGTGTTCAACTCATCAACGACCGTTCGTCTTCTCTATTGATTATATGTTCTTCCAGTGACCTCCAAGCCGACCCGCCGAGCATTCCTGATGTGCTTCACTTTGCTGTGCACGCAGACCTTCGTCGGCATCTTTGCTGTGGTCACCTTCGCAAGCGATATATTCGAAGGAGCCGGCAGTCACATATCGCCAGCCGCGGCCGCCATTGTCGTGGGAATCCTGCAGCTTATTGGATCAGTCTTTGCATCGTCTTTCATTGAAAGAGCCGGAAGAAAGGTATGTCTTGACAAGCAACAACAAGCAGAGATATATTGTAACATCCTCCTCTCTCTCAAAAAAGGTGTTAATCCGTCGCGTGATGGCAGGATTAGGAGCAGATTGATAACACAGACTTTCCAGAAGCACATTGATTTATATTTACGATAAAACTTAAAAAATTAGGGTCTCGACTTGGGCACAGCAGTAGGCCGAGCCACAATACAATATGCTCTCGCCAACGGGCGGGGCACTACTCGCTCCGCAGGGTCGTCGGCGCTGCGGCTCTCGCCCAGCGCACGAGTGGCGATATCTATAACTAACACATCTATAACTATTTACATGCTTTACAGATTCCTGTAAAGAATACATGTCGGTTGATAAAGGGAATGACTGCACTTCCAATTTCTTACCGTAGATGTCACAATGAGTACGGGGGAGTGTCGGGGAATCTTTGACGGCATATGCCGACAACCGATGCGAAAGTGTTAAAATTAATCAACTTTTCCAGTATGAATCTTTCTCAACAGATCATGTGTGTAAGAAATAAGGAGGCACTTGTGTTTGAAAAATACTATTTAATTGTTGTGGCTTTTGGGTTTAGCCGTGTGTGGCGAATTTCTTCTTTCCAATATTTCGACCGCCATTGCAGGGGTCTTCTTCAAGGTTGATGACTTAGTCTAAGTGACTAAACGTCTCTGACTCAACTAAGTCATCAACCCTGAAGAAGATCCCTGCAATGGCGGTCGAAATATTGGAATGAAGAAATCTGACCGTGAAAACCTAAGAAGTTACTATTTAATTATTAATTATTCTTTCAACAGGTTCTTCTAGTCATATCCTGCGCTGTTGTCTCAGCTTCTATGGGTACTATGGGAACATTCTTCTACCTGAAGACCCTGCACTGGGACCTGTCTTCTGTAGGCTGGGTGCCAGTGGTGGCGCTGTCATTAGTGGTGGCCACATTTGCTGTAGGAATTGGACCAGTGCCTTATGTGCTGATATCAGAGATATTCATGGTTCAAGTAAGAATGATTTTTTTCTTTGTTATATCCACAAGAAATCTTCTTCGTGTCAGCGATGTCAAATTATTTCTGCCCAGAATCTAGCACCATCGATAGCCCGTGTGTTGCCTAGCATTAGGTGTTGTGTGCAGCTTTTTGGGCACATGGAGCAGGATCTTAGGTGTGAGGCGGTTTGCAGGTCTCCGCAGTCACACAATAGTCTCTCCGTGCCGAAGAATTCCCCACCGCTCCACGTTGTCCTTTGTTCTACCAATTCCGGTTCTTAATCTGTTCAGGGATTTCCAGGTCCGCCAGTCGAGGTTCTTGCCAGTTGGGAGGCATTACTTTGAAGTAATGAAATCCTCTGGTACAATTGTACCAAACAAGAAATAACATTACTGAATTCAATTCTAGCAATTCTCCTATGAAAACATCTAAATATAATAAAAAAAAATATTCATGCTGAAAAAAATTGACACGAAGATATACACTAATTTCAGTTTGCTCAAATAGATCTGAAATATGAGTAATTAAATACACACATACAATTCTATGTCAAATTTTATACGCATCAATTCATTCAGAAAAATATCGGCAGACGCGGGATTCGAACTTCAAGCCTTGCACCTTTGCTCTATTCTACACACCGCGCAGTCCACACGACCATTCTTTGCCCGGTCAGATATGCGAAAGTTGATGTATTTATACCATTGTTAAGATCGTATAAAGATAGATGTCTCTGTAGTATATATTCAGAGTGTGTATATTATTATTTTTATTCTTCAATCAGTCAACATCAAATTTTAACGAATCAATTCATTCAGAAAAAATATCGGCAGACGCGGGATTCGAACCATTAGCTTTGCACCTTTGCTCTATCCTACACACCGCGCAGTCTATACGACCATTCTCTGCCTGGACAGGATAGAGCAAAGGTGCAATGCTGGAGGTTCGAATCCCGCGTCTACCGATATTTTTTCTGAATGAATTGATGCGTAGAATTTGATGTAGAATTTTATGTGTGTATTTAATTACTAGTAATATTGAAATGTAGATCAATTATCTATAAAATAAGAGTAAAATATTGAAAAACATTCTAATAAAAATTTAAAATAATCCACAAAATATTAGAATATTGAAAAATATTCTAAAAATTCACCAAAAACAATTTAATGTTACATGATTAGATTTTTAGCGTATTTTTTTAATTTTTCAGGCTAGAGGCTTCGCCACCAGCATTCTGCTCACTTGGGTTTGGTTTGCGTCGTTCCTCGTTGCCTACTTTTACCCTCCGGCGGCCAATGCGTTGGGTGAACATGTTGTATTTTGGATATTCTCTCTTGTGGGCTTAGCAGGCACATTGTTTAGTCTGATAGTCGTCCCGGAGACTAAAGGAAAACCCTTGGATGAAATTCTCAGGCTTTTTGGAGCTGAAGAAAGCACCGCAGCTGGCAAACGAAGCGATGGAGAGAGCGGAGAGCTGTTATAAAAAGAAAAACCATCAAAGAACTTAAAAACGGTAGTCTAAGAGCCCTTTCCCACGGACGTCCAGTTTTGCAGGATCACGTTTAGTAGTATACGTGCTACTATGGTAACATTCACATGAGCATCATGTTATTATCATACTACTAAACGTGATCCTGCAAAACTGTACGTCCGTGGGAAAAGGACCAAAGACGGAAGATTTCCCACGGCAACGTCCCGTTTTTTGTAGGTTCGGTTTTTTGCAGGATCACGTTTAGTAGTATGCGTGCTACTGTGGTAACATTCACATGAGCATTCAGTTTGCAGGATACTGCAAAAATCCGTTCCGTTCGAAATGTGCTGGATGGTTTTGCCACTACAAACCGGACGACTGGATCCGGTAAAAAACGGTATCCAGTTTAGTTATAGTTATAGTTAATTGGAAGTGTTCCCACTAGCATCCTGCATACGGTTTTTTACATTTTATCATATTTCTGTTTTTTTAGATTATTTTTAACTTTTTCTAAAAGCTTGTCAAACGTGGCCATGGATATTCTGAAGTAGTTAAAAAATTTGGATTCATCCTTTCTCAAGTTTACCATCCATGAGATTACGCAATGTGCCTAATCTCGATTGTAGTTTTAGGATCGGGTGAACCCAAAATCTTATTTTTTTGCATTGCTTTCGGCGGCGAAAGTACAACATCAGAAGAGTATTTACGTCCATTGCATCTAAATTTTCTTCTCCGACTGCCAATGCTATCCCGTAAACAGGATGCAAACTTCTGTGTGTGAACACAGGTATGATTTTTGCGGTATCCAGTAAAAAACCGATCCTGCAAAACTGGACGACCGTAGGAAAAAGCGGTAATGCTACAATCAATTAACAATTATCTAATACCTGGTAAGTGATTAAGTTGGCGTACTACTTACTTGCCACTTGCCAAAGTCATACATATAAATATCGACCAATTCACCATGTTTAATTGATTCACCATGTACAGGTATGACGTCTATAGCTTTAAATAGTATTTTGTAACCTCATATTACAGAAATTAAAATAACTGGTAAATATCACCCTTGCAGGTTGGTGCCCACTTATTTTTGTTCGTTCGTCGAACACGCTGATATCTTCCTCTAAGTTTAGCCTTAAATTAATGGGTGACAAGATGCAGGAGCAGATTAATAACACAAAGAACTTATTTTCGAAGCACAATTATCGTATATTTTAAAATAAATACTTGATTTCTACGCCCGACCGCTATGGCCGGGCGCCAGTTTATTGACAACTGCGGGACACTGTGACATGCCGCGCTGCACAATGAACACGGCAAATAAGCTAATTAAAGATGACAGTTGCACCAACGTGAAATGAGCAACTGTCATAACAAATAAAATGGCGTTTGCGTAATATTCTATAATTAAAACTAACATTATTAGATGTGCATGTCAGGCGAGTGAACAAAAATAAGAGACAAAAGATCGTTTCTCGAGGCTTTACGGCATCAGCCTGAAGGAGCTATATCAAGCTGATATCACGCATATACAAAAATGTTAGTAATATAAGACAGCGCAGCGTCACCATCTTGTTTATTGTGACAGATCACTACCTATCACGTGGGCGCTACCTGATACACCATATTTCCATAAATGGCCACTGTATTAATTTCGGAGTCAGTCGTCATCTGTCCGGGACCTTTAAGGGACGCAGAAAGTTCTGTCATGGGCAGACGACCGAAGTTTGTCAATCTTTCGCCTCAAATATTTACAATATGCTTCTCGACAAATTCTTTAATATGGAGACCTGCTCCCCATTAATTCACCACGCAATCCTATGACGATCCTAGTGATATGGAGTCGCCTTCGGTTAACGGGGATGTCACTGAATACAAAATATATTGAAATCCAGTCCGATACTATTCGGAAAACTAATTTATTTTTTAATTGAAAAATATATTACAATAGCCCTTATTCTTTATAAGAAAATAACTGGTCTTAAATAGAATAATAGAAGAAAATAATAATCCTACGAAGAGTGTGCCGAGAGTCATAGACTACTCAAGTATCAATTGCCTTCAGAAATCAATAAATTAGAAATATAATACTTAAGGGCTACTTCACATCATATTGTTCCTTTGAGTAACACTCAAAGAGTGATGAAAACGAATTGGGTGATTTTTGA
The DNA here is from genome assembly GCA_022606575.1 of Glossosoma conforme. Taxonomy (NCBI): domain Eukaryota; kingdom Metazoa; phylum Arthropoda; class Insecta; order Trichoptera; family Glossosomatidae; genus Glossosoma; species Glossosoma conforme. Next base: position 515,590 of record JAGTXR010000255.1, on the reverse strand, counting down.
AATCAATAATTTAGAAATTAATTCTTAGTAATTATGTAATGTTATTAAATATGTACCTATGTGTAATAAACTATATAAGCATGTATACCTACGAATGTATTTTTATATAAAAAATGTAATAAATCTTATGTTTAAAAGTAAAACAATGTTTGTGTTGATACCATCCTATTGTTCAAACATGTGAGTGTGTAATATCAAATAATTAAATAAAAGTGAAAAATTACAGGACAGCCAATGAAAGGGCGTGGTGCGTGGAAGGGATATATGTAATGATGTCAGAAACAACAGGGTCAGATACTATCTGCCCAGAAGTGGGCGACATCGATGGCGTTACTCCCGGCCATCATCAGGTCTTCCTGGGTGCAGCTACTCGGACACGGCGCACACTCCAGAAGGTGTGACAGGGTCTGCTCCACGCCGCAGTCACATTCAGTCGGTCCACTGTAAAACTGCCAGGCTTTCATTTGTGTCTTCGTCTTGCATACTCCGGTCCGAAGCCTGTTAGGGACCTCCATATATTCCACCACTGGTTGTGTCCAGGGGCTAGATCCTCTTTCAGGGCAATCCATTCCCCTCAGTTGCGCCTCTCCACATGTTCAGCCGCAGGGTGGCCTCAGGTATCACCAGTTCCGTTGTCGACTGTAGGAAACTTCTTCTTGATTTGAGCCGTGTGGTTATCTTTTGATACCCAAACATAGTGGTTTCTTCTATGAAAATAGAAGAAAGCTTTGTTATATGTCCTCACACAGTGCCAGTTTTAGGGGGTGGCAAAGTGAGTCAGTGCCCCAGGGCGTCGAATAAGCTAAGTTACTAATCCTTCTTTGATTTTTCTAAATTTAAACAATACGAGGCGCTAGAAAAAAATGCCCTTGGGTGCCGCAGGGTCTAAGGCCCGTACTGTTCTCACATACAGGTTAAATATAACATTCAGTTTAATTTTTTTTCATATATTTCCTAGTACCAATAGAAAAAAAACAATGTTTATTTTTATTATTAATTTATCACATTTACTTCTCACAATAAAATAAAATAATCACAATGTTTAGATAGACAATTAGTAAAATTGAAAATTTTCCTAATTTTATTCTCTGTATTTCTGACCGATACATTCTGACCATTTAAAATAAATTCAAAACAATGCATTCAAAATTATGACTGAAACTGTATTAAAATTATGAGCAGAAAATGCAAGCCATGTAAAAGATTGACAATCTTAACACGCACACAACCACTACACATTCTTATTATTATTATATTAGTATTTGTATGGCGCTCTTTTATGAGCGAATGATCATTCCAAAAGCGCTTTTTTGCCTCTCTGAGTAAAAAGGTGGGTCTTGAGTCTGCTTCTGAAGGATGCCTCCGCTTTAAAAGAACTTATGCTTTCCGGTAGCGAGTTCCAGGCCATTGGTGCCTTCTTGTATCCTTCCTTGCTTTAATAATATACAATGATCTTCTATTAATTATTGTTACATTTAGCCTCCACTTAAGAACTAATGCTCGAAGCCTAGAGAGCATCGAACTAATAAAACAAAATGCTTAAAAATAAAATTAATTTACAAAGGGATACATGTACCAGCATTGTGGCTTTTGGATGCACAATGCAAGATCTGGCCGTGATAGCCTATGAAGTTGCATACATGTACCGTTTGCAAATTCATTACACTAATTAAATTGTTACTTAATAATTTCCTCCTCCTCTATTGAATCCCCCTCTTCCGCCTCTAAATCCCCCTCTTCCTCCATAACCTCCACCTCCTCCATAGCCGCCTCCTCCTCCTCCTCCGTATCCCCCGCCACCCCTCCCGCCCCTGAATCCTCCTCCGCCGAATCCTCGATTGCCTCCTCCGAAACCTCCTCCGCGAGAGTTGAATCCTCCGCTGGGGAAGCTCCGCGGTGGACGCTTAGTTTCAAAGTGCTGCATGCCGGTCGCCGTCTCACGAACGATGTCGTAGTCGCCCGCGTTCATCATACAAAGGTTCTTCATCACTGACAGCACCTACAAAGAAATTCATCAATATCAATTTATTCAGAAAGTAATTTAATATTTGACGAACTTTTTTAACCTTCCTCTTCCCATATCTGTTCCATGCACACTTATGGTCACTACAAATTGCCACCACTTAGCACTGTCAGTTACTATTGTCTATTCCTTGTTTATAGACATGTTGCACTTGGGTATATATTTATATGGTTCCTGCTTAACCCATTCGGACGGAATAACGAGTCAGACTCGTGGTGTATAACCGCATCCAAAAGTAAAAATATTTTCTACAAATATGTATAAAAAATTTCAAACTGTTTGGTTATAATTAAGCTGATTACATTACATGCAGAAAATAATAAATAAACCTTCTTTTCTTTCCGTGATTTGGTTTTTTATTGGTTCTCAAACATTGCATTTGCGGAATTTGAGCTTGCGTGACTTTTTTCGTGCTTCTTGGCCTTGTGTTTTTATCCGCTTTTTTAAATATTATACCTTTTTATGTTGCGCCCTTGTATTATGCGTAGTAATAAAAATATTGTTTTCCTATACTATCGCCTTAGCTAACGCTGTTCCATAATTAAGTATAGTGAGCTTGAGACTTTAGATTGATTGGAAATTTAAAAAAAAAACTGTAAAAATGTATTTTTTTCATTTTATTAAAATTCCGGGAAAAAAAAATTATTAAAAGGGTTAAAGAGGGAGTAGCTGTAGGCTTATTTTTAGGTGATTTTCTCATTGTTTTTTTTAAGGAAATCGAAAGATTAGCCCGACGCTCCTGAGGCCTGGACCAATTTGTCATAAGGGGTGACTCAATGGGAACATTTTTAATCTAGGCATTTCAAATGATCACAAACGGTCGAATTAGTTAGATGTAATCAGTAATCTAACAAGTTTTTATAAGACATGTTTGAGCATAGGCATGGTAATGAATGAATGAAGGAATGTTTTGTTACCTTGGATTCCACGGGTCCAGGTTCGAGACAAAGATCGGGTTCGGCAGCCGCGTGTGCCACTAAGTCCTCGATGGCCGGCCTGAGCGCCAGCACTGCGGCCGCCTGGTTGGGATCCATGGCCAGGTTGATCCAATTGTCCAGACGAACCACTCCATCAACCTAGACAACAAGCAAACTGTTGAAGCAGACTCTCAAAATGGAAAGCCAGCCAAGTAGAACCTCTGTCGATATCAAGAACTGCGCTTTTATGCAGCACTACTCTTATATAGTGGTCGACGAGAGAACCGAGCTTCCCTGTGGCACCGCTCACAACATAGCGGTGACGAAGGAATCGAGCTAACTTGCTGCGCTACTCAAATATGTAGTTGTCGGAGAAGGTCATTTACTATGTGAGCCAGACAGTCTGACACCTACAGCGCTTAACCATTTGGATGCCATGACCCTGAATACATCTATGGAACGCCTTGTGGATTATCGAAAATTTTAACCCCTAAATGGTGTTCAATTTTAACCATTTTTTTTCTTGAGCAGACGATGGATGTCGCTATAGACCCAAGCTATAACATTGACCGAAAATATACAGTTTTATAACACACCGGTGTGTTCACGGCACTGGCGGGCTTCCCGCAGCGGACCCATATTAGGGCTCGTGGCATCCATACGGTTAAAGGCTGATGGTCGAGGTTTGAGTCGGTCCCGCTTTAGAACTGCTCTTCCTGGCCGTGACTCAGTCTCATGGCATAAGCTTTAACGTATGCTATTGTTTTTAGATTAATAAATGTAGTTTTGTACTTTGTTAATAAACAAGAGTATCCTCAATAGTTGTGGCTTTAGTCCCATTTCTTATATACCATATCCGCTCCATATTTGGAGCATATAGACACCATAAATTGTCATTTTACAGTTCTGTAAGCTCAGGTTGTCTATGCCTTGTCCCAGAACACCTGTATACCCGGAGGTCCACATGGGAACATAGATGGTCTCGAGAGCCTGCAGGGCAAGAGTCCGCGAACTTGCATAGACTGCGGCTGTAGTACCAAAGAAATATTTGGTTTTTCAATAATCAGTATTTTTAAATAGATTGGATGATCGGCTTGACGCCTGTCCCGAGGCCTGTACAATTTTTTTTGTCCTTAAGGTGTGGCTTAACCTTACTGGGGGCACGTATAGAACTCAGATTCAATTAAATAAATTTAAAAAAAAAACTTAGTCAAGATTTGAACCGAGAGCGTCTAAATGACAAACAAACGTGAATTAATTTACCCCATGGTATCAATTTCCTTACCCATTCGACCTTCCTGGACCCGAACAGCAACAGATGAAGCGGAGCCACCATGCTGGTCTGCTTGCAGGACACGGCCCGGGTTCGCACCTTCTCGCCGAACACAAAGAATGGAGACGGAAACTTCTGCTCCAAGTTGGAGCAGTTCACCGAAGTCTTGTGGAGCAAAGCAGACTTACTCTCGGTAGTCAGCACCTGTTCAAAAATTAAATCAATTACTCAAGTATTTTATGTTTTTTATATATAATTGTTATATATTGTTAAACCTATAATTTTTTATGTGATACATTGGTTTCAGAAAGTGCTGCGTAAAAAAAAATTTTAAAAAACTCTACATTAACCCTCCAGAGACGAAAGTTTTAAGCTATATTTTATCAGCATAAAAAAATACACGATGCTTTCTTGAAGAAAAGCTATGTGACCGTATGGTGAAGCTAGTTCTTACCATCGACAACTTTTTTTGTATGAAACATTATTCTTTATTTTGTTTTTTGTATGGATTCTAACTTTGGCTATCCTTTAGGGTTGAAATACAGCTACACCGAAAATATTAAAATATATTTATGATATTACCTTCTTAGATCAACATATTGTTATACGAAATGAATTAGTAAAAATTATGCAAATCATTTTTTAAAATATTGTAAATTGTATTTGCTCTTTTGAAATATGCATTTTGTAGAAAAAAAATTCAACCCGAAATAAAATCTCACAAGGGTAACTGTTTCCGTTGCCGCGGCTGCAGAATAACTGTGGTGGAGACACTTCTTAACCGAAACTGAGCGAAAGATACAATGTTCAGGTAGAAAAGGGACCGGAGTAGGGATCAATAGACAAGTGTTAACTGAGACCATACGGTCACACTCGTCTCTGGAGGGTTAATACATTCCAGCACCCAAAACATAACCCCAGTTATTTCATTATTATTCTTCATGCGCACTGCGATTTTCACGTTTAAAAATACAACCGGAGTTGCTCTATAGTCTGGCTGATTATTTTATCCTCACCTTGCGTTTGCCCTGGTGATAGTACACATTGGGGTACAGTCCCATGCACATGAGTGCAGTGACAGCATCTAGACGAGGCTCCACTTTGAACAGGTGTATACAAGCGTGTATGATGGGCCGTAATGGGATAAGGATCGACGGTCATGTGACAATCATTTGTTGCAGTTACAGGAGCACACATGATATGATGATTATTTGATGGTTACCTTGCGTTTGCCCTGGTGATAGCACACGTTCGGGTAAAGCCCCATGCACATGAGCGCTGTGACGGCGTCCAGGCGGGGCTCGGGGCCGCGCGCCTGCCACAGCTCCTGGGCGAAGCACTCCTCGGGGAAGCCGGCCCCCGTGAGGATGGCCCGCAGCTGGTACTTGGCCTCGCACGTCAGCCGCATCGTCGGCTGCTGGAGGCCCTTCCACTCGCAGAAGCGCACCTCGGCAGACTCGCCCTTAAGGCGCTCTTGCTCCCATAACTAAAAAAAAAAAATTGTGGTGATAAAACAAAGCTTGCTCGTGAAAAAGTTTACTTTACTACTACTCAGTAGTTTTTTTAGGTACCCTACAAGAGCAGAGGTAAAGTAGAACATCAAATCTATTCATGGAGAGATGAAACTACAAAATTTGTCCACAGAAACCAATAGATATAAGTATTTCTTTAATTAAACATATATAATAGATTCAGAACTATCTGCTGCTAGGAAATCTCTGGTGGAGAAGATGAACATGTCTCTTAAAGGGGTTCACGATGGGGTGACCTCAACCTCGTCAACATTTTCAAAACCCAATCATGTACTTTCTCCACCAAGAAGACTGCTATGGATCCTGTATCTTTCAACGGTTGTTCTGTTCTAAAAGCAAGCTCCATCAACATGCTTGGATTATCAATCTCGAATAATGTCAAATATTACGAGTCAATTAAGTATAAAGCCGGTCTCCCTTCCAAAAAACTAGGTGTATTATATAGATCTCGTCAATATTTCAACGATAAACAACTTCTTCTTCTATATAAAGGACAAATCCGACCTATCCTTGAATACGGCAGTCACCATTGGATTGGAGCCCCAAAATACCTTTTAAACTTAATTGACTCACTTTAAAGAAGAGCAATTCGTTTGATAAACAATGACACTCTTACGTCTAATCTGCAATCAATGGAACACAGGCGTAAGATTGGTTCTCTTAGTCTTTTCTACCATTATTACCACGGTTCGGAACTTAAAGAACTAATGCCTCCTGCACCCACCCACAACCGACAAACTCGTCTTACACTTGCCGAACATCCATACACGGTTAATACATGTCGACCAAGAACTGGCAGTTTCCAAAGCTCCTTCCTTAATGCCACCGGTAAGCTATGGAATGCTCTTCCAGCATCTGTGTTTCCTCCTTCCTACAATCTGGATCTCTTCAAGAAACAGATAAATATACACTTGCAATCTCCCCAACCCACAGACAAACACGAACACAACACACGTTTCTCGCATGCAGCGTTTAGCCTCCCTGGCTGAGCGTCATAGTGCACTGGTCTAGACCGGGTATGCTCTCCTGCATGCGTTTACATAAAATAAAAAAAGTAGTTTACCTGGAATGCTACAAGCATGGCCACATAGTCTGAGCATCGATCTCCAGCCAAGGCGCGCTGGTGGTATGACAGTCGCCTCCGCCCGTCCTCGAGAGTGAAGATCTCCGGGAAGGTGCTGCTATTGGCGGCCATCGTCGCCAGGGCGTCGCCGCACATAATGGTGGCGCCCAGGACCATCATCTTGCCGAGACGGGGTTCTAAAAGAATAGTTAATTAATCAATTTATTTAATTTACTGACATCTTCCGTTAACCTTTAAACGCCCAGTGATTTCCTTACAGGACCGCAGATTTGCGTCGTTCAGTGCCCTACGTTCCCATACAGGAGTGCTTATGGTTCATTTCACAATCGGATTACATTAATTTGTAATAATAGTATTAAAGTAAGTTCATGGAAGAATCTATTGTGCGACGAAACATTACAAACATTGGCCTGCTAGGGCATTGAACGACGCAAATTTGCGGTCCCGTATGGGACCACTGGGCGTTTAAAGGTTAATCAATGGACCACTCTATGTCGCCGGGATTGTCATTGGGATGCATGATGAAGAGATGGGGAGCAGGTCATCAACACAAATAAATTTTCTTCTTTGTGCTTATCAAGCCATCAGTGATAAGTGCTGTGGAGAGACACTCATATCAGCCAGAGAAAACAAAAGCAACCTGCAGCTGACAAGAGGTAGTCCTAGCAAAGTCTTTGGCAATTGTTATTTTTGTCGCTGCCGGTAAATATAAGAGACCTGAAAACGGAGGTATCCTTTTCTTTATCTAAAGAGGCAAATAAGTGATTTTGGAAAAACCATTTGGTCAAAATAAAAGTGTTTTATAAATGATAATTTATCACCAATAATGTGGCGGACCTGTAAATCCCTGAACAGATTAAGAACAGGAGTTGGTAGAACAAAGTTGGTAGACAACCTCGAGCGGTGGGGAATTCTTCAACAGGGAGAGACACTATTGTGCGACTGGGGAGACCTGCAGACCGCCTCACACCTAAGATCCAGCTCCATGTGCCCAACAAGCTGCACACCTCAAGACCTTATGCTGGGCAACAAACGGGCTATCGATGTTGCCAGATACTGGGCGGAAATAATTTGACGTCGCTGACACGAAGAAGAATAATATGGTATTTACCTATGGGAAGCTTGGCCAATATGCGGCCAAGCGGTGTCAGCTGATCCTGAGCATCCAAGCACCGCAGATCTCGCAGCACCACTTCAGCCTCTATGACGGCGTCCAGCGGTGGAGGTTCAGGAGCCTTAGAGAGGAACTGCCCCACAGCACCCAGTCGCAGCAACTTGATACTGAAAATAATATTTATAATCAAAGTCAGAATGCCATTTTTGACATTATATTAATAAGCCTCCCCTGCGCTTCGTCACTGTGCTCGTGTGCATGGGACTGTACCCCAACGTGATCTAGGGCAAAGTTTGTTGGTGGATTGGGGTGATTTTGCATATTCATCTGTCTCTAGAAGAGATCCAGATTGGAGGGATGAGGAAACACAGACGCTAGAAGAGCATTCTAAAGGTTACCAATGGCATTTAGGAAGGAACTATGAGAACTGCCAGTTATTTGTCGACACACATTAACCTTTATACGCACAGTGGTTCCATACGGGACCGAAGATTTGCGTCGTTCAATGCCCAGTGGCGGACCAGTGCTTATGGTACATTTCGCTATCGGATTACACTGATTTATGATAATAGTATTCAACATATGAATATTAGCTTACACAAATAATGACTTTGAGATACTGTGAGATAATTTTATTTTCGGTATCGATAAATATTTTTGTCATATGAGTTGTGTAAACATCTTCCTTAAGAGGTCGGCTCTTGTGATATGCGTTGTGTTATATTATGAGAACCATAATAAATCAACTGTATCCACAACATATAATATTATACTATGGGGATGTAGATTTTTTTCCATTCCTAGAAATTTATCCTTTGGGGTGACCGATTCTTATAGTCTGTAATTTTTAAAGTTTTAATTCTTTAACTGTAATGTGTAACTATATAAAATGTGATAAATTTAAAATAAACCATTTGTAAATTATAAGCAATCTTTTATTTTGACTTGTTCAGAAAGTGTAAGACAAGTTTTTCGGTTGTGGGTGGGTGCAGAAGGAATTAGTTCTTTGAGTTACGAAGAGCAGCGACCGTGGTAATAACAGTAGAGAAAACTTATGATAACATTATATATTGTAGATATAGAACAATCTAAGAAAAAAATATACACATATCTGGGACAAGTAATACAACTAGGATGAAGTAACTTCTCAAAGAATCTGACAGCAAGTCTTACACATAAAATAAAGGTCACCCAGTGCGCTATGGAGGTCCATGAGAAGAGTATCGCTAAAAGATACGAGGAAATACGCAGAAGAACTCAAGTAGTGGATGCTACCCAACGAATAGACACACTCAAGTGGCAATGTGTAGAAGAGACAACGGTCGATGGGGAAGAAAAGTATTAGAATGGCACTCACGAACTGGCAAACGAAGCATTGGCCGACCCCCTGAGAAAAATAGCGGGAGGCGGAGGATCGAAGAGGATGGAGACTCGTGCGGGAGGCTTAAGTTCTACAGTGGACGGATACAGGCCGATAATGAAGAAAAAAAATTAACACTTTTTGTTATGTTCAGAGAAGTTAAGTTTTTACCTGAGAGCAAGTTCATGTAGTGGTGTTCTGAACATCTCCGGTGTCTGATGCTCGTCCAGACGATTGAAGCGAGCCTTGGAGCACAAGGTGAAGCAGAACCCGGGACGAACTCGACCTGCACGACCCTTACGCTGAAAATAAACAACATTTGAAATTTAAAATTTTACTTTGATTTTTATCAAAACCAGTTAAAACTATTAGGTTGTTCGTAAAGTAATTTCATTTTTTTCCAACAGAGCACTTTATTTTATTTTGTTCACAGTTAAATTAACACTTGAGCCACATAACCGTGACGGGGGATGTCACTATATAGGTAAAGTTCTTCGTAATCCTTAAAAAATCCCTTCTACCCTATTTACAAACAATGGCAGAGGCGTGTCCTTTGGAAACACATTTAAAAAGCTAAATGCTGTTTTTGTAAGTGGATAAAGCAACTGTAAAGGCAGAAATGGAAGCAAATACGATGATGATCATTGATGAATTATTAAAGAACGTCAGAACACCATAAAATTGCTTTGTCTAAAAAAATATTTAAAAAATTAAGTTAATTTTATTATATTGTAAAAATAACATTATATATAATCGTGTCGGAAACAACATGGTCAGATCCTGTCTGCTCAGAAGTGGGCGACGTCGATGGCGTTACTCCCGGCCATCATCAGGTCTTCCTGGGTGCAGCTACTCGGACACAGCGACACTCCAGAAGGTTTGACAGGGTCTGCTCCACGCCGCAGTCACATTCAGTCGGTCCGCTGTAAAACTGCCAGGCTTTCATTTGTGTCCTTGTATTGAATACTCCGGTCCGAAGTCTTAGTTTATTGATGAATGTCTTACCTGTTCCAGGTTAGTGCGGCTGGCCCACACAGTGGCGTAGCTGATCATGTTGTTGTGCGAGGTGAACAGCTTCATGCGAGCCTTGCACGAGTCTATCACAAACACCACGTCGTTGATGGTGATGGAGGTCTCCGCGATGTTTGTAGACAGAATAATCTACAAAATATCAATTCAAACACATTCATTATTATGATCATGAAAAGTATAATTTTACAATAATTTTAATAAAAGAATTAACAAATTAAAAATATTTAGTTTTGATTTCACATGAGTGATTATTGAAGATGGGCTCCAGGGAGTCCGAAACATGTAATCACTTAAAAATAAATGTGAAATCAAAACTACTTTTTTTAGACTTTTTAATTAAATTAATATGAAATTATAATTATGCAGTTTCACCGAGTATTATCAGTTGATATCTTTCCACCAAAAGTGTTACATGCATACGAATTCACAGTACATTTGTAAATACGTATCAATATACATATTAAATATTAGTATAGATTTTCAATTGTCTTCTTCTTCGTAGTAGTATCAATCTGGTAGATTGGTTTGCAGCAACAAAATCTTACATCACGATCTCTACTCCTCTCGGTCCTCTGCAACCCTCTTCAGCTCAAGATAAAAGCTACAACTCATGTCCTCGAATACTTGCTGCAAATATTCTCCCGCCTAGGACGCCCTCAACAGTTTCTACCCTCGTTGACCATCGTGGCGCATAATTTGACCGATCCATCAGGCTCGCCTCTCTGAGATGGTTCTTATTAGGTGCCTATCTTCCTTGATTATCCTGAGAACCTCATTGTTCGAGTCATAATTATGGGCACATATACTGAGCATTCTGAAGCATACCTTTCTGATGTGTGGAGGAGGCGTAACAAACACCCTCTTTTGGTCTTCTCGGGGAAGCTGTGAGTGAAGTGGAAGGAGCTGATAGCCGCTGCCTCCGAACACCGAGTGTCCTTGAAGGAACTTCAGCAGAGCAAAGATCAGGTTCCATCCAGGAAGGAACACCAGCACGGCACCAGGAACATCCGTGGAGCAGATGTGCTTCAGAAGAGCTTCCACAAGCTCGAAGCTGACCTAAAAATATACAGAAAAGAAACATAATATCTTCTTCATATATTTTTTTATGTGGATGCATACAGGATATTTAAATTTCATGCTCCATCATTATGTTTAGACATTCCCTGTTAATCAAAGGCCACTCCATGTCGCCGGAATCGTCATCGAGACGCATTAATGGATGGAGAGTTTTTTTTTTACCGACAGATGGTGATAGTAATTCTGAAGTATTATCTGTGGAATTCTATGACGCTTACCATATGCATATGGCTAAGCGCTGCAGTGGAGTGTACAGCCCGAGATTCACGCATCATCATTTTTATTACAGAAATTTACGATGAATTGATGGTCTTCACGGGACGACTTTCGTCTACTTCTTTAGCCTCGCCATTACCCATTATCTGGGGTCGGCTCTCCTTGTGCACATTCACCATGTATGTCTGTCTGAATATATGTGCTTCTGAAAAAATCTTTGTGTTGTTCAGCTGCTTCTCAATCCATCTCCACGCGATCCGATTATTATATATAACTAATAATAAGCAAGCATCAAACTGTTTTATGTATATGATGTATTACGTCTTTCTCGCTGATCCTAGCCATGGCGTTCCTCGTCTGCTCCGAGTACCCCTGTGACAGCGGCGCCTTGTTGAGGTCCTCCTCCGGCTCCTCCCCGCAGGCCTTGTCCTCCTCCTCATCATCTCCGCCGCCCCCAGAGCGAGCCTTGCGCTTGCGGGAGTCCACCGGGGGCACGAAGCGACACATCTCCACGCAGTCCTCCAGGAAATGCTGCGTCACTGGATGCATACGACCAGGGACTGAAACAAACAATATAATCCATTAATCATTCCAACGTATAATTTTTTGTTCAATAAATTGATTTGAAACATTATATTATTCCTTTGGTTACTAAGCCTCAAATATTCGACGCTCATATAAACATTTTTTTTAAGGTTTATATATCAACTACCAATGATTTTTTTTTTGGTATTTCATAAAAAAGGTTTGCACCTTTGATATTTGAATAATATTAGTTTCAAACGTATCATATGTATTCATACTTCAAGTTTTGTGTGATGTGTTGTTAGAAAGTCATCATAAATAAGTAATGCATCAATTGGATCCTTTGGTTACTAAGCGACTCATCTAAACACAAGTTGACAGTAATAAACATTTATTATTTACATCATATATGATCTCAAAGTCAAAATTAGAGTTTAGATATTTTATTTTTTATGTTTATATTTTTTTATTGGCAAATATAATTAATTGATTACATTTTTATTCACTTAATCTGAAGTATGAACTGTTTGGAATGAACATTATTTTTATTTTTACAATCTAGCGTAAAAAAGATAAAAATTATCTTATTTTTAAAGAGCTAAAAAATGCTTTAAAATCGCATTGTTTTTTTAGCAAGTTCGCTAAGAAAATTATTAGTAACCAAAGGGTTAAATTTCGTTTAACCCCAATAACTCGAACTGCATAGATAATTATCTGTGGTATTATATTATTTACATATTAACATCTCCTTTACTTAAGAAAAAGACGACTTCACATCGCTGGGATAATCAACTCTGGTTCTTAATCTGTTGATTTCCAGGTCCACCAGTCAAAATTCTCGTCAGTGGGAGGCTTTCCTTTGGGGTAATGAAATCTTCTGATGAAATTTGTAGTCAAAGCTCAAGTCTCTCGGTTTCAGGGCTGGATGTGAGAGGTTGTGTGGATCTCAGAAAGCTGCTTCGCGACTTTAGTCTTGGTGTTGGGGGTATCTGATTATTATACAAGCAGTGGGACGGTTGGTTTATTGCCTTATGCATTTCTTCGGCGCATATGACTTTGCGTCTTATGTTTGGTGGTGCGATACCAGCCAAGGGGTATAGTTTTGAAATGGGTGTTGGTTTAAAGCAGGCATGGGCAACCTTTCCTAGGTCTGGGGCCACATTATCATTCTGTCTCCGTGTCAAGGGCCGGACCAAATTATTAACTATATTAAGGTAATATTAAAGTAAATAAAACACATTGCTACTTCTTGCATATTTTATTTATTTATATAATGAACGACATTAATTGCTTATAAAATTTAATGTGACGATTGACTTTGTACTTGAATTACGAGACTATCAATATTGGCGTTGATATTGCTTAATGATAATCTCATCGAATTTTCGAGATTTTCATCTGTTATCCTGGTTCGAATTTTCGATTTGGTGTACTTCATCCTCGAAAAAAATTGTTCGCATGTATACGTGCTGCCAAAAAGACAAATGATGTTTCTTGCAAATCTACGTAAGTTTGTATAATTTTCTTCCACCAAATATAATTTATAAAAATCCGTCAAAGTAACTTTGTCAAATTGTGATTTTAGCGCTAAATCCCCCTGAAGCTCGATAAGTTCCATCTGTAAATTTGCTGGCACATTATTTACATCAGCATCCATCGGACGAGCAAATATAGCGAATGTTGAGTCTTTGTTTTGGAAGTCGGCAAACCTCCTATCAAATTGCTCTATTAGTGCCTTCAGTTCATCTCCATAACAATTATATGTGATGTTTGTATGCCTTGATAGATTAGGAAAATGGTAACAATTTTTACCTCTTATCTGATTTTTCAAAAATCTAAGCTTATTACAAAAAACTTTGACATGGCTATGCAGTTCATGAACCAATTGTCCCTGTTTTTGTAGTTTTAAATTAAGATCATTTAGGTATCCTGTGACATCTACAAGGAATGCTAAATCACACACCCATTGATTATCTTTTATTTGGTTGATTGTGTTTCCTTTTATGTCCATAAAATCTGCAATGTCTTGTCTCAAATCATAGAATCGTTTCAACGTGTTTCCTTTACTCAACCACCTTACTTCACAGTAATAAGACACATCTTCATAGTCTGAAAATAGGTCTTCCAAAAACACCTTAAACTGGCGGTGATTAAGTGCACGTGACTTAATAAAATTAATGCTTGCTACTACTACATCCATAACATTCTTGAATTTCATCGATTTTGCGCACAAATTTTGCTGGTGGATAATACAATGAAAATTTGTTAAATTTTCCGGCTGGATCTGTAATTCTATTGCTCTTTCATTAACAACTCCAATAAATCCTTTCCGTAAGCCAACCATTGCAGGGGCACCATCAGTACATATGCCAGATAGTGCACTCCATTTAATCCCAAAGCTTTCGAAGACTATGTTGACTGCTTCAAATATATCTTCACCGGTAGTCGTTCCTTTTAACGGCTGAAGAGCTAATAATTCTTCTGTGATTTTGAAGTCCACGTCAACTCCTCTGATAAATATTGCTAATTGTGCTGTATCAGAGGCATCTGTGCTCTCATCCAAAGCAATTGAAAATGCTTCGAATCCAGTAATCACCTCTTTCAAACTTTTTTGATATCATCAGCCATCATTTCTATACGTCGGACAACAGTACGTCTCGACAAAGATATTCTCTCAAAGTCTTTTTTTCTTTTCAGGACAGATTATACTTGAAACGTCGAGCAGACACTCTTTAATAAATTCTCCTTCACCAAATGACTTAGAATGCTTTGCAATTTTTTCGCTTACAACAAAGCTGGCTTTAACAACGCTATCGTGCTGCGTTATTTGCTTTTTGAACATTTGTTGCTGGGTATCCAAGTTCTTCTTCAACTTCTGTATCATATCTTTTCGAATTTGTTCATTTATTTGTTGGTGATCCGCATGCCTCGAAGTAAAATGTCTCTTTAAGTTGAATTCTTTGTTGACGGATACGGACTCCTTACACAGCAAACATACGGGCATTCCTTTATTCAGGATAAAGAAATAATCCTCCGTCCACTTGTCTTGAAATTTTCGACACTCTGCATCAACTTTTCTTTTTTCGACATAACCCCTGACATTGTCACAAATTTAAAAACAATATTCAGAACTGACAAACAAAACTGTCTTCTACGCCAGAACGCACCAGTAAACAGAACAAACCAGACCAGAAGTCGCGTGAACACTAAATAAGGGGAATGCGGCGGAGGGGGAACGGAATTAGTGTGCTGCACTCGGGATATTTCGTGCCTACGAACTTTGCCGAAACACAAACCATGGGATGCATTGCGATAATAATATATATTATTATATTATGTAGCGCTGAGGGGTGGGCCCCGCTCGTAATCCTTCGGTGCGTATCTGAGCTTCCCGAATCACTGCAAGCGCCCGTGTCATCTGCATTATTTTAACTAATGTATTTCTCAATTACTTCGCCGAGATGAATCAGGGCCGGACAAAATAGCTCCGCGGGCCGGATCCGGCCAGCGGGCCGGCGGTTGCCCATCTATGGTTTAAAGCATCCTGTGACGACTCTGCATGCATCATTCAGGGCAGTATCCACTTGATTACAGTGGGCTGATTGACCCCATACTGGTGCCGGGTATTCTTCGGCTAAGAAATAAAGTGCTAAAGCTTAGGTACGAAGAAGGGGTGGTTGGGCTCCCCAGTGAGTATTGATCAGTTTGCGGATGAGGTTGTTTCTTGTTGCAACTTTCTGTTTGGTGTGGAGTAGCTCACCTTCAATGATGGGGCAGTCTCCAAAGTAGCGGCTGAACAGCGATGTATCGACCGTAGCGCTCATGAGGATGACTCTCAGGTCAGGGTACGTGTGCACCATGTCACGCAGCAGCACAAGAACAAAGTCCGTGGAGACATCTCGTTCGTGGATCTCGTCTACCAGTACGTGCGATACGCCGCGCAGTCCGCCCTCCAGTCGACGCAGCAACACTCCTACTGTGCAGAAGAGAACTGAGGCGTAAGGGCGCGGGAGGACCGACTCAAAACGAACGGAATATCTAGAAAAGAGAGATTTATCTAGAGCATATATTTATTTTAGAATATCTATAGAAGAGAGTTTTGAATATTGTAATAAAGAAACATGGGACGAGGTAAGAGCCACAGTGGCTCTTACTTCGCGCTTGTCACAAACTGTTATTATAATGACTCCAAAAATATTGAAATTTGTGGAGTTCGTGTCTGAATTGGGCTTCCACCACAAGGAATATATCAAATTCGACATTATGTGGTTGAACAGTCTCACATGGAAAATGATGATTGTTTCTTACCCGACAGCCTGTCCTAGATCCTCACATCGTTCATTAGAGACACGTTCGGCCACTGACACGGCCGATATACGCCGGGGCTGCGTGACGCAAATGTTGCACCAAGCACCCTGTCCACTGGCAATGTAATCATCCAGGATGAACTGACAAACCTGGTAAAAAAAAAAAAAAAATCTTAAATGTTAACAATCTGGGACAAATAATCCAACTAGGAAGAAATAACTTCTCAAAAGAAATCGCCAGGCGTATACAATGGAGATGCGCAGCATTTGGAAAACTTAAGTACATTTTTAAAGCGAAAATTTCACAATGTCTTAAAACTAAGGCGTTTAACCAATGTATCCTCCCTGTATTACCACATTCGCATCGGGTAACATTCGCGCTCGGCTGCTCCTCTAATACGGGCGATAAATCGATATCGCGCGTAAAAAATATATTTCTACATAAACTGCCATAACTTTTAAAATATCCAACATAACTATATATTTTTTTCAATATGATACTCACCAATTATAGAACCACCAGCAAAATCATCGAAAAGTTGTAGAACATCTAACAATAATTTTAAATTACGTCCACAACTTGAAAGTACACATTAAAACTTTTAAGGGTACGTTTTTAAAGTTACAAATATTTTTAAAGATTTAGAGTATGATATTCATGGCAATAATAACCCTTATAAAGGGTATTATCCCAAAAAATATACATAAAATACTAGCGATTATACAATAAAATTTAAAATATATATTGATTTTACAAAATAAACAAAAATTATTTATTATAAAAATTGAAACAAATTTGTAGTGACCCTGTGTCTTAAATATGCGTTTACTTTTGTAAAATTGATAATGTCGAACCTTATAAGTAAGAAAAAGTCAAATGCTTGTAGAAAAAAACAAGTATAAATACCCTACCCGACTTTAAAGATCAGAGTGCGTAAAAGGTTAAAATACCCTTCCCGTAATTAACCATCAGTCGAGGTAACGGGTATTAATACCTTTCCCAATGCGAATGTGTTAACTTATGGCGGAATTTTCGCTTTATAAATTTACTTAGTTTTCCCAATGCTGCCAATTTCAGTTGTATATGCCTGTGAATTTCTTTTGAAAAGTTTTTTCGTCCTCAATTATATATAGAAGAGAAAAATTGGTCGAGACCAGCGCACTCAAAGAAGTGCAGCAGAAAATATTTTTCACTAGGAGTTTCCCTTTGGGCGTTAATGGGTTAGTAATATTGTTGTTTGTACCTGTGTAGTTTTTCCGCATCCAGTATTTCCTCTGATGACAATGACCGGGTTGTCATTGATGGCCTCCATTATTTGAGACTTCATGTGGAAGACTGGGAGATGCTCTCGTTCCCGGATGCTTTCCTAAATAAAAGAATAACATTATATACTGCGGTGAATACATGGGCAATTTACAAAGAAATAAAAGCTGTTACACTTGAAAACATCATGGGAAACTTGACTATATATAATACATTGACATCAGCATGATGTAGCCCTTGCTGACTGGTACCGAAAACCTAGATATACAATCTTTTGTCTCTTATTTTTGTTTTAGTATTAATTATAGAATATTACGCAGGCGTTTGCATACATGCCATTTTATTTGTTATGACAGTTGCTCCATTTCATGCAATCCATTTGGTGCAACTGTTTTTTCACACTTGGTATTTCCCTGGTCCTCCCCTGGATTCACTCCCTGCACTGGACAGAACTTCAACATTGTTTTTTTTTTTATGTAATCGCATGCAGGACACCACAACCAGTGCACTCTATGACGTTCAGCTAGGGAGGCTGGACGCTGCACGCGAGAAACGTGTGTTGTGTTAGTGTTAGTGCGTGTATTGGGGAGATCACAAGTGTGTATTTATCTGTTTCATGAAAAGATCCATTGAAGTAAAGAGGAAACACAGACGCTGGAAGAGCATTCTAAAGCTTACCGGTGGCATTAAGGAAGGAACTTTGGAAACTGCCAGTCCTTGGTCGACATACATTTACCGTGTATGGATGTTCGGAAAGTGTAAGACGAGTTTGTCGGTTGTGGGTGGGTGCAGGAGGAATTAGTTCTTTAATTTCCGAAGAGCAGCGACCGTGGAAATAACGGTAGAAAAGACTAAGTGAACCAATCTTATGCCTGTGTTCCATTGATTGCAGATTAGACGTAAGAGTGTCATTGTTTATCAAACGAATTGCTCTTCTTTGAACTGAGTCAATTAAGTTTAAAAGGTATTTTGGGGCTCCAATCCAATGGTGACTGCCGTATTCAAGGATAGGTCGGATTTGTCCTTTATATAGAAGAAGAAGTTGTTTATCGTTGAAATACTGACGGGATCTATATAACACACCTAGTTTTTTGGAAGGGAGACCGGCTTTACACTTAATTGACTCGTAGTATTTGACATTATTCGAAATCGATAATCCAAGAATGTTGAAGGAGCTTGCTTTTGGAAGAGAACAACCGTTGAAAGATACAGGATCCATAGCAGTCTTCTTGGTTGAGAAAGTACATGATTGGGTTTTGGAAATGTTGAAACTGACGAGGTTGAAGTCACCCCATCGTGAAACCCTTTCAAGAGACATGTTCATCTTCTCCACCAGAGATTCCCTAGCAGCAGATAGTTCCGAATGTTTCGGAGGTTTATGGAAGATTATACTCTCATGGATAGCGCTGTCGTCGGCATAACAGTGAATGTTTGCGCATTGAAGCAAATCATTCACATGCAGAAGGAAAAGAGTGGGCGACATCACGGAGCCCTGTGAAACTCCCGAGTTGATTTTATAGCAGGAAGAAGAAAAGTCATCCACGACAGTGATAATGCTTCGATCACTCAAGAAGTTTTCAATCCAGGAGCACAGGGAGGGAGTTAGTCCATAAGAGGGTAATTCATTCACCAGACCTCGATGCCAGACTCTTACGTCTCTCTAAAGCATTCGACAGATTTCCCCCAAATATGTGTGACATAAGCCAAGAGATCGCCGAACGATCGACTACGGCGGAAGCCATATTGCCGATTGCACAGAAGATCATTGGTCTCTAAGTAGTTTAGAAGTTGGCTGTTAATTAAATGTTCCATCACTTTGGAAAATAGTGATGTGATGGCTATTGGGCGATGAGATACAGAATGAATGAATGTGACTTACTGCAATAAGTGTGCTGTTCTGCATCTGTTCCATATGCTGATTGAGCAGATCATCGCTGAGTTGTTCAAGAGAGGCCGTGGCTAGCGGTCCCTCATCAATGTTGCATCCCTGCCACGGGTTCCAGTTGGGCTGCGGCGGCGTCCACGGCACCACGCCGGCCGGCTCCGGGCGGGCGTTCAGCATCTGAGATACGATAGCCGGCCGCAACAAGGGTTGAGCACCGCTGGCCTCAGGATCAATCTTCTCGGGACGCATCTCCAATGCTGAAATTGACACAACATACTTAATTGACTCGTAATATTTGACATTATTCGAGATTGATAATCCAAGTGTTGATGGAGCTTGCTTTCAGAAGAAAACAACCGTTGAAAGATACAGGAGTATTTAATCGACCTCGCAGCTAGGCTTAGAGATAAGTGAACATACCTTCTAAAGTGTCATAGAGCTGCGCTTCAAGGTCTGGCGAGATCCTCACTTCGTACGGTTTCATCTGGTCGCCGGTGCGCTCGCGCTTGAGCGTCCCGCTGAAGGGCTCGATGATCCCGAGGTGGAACAGCTGCCTTACCAGCGACAGCGCACAGAACTTGGACGCCGTCTGCTTGTTGGAGGCCGTCTCCCTCCCGGTCACCGTGCGACCCAGCTTCTTGATGTAGAGACTCATCTCGGCGCTGAAACTCCTGACCATTCGCCGACACAACACCATTAATACAATAAAGTGCAACAGTTCATATTTACATCAAAATGAAGGGACCAGCAATTTATCCTTTGACCAAATCTCCAAGTCATTTTTAAAAAATAATAAAACATTTTTGCATGCAAAATTGAATGGAAATCTATACGATATTTTTTTAATTTGTTAGATCTGTAAATGGCTGTCTGTCATTGGTGCGCTATTGGTTCTGTGGATCGCCACCGAATGAATGTTGGCGCTAGGCGTCACCGCCCACGGGCACCCGGTGGCCAGTAATCAGTTGTGCGCCGACCGCGACGATTTGCAAGTGAGATCGGTCTGGGGCCTGCAGCAAGCATGCTCCGCCCCGGGCCGAAAGTTTATCGAAAATATATGTGCTTCTGAAAAAGTTTGTGTTGCACATCTGCCTCATCTGTCCACCACGTGTCCTAATAACAATCCCGGCGACGTGAAGTCGTTCTTCTAAAGTAAAGGAGGTGTTAGTGTAGTTAAATTTATTTTTAAAAGCCATCAACAATATCAATAATTTGCACATTGAAAGAAAACTGTTTGAAGGCGAAATTTACTATATTATATGCAATTTAAATATCAGCAACAGATTAGGCGCTAAAGAACATTAACCTTTAAATGGCCAGTGGTCCCATACGGGACCGCAAATTTACATCGTTCAATGCCCTAGCAGGCCAATGTTTGTAATGTTTTGTTACACAATAGATTCTTCCATGAACTTACTTTAATACAATTATTACAAATTAATGTAATCCGATTGTTAAATGAACCATAAGCACTCCTGCATGGGACTGTAGAGCATTGAACGACGCAAATCTGCGGTCCCGTAAGGAAACCACTGGACGGTTAAAGGTTAAACTTAAAATACCAGATATTTTTTTAACTCGAGACCAATATAATAGGAAATTACTTAATTATAAAAGAAGTACCGACATGTTTAACTTAAAAATACTAACCGTTTATACAAAACGGCACGGATCCAGACACGTTACAGTCATCCCTTTCGCTTGGTCGTAGTCGCCCTCCGACACCTGTGGGAGGGAAAGAGAAGAGACATGCGCCTTGAGTCCCGACTAAGTTCAGCCTCAAACAGAAGGAGCCTCTATCACAACAGGTGACTAGTGAGGTGTCTCCATCATCAATGACTATGATCAGATGGAAACACATCACCATCATTGCCTGATTGTATTGAATTTGTGGTTTTATTGGTGAAATTGATAAAAAGATATCTTGGGCACTTAAAGTAAGCAGTACAATGTATTAACAATGAATATGATATATCGTTTCGCTACTTTCAGTACTCATTTGTGACATCTACGGAAGAAACTTGAAACTGCAGTCATTCCCTTTATCAACCTACATATATTCTTTAGAGGAATCTGTAAAGTATGTAAATAAATATCGTTAGGTTTCGTCACAGGAGCGATTTTTCTGTAAACCACATGTGTCAATGCCACCGCATGTATGGAGTTACATAAAGAACGTTTGTTAAATATAATTAGTTTTGTATCCATCATCTGATAGCTAAAGAATAGAAGAACCAATGTGATATATGAAAATATGTCAGATAAGTACATTTATGCTTCAAATACTAGTTTTAAACAACAACAAAAAATGGTTCGAAAAATTCACGCCATGCCCTAGCAGGCCAATGTTTGTAATGTTTCGTCGCAACAATAGATTCTTCCGTGAACTTACTTTAATTCTATTATTACAAATTAGTGTAATCCGATTGTGAAATGAACCATAAGCACTCCTGCGACGCAAATCTTCGCTCCCGTAAGGAAACCACTGGGCGTTTAAAGGTTAATGCAATCAAAAGAGCAACAGTAAATTACATTATTTTCTAACAGAGCTTTTCTTCTAATGAGTACCACAAAATAAATCTTTACCCAAGATATCTTTCTATTCACCAAAAGTATGTTTGAAGCAATACAATAAATACAGGCAAATAGCAAAAGTATTGTCTCAAATGCGAGAAAACACTTTTTCTGTAGAAGTAATAATAATGAGGCTGATCTTCCGGAGACACAAAGCACCGCCTCCACCTTCCCAGCGCCACTCTCACACACACAACTTTCGGTTACTATCTGACGGTTAAAATTGATCTATTCGACAAGTTTATCCGTCAAAAATAAAAATGTACATAATTTTTCATCAATGTAAATGTAATTGATGAGAAATTGTGTAAAATTATTGATTCATTTGTATATGTCTGTGAATCGTGTTTTAATATTGCTTATAAATAAATAAGGGAACGTAAATACAAATTTGTCAATTCAAGAGAAGAAATTAATTTAAATATTAGAAGGAATGTGATACCAATGATTATTATATTTAATGGTGCATCATCACTGACATGTCCACAAAGTTGTCAGCCGTCTAGTTGGAAACATGTATAACTTGCCGGTGGGTATAGCTCAATGGTAAAAGCGTTTTCTTTGCAAGCCAAAGGTCGTGGGTTCAATCCCCGACGGAGATTAAAAAAAAAATGATTTCTGAGCTCTAAAATAACCCCGCTTGGTGTGAATTTGATCCCTTTACCTGTAAAATGACAGTCATAGCCTATTAATCAAAATTGGCGGTAGACAGAGGTCGTCCCGTGAAGACCACTCATTCATAGTAAATTCCTGTTATGATAAAGATGATGCGTGAATCTCGGGCTGTAGTCTATGACGTTGGTGGATCAACACTCCACATGCAGCGCTTAGCCATATGCACCATGGTAATCCACAGATAAGACACCAAAATTACTATCACCATCTTTCAGTATTCTCCTGTATGTGCTTACATAAAAAAATCCTGTTTTATAAGAAGAGTCGAATGTGAACTAGTGCAGCTAAAACAAAGGCTTTCCAATGATTCAAATACAATGTGTGATGATTATTGATAGATGGATAAAAATATAAGAAAATAGATTAAAAGGGTGTCAGGTTGAAACCTTGTGTGATCCGGCCCTACGGCCTTGTAAGAATAGTCTGCATTGAGTTTGTTGAGCTGCATGAACTGGTGCAGTTTAGACTTGGCGTTCTCTATGGTCCAGTTGCCGTGAATGGCCGCGTTCACGTCGAGATCTTCCGCCTCCTCCACGCTCTGAGCCTGCTGCAGCCGGTCCATGTAAGTGAATGGTCTACGCCCTTCGTGTTGGCCCCCATTGCCTCCACTGCTGCCACCTTGATTGTAATCGGAACGATTGTCTCCGTCCCAGGCGCGGTACGCTTCACCCATCTCGCTCGGACCCATACCGGCCTGGAAAGAGTAGGCAAAAGATCAAGGTTATGATTTTAATAATGATACATATATGTTAATTTTTAAATTTTTATTAGAATATTATTTTATTATTTCAATATTCTAATCTACTTTTATAGATCATTGACTATATTACAATATTATTATTACTTAAATATACATATACTATACATAAAATTCTTTTTTTCAACGCGTCAATCCAAGCACAAAAATAACGGCAGAAGCGGGATGCGGACCGCGGACCTTAGAAACCAACTATGCCCAGGTATTCATACCGCTCGGCGAATCGCGCCATTGCTATGCCCAGACTGACTTGCGGTGAAACTAGTATTTATATCATTGTTAGCATCGTACGACAGATGTCGCCATAGTATATATTCAAAGTATGTATATTTTTATTATTATTCTATCAGTTTTCATTTATTCACAAGCTTAATATTATTACTTTCCGGCAGTCTATTTATTTTAGTAAGTACCACTCGGGTCTCGAACCAAACGATAGACTGAATGGATGTGAAACGGCTACTTATAGTTCCGACTCGGAACTATAAGTTCGGACTTCACCGCAAGTCAGTCTGGGCATAGCAATGGCGCGATTCGCCGAGCGGTATGAATACCTGGGCATAGTTGGTTTCCAAGGTCCGCGTTCGCATCCCGCTTCTGCCGTTATTTTTGTGCTTGGATTGACGGCGTTGAAAAAAGAATTTTATGTATAGTATATGTATATTTAAGTAATAATAATATTGTAATGTAGTCAATGATCTATAAAAGTAGATTAGAATATTGAAATAATAAAATAATATTCTAATAAAAATTAAAAAATTAATTAATAATGTCTCCTTGAGACAATATCAAGAAGGTAAAATTATCCATCAGTAACACAGGTAAATGATTGGTTATAAAGTCCGAGTCGGAACTATAAGTAGTCGTTTCACATCCATTCAGTCTATAGTTTGGTTCGAGACCCGAGTGGTACTTACTAAAATAAATAGACTGCCGGGAAGTAATAATATTAAGCTTGTGAATAAATGAAGACTGATAGAATAATAACAAAAATATACATACTTTGAATATATACTATGGCGACATCTGTGATGCTAACAATGATATAAATACTAGTTTCACCGCAAGTCAGTCTGGGCATAGCAATGGCGCGATTCGCCGAGCGGTATGAATACCTGGGCATAGTTGGTTTCCAAGGTCCGTGGTTCGCATCCCGCTTCTGCCGTTATTTTTGTGCTTGGATTGACGCGTTGAAAAAAAGAATTTTATGTATAGTATATGTATATTTAAGTAATACATATATGTGTCGCAATGAAAACAGACAAGAGGAACTATGCTAGCTGGTGGCCGCAAGTCTCCCGTTAAAGCGGCCGTGTGACCCTGACCTCGCTCGAGACTGGTCAGGATCGAGTGAACTCCTCTTAAGAAGAAAAATGCTAGAGTGGCGTCCAAGAACTGGGAAACGGAGCGTCGACCGACTGCTTGCAAAGCAGCTGATGGAAACTCATACAGGAGGCCTACGTTCGTACATAGAAGTTAAAACATTCAAGAATCCCAGGGTTGTGAATTGAACTGCGAAGAATGTTTGAGAGCAGTAATTTTCCTTCGGGACTCTAACGAATGGAAAGAAAGCATCCCTAGAAGAAAAAGAGTTGGGTAATGTTTGGAATTAATGATGATCAATATGCATATATAGTCACCTGAAAGACTGGTTTTTGATCCACATAGCTAGGCTCTGGTGCAGCTTCCTGGGGCGCCGGTATTGCCAGTTCTGGCACATCTTTTGTTGCTATATGACCGCTGCGCACAAGATAGCTAACAAAATCTTTGGCAGCGTTTTGTTGGGCGTCCTTCTTGGTGGTGGAGTTGCCGAAGCCGACGTACGCGTGCGTTTAGGCCTGTAATGAAGATTGTTTTTGGCAGTGTTGTCTCAGTGGGACCTCTTGGTTGACAGGAAATTTTAGATGTTTAGGCCCTGTAATGCAAGATTAGTCTCAGAAAATTTCCATGTAAAACTTGTTTATATAGCGATTGGGAATTTTCCCCAGGTGGCAAGTGGCAAAACATGAAAATTAGGTTGTTCCTTGTTCATACATGTAAATCCATTTATATATAATTCATTTTGCAATAGAAAAAAACATGAAATTTAATTCAGTACTTATTATTTGTTAATATTATTTTTTTACCATATCCGCTACATATTTAGAGCATATGGACACAGCGAATTGCCGTTTCACAGTTGCGTAACATCAGATTGTCTATGCCTTGTCCCAAACCTAGTGCCTCAGATTTTGTCCCTATATATCCCCTCACGAGTACCCCCTGAAACAATGGACTTCCTCCCGGTAATCCTTTCAACCAGAGTAAGAGACTGTGAGACATGCATAGTAGTACCAGAGAAATAATTGGGTGTCAATTAATCATCGGAGATCTAATGATCAGTTTGACGCTCCCGAGGCCTGGACAATTTTGTTATGTCCTTTAGGGGTGACTCAGCTCTACTGGGGGCATATATTGCTTAGATTTAATAATATAATAAAATTTTAAATTAAAAAAAATGGTATTACTATGCTATATTAACACTATATATCCAACAAAATAATCGTAGAGCGTAAAACATATCTTTTAACTGTATAACCTTGTGATGGACACCACTAATGAACAATACATGACATCAAAATATATATATATTTATCAGGCTTGATACACTAGATAACTAAACTAAGTTTTTCCATTAATAGTAATTTTCTTTAAAAATGCTAATACATTTTCTTTGTAAATACAAATAATGACTTGTGTCATCTGTCAGAGAAAAGCAAATTTTGTTTCTTTCACATTTATTTAATATTACTATAAACTTGATTTTATGCAGCCTTCCGAAACTTAAAATACATTTACATTTGAAATCAATACATATACTTGAATTCTTTGGGCAGAATTGCGATATTTTGATGTATTGAGGACAATGATTTGAGGTTAGTTTGGAAGAATTATTTCTTTACTTACCGGTGGGTCGAACCTCGAAGTTGGGGTCCAGTTTCTGCTTGGCGCACCAGCTGTGCAGGAATGACTTGACGTCGCTCATTGTGGAATTATCAGGACAAAATGCAGAGATAAGTTTTATATTAATGACGTTGAAAATTTGACACTACCGGGTAGCGCAAACGCCAAACCGATAATGGATAGGTATTGTTGTGTGGATGGCGTTACAAACTAATTTAAAAGTCGCCACTCAAGAAAAGATGGCATTATACCTAAATACTCACAATAATTGATATTTATTATATTTTTAAAGTTATATATGTTAGTATTTAAATATTTTGTTTCTACTTTGAGTGACTATCAGTATTTTCAATTGTGATGGCCAGAAGTAACGCCATCGACGTCGCCCACTTCTGGGCAGACAGGATCTGACCCTGTTGTTTCCGACACGATTATATATATTGTGTCAAAGCCCGATTTTTTTTTTTATGTAAACGCATGCAGGAGAGCACAACCGGTCAAGACCAATGCACTCTATGACGCTCAGCCAGGGAGGCTGGACGCTGCATGCGGGAAACGTGTGTTGTGTTCGTGTTTGTGTGTGGGTTGGGGAGATTGCAAGTGTATATTTATCTATTATTTTTTTAATTTTTTATTAGAATATTATTTTATTATTTCAATATTCTAATCTACTTTTATAGATCATTGACTATATTACAATATTATTATTACTTAAATATACATATACTAAACATAAAATTCTTTTTTCAACGCGTCAATCAAGCACAAAATAACGGCAGAAGCGGGATGCGAACCGCGGACCTTGAAACCAACTATGCCCAGGTATTCATACCGCTCGGCGAATCACGCCATTGCTATGCCCAGACTGACCTGCGATGAAACTAGTATTTATATCATTGTTATTATCGTACGACAGATGTCGCCATAGTATATATTCAAAGTATGTATATTTTTATTATTATTCTATCAGTATTCAGTTTCACATCCATTCAGTCTATAGTTTGGTTCGAGACCCGAGTGGTACTTACTAAAATAAATAGACTGCCGGAAAGTAATAATATTAAGCTTGTGAATAAATGAATACTGATAGAATAATAATAAAAATATACATACTTTGAATATATACTATGGCGACATCTGTCGTACGATAATAACAATGATATAAATACTAGTTTCATCGCAGGTCAGTCTGGGCATAGCAATGGCGTGATTCGCCGAGCGGTATGAATACCTGGGCATAGTTGGTTTCCAAGGTCCGCGGTTCGCATCCCGCTTCTGCCGTTATTTTTGTGCTTGGATTGACGCGTTGAAAAAAGAATTTTATGTTTAGTATATGTATATTTAAGTATATTTATCTGTTTCTTGAAGAGATCCACATTGTAGGAAGGAGGAAACACAGACGCTGGAAGAGCATTCCATAGCTTACCGGTGGCATTAAGGAAGGAACTTTGGAAGCTGCCAGTTCTTGGTCGACATATATTAATTTATATTGAAAAAATATATATTTTGCTTAGTAATCAAGAATCATGCTATATTTTGCTATGACTATAACTGCCATAATTAATACTTTTACGATAATATTTTTCTAATCACAATCAACTTTAATAAGCTATTGAATTGAAAAAAATAATAACAAAAAAGCAGGATGCATACATAAGAAAATCAAAAGTGACATCTTTTAAATGATGTTATTTAAATTTTTAAGTTATTAATATATTTGTGAATGCCACATTATTGTGAATATTTATCATCACAGATCTAATAAATGTATGTACCCATTTTTTAAAGATATGTTTTCTTATATTGATATTCCGATGTTAATATTTCTCTGAGGTTTTTAAATTAATTATGTATGTATTTATTATTTTAAATGAATATTAAGAACGGAAAAATAAATCATACGCCAGCTTAATTTTCAAATAAATTATTCAACATCAAGTATATACTTTGAACCCTTTTGCATCGGTTGTCGGCATACGCCGTCATAAGATTTCCCGACCGTTGACATCGATTGACGTTATACATCGTTTTGCTACTTTCTTAGAATATTTTTTATGCATCATCTGATAGCTAAAGTATACAAGAACCAATGTGATATATGAAAATAGACCAGATAAGTTCATTTATGCTTCAAATACTTGTTTTATAATTTACAGTACAATTTGTATTCAAACCGAACCGTAATGAAAGGGTTCTAGTACGCCTTTGCAAAAATAAAATACCTATTCTTAATAATACCTATTCTTGTAATATTATTTTGCAGGTCTGTAGATGTTTTGGCGCCATTCGGCAAAGTGACAGTTGGTTTGAGAAATTCTCTTGTTTAGTTACGTCTTAAAAATGTTTTGTCCAATTTATATTATTTTGAATCGTTCTGAACTGATTTCATTATCATAATTATATGTATTTGATGTTTAGAATTCTGAAATCAATTGTAGTTCACCAATTCGTATCCAGCTGTCAGGTTAGTACCGAAGCATTAGCAATACATTGTGTAACCTCATTTTTTTTTTTAATAACACCTTTATTACACCAAATCGGCTTCTAACTAGATTGGTCTTATCTCACCATGGTCCCACATTGCATCGGACGACAGTGAAATGTACTTAATGATACGCTGTTACAGATATTGGCACTTGGTAAATAATAACTTAAATTTTTTCTCTGAACCATTGTGACCAAATCATGGCAGTGCTTTAGAGCAGGGGTCTCCAAACTTTCCAGACTTAGGGCCATACTGATTACTCCAGTAAGTTCCGAGGTCCAAAACCATATTATCCTTGTTGCCGGTGGTAAAAAGTGAAATAGTCCACTGATGAGAAAAAAGTCCGAAAAAGTACGCAACCTTATCATACTGCCGTACGTTGGCTTAGTTGTGGGAAAGTCCTTCAGCGCTTTTTTGAACTTCGAGCAGTGATCGAATTTTTTTTTGAATGAAAAGCATCGCCCTCTTACTGAATTACAAAACAACGCATGGCTGTGGAAGTTAGCATTCTATGTTGATTTGACAAAACATGTGAACGAACTGAATTTGAGATT
Source organism: Glossosoma conforme (assembly GCA_022606575.1). NCBI lineage: Eukaryota > Metazoa > Arthropoda > Insecta > Trichoptera > Glossosomatidae > Glossosoma > Glossosoma conforme. Next base: position 485,993 of record JAGTXR010000255.1, on the reverse strand, counting down.
GCAAGGAAAAAACCAGCATCTTCCTGATTTATACACTAATATCAAATCATTCGGGAAGAAATTGATACTGTTTCAATCACAACTACGAAGTAAATGTTTTTCACATTTTAAAACATGTGAAATATTCAGCCATACCACTGAGACTGAGTTTCCTATCGATTTTGTAATCGAAACTTTGAGTGCTTTAAAAATAAATTTTGATACTCGTATCTCGGACTTTGACGCCATTGCGAATTAAATTAATATTTTTCAGAATCCTTTTGATACTGACATTGAAACCCTAGCCCCGGAACTTCAAATGGAAATGGTTGATCTACAGTGCAGTGATATAATTAAGAACAAATATCAAAACTCATCTTTGTTGGAATTTTATAAGAGTCTTCCACTGACACAATTTGATAATTTGCATAAATTTTGTGTTTCTTTATCCAACTTATCACAAGAACAATAACAATAAGCCTACAACAATGTTATGAGTAGTTAGCCCATGACCATATCAATGTAGATGTCATGTTAATAATTATTCAACATAAAATAAGAATACTTCAGTAAACTAAATTTAATTTGCTATAAAAAATATGTTCTCTAAAAGGAGTTTTCAAGTATGCTAGCTCTGCGCGGGCCGGACAAAATCTGTCCGCGGGCCGGATGTGGCCCTCGGGCCGTAGTTTGGAGGCCCCTGCTTTAGAGAAAAAAACACTAAAACATTAGTAAAAATAAGCATCATGAATTAAAAGGAGAAGGATGACTAGATTTATATTTTATAGCATAAAATTGATTATTTTAAATAGCTTGTTCTCTTCCAAAAGCAAGCTCTATCAACATCCTTGGAATATCAATCTCGGATAATGTTAAATAATTTGAGTCAATTAAGTCTAAAGCCGGTCTCACATGCAAAAAACTAGGTGCATTATATAGATCACGTCGGTATTTCAACGATAAACAACTTCTTTTATATAAAGGATAAATCCGACCTATCCTTGAATACGGCAGTCACCTTTGGGGTGAAGCCCCAAAATACCTTCTAAATTTGATTGACTCAGTTCAAAGAAGAGCAATTCGTTTGATAAACAATGATACTCTTATGTCTAACCTGCAATCAATGGAACACAGGTGTAACATTGGTTCACTAAGTCTTTTCTACCGTTATTACCACGGTCACTGCTCTTCGGAACTTCAAAAACTAATTCCTCCTGCACCCACCCACAACCGACAAACTCGTCTTACACTAGTCGAACATCCATACATGGTTAATGTGTGTTGACCAAGAACTGGCAGTTTCCAAAGTTCCTTCTCTTCTTGTGTTTCTTCCTTCCTACAATCTGGATCTCTTCGAGAAACAGATAAATATACACTTGCAATCTCCCCAACCCACACACAAACACAAACACAAACACAACACACATTTCCTGCATGCAGCATCCAGCCTCCCTGGCTGAGCGTCATAGAGTGCACTGGTCTTCACTGGCTGTGCTCTTCTGCTTGCAATTACATAAAAAAAAATAGACAATTAGTTATATATATGGAAACATTCGTTCTCTAACTTTTTTTCAATAAAAGAACAATTTAATTGATTGACTAGTGTTTTCATGTACGCAATGTAATATTGTCCCACCATATTTTGTTTTTTTTTCTAGGTCAGGTCTTTTGTTTCATTAAAACCTTGCTACAGACTTGCATCAGACTTGACAATGTCTCAGAAGAGCATCATGTCTTTCTTCTCCAAGGCCCCTGCTGTGAAGACTTCACCAGGACCTAAGGCAGAGTTGTGCACGACAGTAAAAAATGAAGCCAAAATTGAAAATGAGGATAGCATGTCCCCAGTGAAAAAAGTAAGTCCAAATAAAAGATGTATATTTTTTAAATTTTAACACTTACAGGACAACATATTCAGCCATAAAAAATGGTCATGCGTGAATATTGTTGTGTATATATATAATCGTGTCGAAAACATCATGATCATATCAGGTCCTCCCTGGTGCAGCTTTTTTTTTAAACACATACAGGAGAATACCGACAGATAGTATTTCTAAAGTCTCATCTGTGGAATTCTATGACGCTAACCATGGTGCATATGGCTAAGCGCTGCATGTGAAGTGTTGATCCGCCAACGTCATAGACTACTGCCCGAAATTCACGCATCATCATTATTTACAGGAATTTACTATGAATGGGTGTTCTTCACGGGACGACTTTCGTCTACCACCAATTTTAATAAAATGGCATTTTGAGGGTGAGGGATCAAATGCACTCCAACCGGAGTTATTTTAGTGCTCAGAACTTGATTGAAAATCCTTTTTTTTTTTAAATCTCCGTCAGGGATCGAATGCACGACCTTTGGCTTGCAAAGCAAATGCTTTGAACATTAAGCTATACCCACAGCAAATGTGTTTACATATCTATAAAATAATAATTCACCTTAAAAATAAAAAATGACATTATTTTATTTTTCCATATCGACACTTCTTATGAAACAATAGCCGCACCTAAAAGGTTAATTAACCTTTAAACCAGCCCTGGCCAACCCGCGGCCCGCGGCGCCCATACGTGCGGCCCGCGGTCATGTATGAAGAATTTTTTTTTGTAAAGTATCGGGTACTTCAGAATGTACTTAAAATCACATTTAAGTTATTAAAACCAATATTTTTTTATAATTACACCAAATGCTCAAATTCTGCTGATTTATATTTCCCGCGCATAACTTCTCGCTTGAGAAATCGCTTTCTGGACGAACAACAGATGGAGCGCATAACTTCTCCTCGTTAAGCGTAAGAGAAACCTCAATCTGCTTGGAGCGTCGCCACGGGCAGGCGTGTGTCATTTTTGTAACTACTCGGTTTTGACGGGGTTCGACAGGTTGAGATTCGTCATTAATCTCTGATTCTTGTCGACGTGTGTCGTCTGTTCAGTGTATTGCAGCTGTATAATACTACTCTATAGTCTCGACGTCTAGTTATCTATAATAGTAGTATTCAAACGAGACAAGTGTTTCAAGGTGAGGCAAGATGACCAACCGTAATCCTTTTGGGAATTAGTAGAGCTCTGGACACGCAACTTGTCCGATCTCGTAACAAGGACCAACCAGTGCAGATTAGTATTTAGATTTACTCACGCTAATGCGATCGTACAAGTTGCATATCCACAACTAAGCAGGTGCACTTATTTTAGTGATATATTATTAATTAGTACATTTATTTTTTAGCCGTTAAACATGATTTCGAAGAAAAGGAAACTCGCTGATGAAAACAGGAAATTCATTAACCGTTGGGAAGACGATTATTTCTTTATAACATATAACTCCAAATTAACGTGTTTAATTTGTAGAGAAACAGTAGCTGCTTTTAAAAAATTCAATGTTAAAAGACATCATGAAACAAAACATAGTGACTATTTGAAGTTTGACGATGAAGTGAGAAAATTTAAGCTTACCAGTCTTAAATCTCAATTAAAATCCCAAGAAAGTATGTTCGCTTCATCGTTACAACAATCATCCAATATCGTTAAAGTAAGTTATTCTGTCGCATTGTTAATAGCATGAAGCCATTTTCGGACGGGGAATTAGTTAAAGACTGTGTTCAAGCCATCGTAAAGGATATTTTGCCCGATAAAAAGTAAATTATTTTCAAACTTCAGTTTATCATGCCAAACTATAACTCGTCGCATTAATGATATTTCAGAAGAAATAGTCATGAATTTGCGTAACGACATTAAATTTTTTAAATCCTATTCTTTAGCTTTCAACGAAAGCACCGATATTTCGGACACTTCACAGCTTGCAGTATATATTCGTGGTGTTAATGAATCGTTCCAGATTACACAAGAATTATTAAATCTCTTAAGCCGGCTATGATTGGAAAAAATAAAGGTATTGCAAAGTTAATTATAAATGAGTTGGAGGCAAAAATTAACAAAACCAGTGATATATATGTGATACACTGTTTGATAAATCAACAAAATTTATGCGCTCAAGTGTTATCTATGAGCCAAGTCATGCAAGTTGTTATAAAAACAGTCAACTATATCCGTTCGCACGCTCTTCAGCACTTTGACATATTATGTTTCTTGGTAGACATTACAGAAAAATTGAATCAGTTAAATATAGAGTTTCAGAATCAGAATAATTTAATTACTGATGCTTGCAATTTGATTAAAGCGTTGCAGATGAAATTATTATTGTTTGAGAGCCAACTTGAAAATAATAATGCACAACATTTTCCATTGTTGAAAGAATGGCAAAATAATATTTTTTCAAAATATTCTGACGAAATAAGAAAACTTATGGTAGCCTTTGATTGTCGTTTTAAAGAACAAGTCAATTATGAGAAAGCATTTGGGACGTTCAGTTCTCCGTTTGGTGTTGATGCTTCCACTGTTTCAGAAACCTTACAAATGGAAATAATCGACCTACAATGCAATGTTGAACTAAAAAATATATATCCCACGATTCCAAAAATTGAATTTTATACTAAGTACATTACAGCAACAAAATTTCCTAATATAAGATGTTTTGCCCAAAAAATTATTAGTGCCTTTGGATCTACATGAGTTTGCGAAGATTTTTTTCCAAAATCAATTATAATAAAAATAAAAATACGGCGTCAATAACAGACGTAAATTTGGAAAACCAGTTAAGGTGTGCCACTTCAACTATTGAAATAGATTTAGCAAAATTAAGCAACCGAAAAGAAACTCAAATCTCGCACTGAAAGAAGTGGTCATGATAATTGGTTTTATTTTAAATTGTTTGATTTATGTGTCTTGACTAATTTTGATTGTTAAAATTGTTAAACATGTTGATTACTATAAAAATACATTTTTTGTTTGTTCAATGTGTGTTTTCTTTTCACATCTGGCTATAGTATTGTTTTCTTCACATTTACCTGATTGTACTTTCAGATTACCTCTGCATTCAAATTATTTATAATACTTACAAAAAAAGAATCAAGTATGAAATTTGTTGTGATAAAAAAATGTAATTATTTTTATATAATGTCTGTATGTGCGGCCCTTGGAAAATTTTAGGTCGTCAATGCGGCCCGGGGTGCAATTTGGGTTGGCCAGGGCTGCTTTAAAAGCTCAGTGGTCCCATACGGGGCCGCAAATTTGCATCGTTCAATGCCCTAGCAGGCCAATGTTTGTAATGTTTCGTCGCACAATAGATTCTTCCATAAACTTACTTTAATACTATTATTACAAATGAATGTAATCCAATTGTGAAATGAACCATAAGCACTTCTGTATGGGACCGTAGGGCATTGAACGACGCAAATCTGCGGTCCCGTAAGGAAACCACTGGGCATTTTAAGGTTAATGGAAAACAATGTTATTTTCTTTGTATAATATTTTTTATTTGTATATTTTTAAATCTTTTGTTTTTAGAGAAATTCTAAAAGGCTTCGATTAGACAGCGATAGTGATTCAAATTCACCCCCTGTGAAGAAAAATCAAGCGAAACGTTCTGACTTGCCTAAAAATGAGGCAATCAAAGAAGACATCAAAGAAGAGGTGAAAGAAGAGACTGAAGATGTTGAGATGAAGAAGGATAGAGGTGTTGTTGATAAGAAAAGTGATTCAACGAGTGTTGTGAATGGTAATAGCAAGGGAGATGGTGAAAATAAGAAAGGAAAGAAAGTTTCACCAAAAAGTGGTAAGAAAGAGACGCCAAAAGCTAGTAAGAAAGTGTCACCAAAAGTTGATAAGAAAGTTTCACCAAAAGTTGATAAAAAATCATCACCAATAGTAGTAAAAAATAACAATAAAAAAGATTCACCAAAAGTTAGTAAAAATGATAAAAATGAGTCACCAAAAGATGGTGAAAATGATGATAGTAAGTCAACAAAAGTTGCTAAAAAGAGTGACAAGGTTACTGGGAAAGAAGCTTATGGTGATGAAGAGATGGATAGTGAGGATGATGATGTGATTGTTAAGAAAAAGAAGGTGAATACATTGATAGATGAAGACACAAGTGATGAAGAAGTTAAAGATGAAGTAGTGAAAAAGAAGAGTAAGAAAAAGGCGTTAGATTCTAGTGACGAATCGGATGAAGAACAGAAGAAAAATGTTGTGCCGGAAAAGAAGAAACAAGATTTTAGTTTTTTTACGAAAAAAGCTGTTAAAAATGATAAGAACGAGGCAGAAAACGATAGTGATAAGAAAACGCCTGATGTTAAAAAGAAGCAGCAAGGTTTTAACAGTTTTTTCAAAAGCAAAGATGACAAAACTGATGTGGTATCGTCTAGTAAAGATCCTTTGTCTTATAATCCGTCGAAGGCCAACTATCATCCGATTGATGACGCCTTTTGGGCCCGAGGTGAGGACGTGCCTTATCTGGCTCTCGCCCGGACTCTGGAAGAGATAGAGAAGATATCTGCTCGGCTGAAGATAGTGGAAATCTTGGGGAACTTCTTCAGATCAGTGATAGTTTTGAAGCCTGATGACTTGCTGCCGAGTGTTTATCTGTGTCTCAACAAGTTAGCGCCAGCATACGAGAGCGTTGAATTAGGTATGTATAATTTTTTTTTTTTTTTTATGCAAACACATACAGGAGAATACCAACAGATATATCTTGGGCAGACTAACACCTTGCGGTAATCGATCACAACATACCTCGCGGCAGAAGGAGACAGAAATTAAGCCTAGATTTAAGAACTCAATGATGGTGATAGTAATTCTGAAGTCTCAGCTGTGGAATTCTATGACGCTTGCCATGGTGTATTTATGGCTAAACACTGCATGTGGAGTGTTGATCCGCCAACGTTATAGTCTACAGCCCCGGATTCACGCATCATCCTTTATTATTACAGGAATTTACTATAAATGGGTGGTCTTCACGGGACGACATTCGTCTACCATCAATTTTAATTAATAGGCTATGACTGACATTTTACGGGTGATGGATCAAATTCACGCCAACCGGGGTATTTCGGAGCTCAGAAATCGACTTGCTGCAAATACTCCCGTCTAGGGCGCCCTCTACAATTTTTACCCTCAACCATCCTTTCCACAATGTCGTGAAGAAGACCATCGTGGTGCACGATGTGACTGATCCATCAGGCTCGCCTCTCTGAGATGGTTCTTATTAGGTGCCTATCTTCTTTGATTATCCTGAGAACCTCATTGTTCGTGACATGGTCTCTCCAGTAAATTACGAGAATTCTTCTGTACGACCACATCTCAAAGGCCTCTAGTCTTTTTTTATCACTTTCAGATAAGCACCATGTCTCACGGCCGTACATCAAGATGCTCCAAACAAATGTTTTGGCAAGTTGCTTGCGGAGCCTTAAATTAATATTCTTTGACTCAAGGATTTTTGCTTTTTTTTTGAAAGCTAGCCTTGCTTGACGTATGCGACTGTTGACTTCTCTTTTTGTTCTTGTATTGATCTATGTGTATCACATTGTATACCAGGCGTTGCAGAGACAACATTGATGAAGGCCATCGCCCAGGCCACAGGTCGCTCTGTGGCCCAGATCAAGAGTGACTGTGCCAGCACCGGGGACATGGGCATCGTGGCCGAACAAGCTCGCTCCACGCAGCGCATGATGTTCCAACCAGCACCGCTTAAACTACGCCCGGTGTTTGACAAACTCAAAGAGATTGCCCAAATGTCAGGTGAGCTGTGAGATTCAATCTTGAATACAAACTAACATCATAATGAATTGATGCGTATAAAGAATTTGATGTATAGTATGTGTATATTTAATTACTAATAATATTGTAATATAGTCAATAATTAAAAAAATAACATAAAATAATGTCACCTTGAGACAATATCTTTGTGTTGTTCATCTGCTCCTCATTCTGCCACCACGCGAGCCGATAACTATCCCGGCGACGTGAAGTTGTCTTTTCCGTTAGTAAAGGGGATGTTAATAGACACATGCTGATAATGATATCTTGAAATGTTGTATTTATTATTATTTTCAGGGCATTCCTCGATGATGAAGAAAGTCGACAAGATCCAGTCCATGTTCGTGGCCTGCAGGCATTCAGAGGCCAGGTATCTAATAAGGTAAAATGTTTACATATTTAAATATTTTTTTTATGTAAAGGCATGCAGGAGAGCACACCCAGTCAAGACCAGTGCACTCTATTACGCTCAGCCAAGGAGGCTGGACGCTGCATGCGCGAAACGTGTGTTGTGTTCGTGTTTGTGTGAGGGTTGTGGAGATTGCAAGTGCATATTTATCTGTTTCTTGAAGAGGTCCAGATTGTAGGAAGGAGGAAACACAGACGCTGGAAGAGCATTCCATAGCTTACCGGTGGCATTAAGGAAGGAACTTTGGAAGCTGCCAGTTCTTGGTCGACATACATTAACCATGTATGGATGTTCGGCAAGTGCAAGACGAGTTTGTCGGCTGTGAGTGGGTGCAGCAGGAATTAGGTCTTTTGATGGCTTTTCTTCTTCCTGCCATAAAATCAACTCAGGAGTTCCACAGGGCTCTGTGCTGTCGCCCACTCTTTTCCTTCTGCATGTGAATGATTTGCTTCAATGCGCAAATATTCACTGTTATGCCGACGACAGCATTGTCCATGAGAGTATAATCTTCCATAAACCTCTGAAACATTCGGAACTATCTGCTGCTAAGGAATCTCTGGTGGTGAAGATGAACATGTCTCTTAAAAGGGTTTCACGATGGGGCGACCTCAACCTCGTCAGTTTCAACATTTCCAAAACCCAATCATGTACTTTCTCCACCAAGAAGACTGCTATGGATCCTGTATCTTTCAACGGTTGTTCTCTTCCAAAAACAAGCTCCATCAACATGCTTGGATTATCAATCTCAAATAATGTCAAATATTACGAGTCAGTTAAGTGTAAAGTCGATCTCGCTTCCAAAAAACTAGGTGTATATTATATAGATCACGTCGATACTTCAACGATAAACGACTTCTTCTATATAAAGGAAAAATCTGACCTATCCTTGAATACGGCAGTCACCTTTGGATTGGAGCCCCAAAATACTTTCTAAACTTAATTGTTTGATAAACAATGACACCTTTACGTCTAATCTACAATCAATGGAACATAGGCGTAAGGTCGCACTCTTAAAGCACTTTTAATTAAGTAATTCCATTTTAGTGTATCAGTATGAGAACGCAACTACATTCTGTAAACTAACACATTTTGCTTGAGGAAAATACTTCCAGAAAATCTAAATACAATCTTTCCAAACAAGGCTTTAAACTTGAGATAGTAAAACTCGGAAGCATTCTTCGTTTTGACATCAGCATATTAAAGCCATTGCTGACTGGTACCGAAAACTTCGATGTACAATCTTTCGTCTCTTATTTCTGTTCGCTTGTCGACATGCATGTCTCGCGATATCGGCATTAGTTATATAGATTGCCACTTACGGCGCTGGTGACCATCCACGGCGCCGCACGGGCCAGTGGTGTGCTGACGGCCGAGAAGGTCGCAGTACAGATATGTCATTCCGCCTGGGCCGGAAGCTTGTAAAGTTTATCGTAAATATATGTCAATGTGCTTCTGAAAAAGTCTCTGTTTTGCTGACCTGCTCCTCAGCATGCCCTCACGCGACGAAATACCAACTTTTTGAGAGAGAGGAGAATGTTAGTTTAAAGATGTATCTTTCTATTTATAGGTCTCTCGCGGGAAAGCTGCGAGTGGGATTGGCTGAACAGTCTGTACTTCAAGCTCTGGCGCAAGCTTGCACGGCCACTCCTCCGGCTGGAGACGCCTGGCCACCACCGGTGCTGAACGCCGCTAAGGGACTTTCCGCTGAGAAATTCAAGGTAAGCAAAATTACTCAACTGACACATTTTTTTTTTAAAAAGGTCATTAATTTTTTTAAAAGCACTACATATGATTAAATATCAATTGCAATTGTGACAGCATTAACGCAATGGCCAGAAAAAAATATATAGCTGTAGTTTATTCTATACCAGATATTAATCATTGAGTTAAAAAAGAATCCTACATTCTTAACATATTGTTTGCGGGCATTGTTTTTTAAAAGTCTATAACTTTTGAAATATTCGCGATAATTTAGTGAAATTTTAAATGTAGCTTACCTTATTGTGCAGCAATGATAAAATGATGGTAAACAAACACAAAATAACTTCCTTTAAAGTAACACTTCACATAGACACAATAATTTTGTAGAAATATGAACAAAACATTTCTACCATTCATCCCTTCGTCAGGTAGAAAGAACCCCAATTCTCCGTACAAGTTGAAAACAATTATTGCGCATTGAAGGTCAAAAAAATCAAGCCAACGGGATCTGCGTCAAGGTTTCTTCGAGCACACAAAAAAATGGATATTTTTAGACATTTTTTTTTCTTTTCATAATTTATTAATAAATTAAAACTAAAGTATAATAAATACAAATTTATGAGTGAAATGTGTAGTTTGAAGTAAGGTATAGGATTTAGCAACAAAATCTGTTATTATATATACCAGACCAGTATGCCAAGATATCTCTCCCCACTGGTGAGTGTCCCATCTGCAACCCGCGATATTATGCACACAATTAATTGATGTTTCTAGGCGATGGTGGATGAGCAGGCTCTCATCCTGAAGACGACTTACTGCTCCTGCCCCAACTACGACCTGATTGTGCCAGTGATCCTCAAGCACGGCCTGCGGGAGCTGCCGCAGCACTGCCGCCTCACGCCCGGCGTGCCGCTCAAACCCATGCTTGCACATCCCACAAAGGGAGTGCACGAAGTCTTACAAAGGTTGACTATATCTGTAAACGCATATAATATTCTTCTCATAAATGTTCTCCTTAGCCGTAACATAATGTTGCTACAAATTATAGCAACATAGTTCTCATAGGATGTAGGTGTGCGTGTTTGTGGAGTGATCAGGAAAGGAAAATAGGAACATTCCGAACACGAAGGTGAATAAATAATAACACTAATTTTTTTTTGAAAATTACATTGGTTCAGCTTACTAATGCTTCACAAGATCGTGAAATAATTGTCTCGATTTTTTGTGTTTTTTTTTTATGTAAACACAGCAAAATACCGACAGATGGTGATAGTAATTCTGAAGTCTCATCTATGGAATTATATGACGCTTTCCATAGTGCATATGGCTAAGGACTGCATGTGGAGTGTTGATCCGCCAACGTCATAGACTACAATGCATTATTTAATGCATGCTGACCGTCAGTCGCATGGATGATTCTCGTTGGATGATTCATTTTGCGCCACCTTTTATATAAGTTCTTCTTCGTAGTATCAATCCGGTGAATTGTTTTGCAGCAACAAAATCTTGCATCTCGATCTCCACTCTTATCGATCTTCTGCAACCCTCTTTAGCTCAGCATAAGAGCTGCAACTCATGTCCTCGCACACTTGCTGCAAATACTCCCGTCTAGGGTGCCCTCTGCAGTTTCTACCCTTAACCATCCCTTCCAATATAAGTTAAAACACTTCAAATCACTGAATGTGTGCAAAACCTATTAGTTATTTGGGGCAAACATGTGGAAACATTAAAAATTCTTATACATATCAATTATTTAGATAAATACTCGGATATCGTGCTCTTATTCTCAAATATAACTCATTTTATTAGAAGAGTAGATAAATTAACTAATTCATTGTTAACCCTTTACGTGCGAAGTGCGGATATATCCGCACCAATTTGCATTGTTCTTAAGTGCGAGGTGCGGATTTATCCCATGCCCTGAAAAAAATGCGTCGCTTCAGTGCGAGATGCGGATTTATCCGAATACTATATTGAATATAATTTTGTTTCGTATTCCGACATTCCTTCCTCAAACTTTTTTTTACGATATGTATTGAGTTGTGGGTCATTTTACACATGTTTCAAATTTGCCCTTTTTTAAAAATAATTGTGGATTTATTTTATTTAGTTCTGAAGGTGAATATGAATGCAGCACTGACCAATCAAAACACATAAAAAAATCGCCCTTAAATATTCAACTTTATTTTTCATTGACTAATTGACTTATTTCGTGACCTTTTATGACATTTCATTTCGCACGTAAAGGGTTAAATGCATTTAATATTCATGTCTCTTTATTTGTTATTTTTAATTTCATTTATTTACAGATTCGAAAACGTAGAATTCACATGCGAATGGAAGTATGATGGTGAACGAGCCCAGATCCACGTTCCATCCATGGAGAGAGATGGTGAAGTGGTGGCCAACCTTGCCGGCGCGTCAATCTACAGTCGCAACCAGGAGGACAACACCAGCAAGTACCCCGACGTGCTGGGAAGGTTGGCCGCCACTCTCAAGCCCGGCGTGCAGAGCTGTGTGCTGGACTGTGAGGCTGTTGCCTGGGACAAGGAGAACAAACAGATACTGCCGTTCCAGGTATTAAATTGAGAATAGTGATAATCAGCATACATAAAAAAGAAACTGTCATTCAAGGTGACAATAATGTGAATCAGGATAGTTAGAGAATAAGCAAATACAGTCTTTCTAGCTAACAGTCTGGCTGTAATTTTAATCAAGATATATAGTAAATCAGTGCACTCCGGGTCCAGTATAACAACGTCTTCCGAATGTTGTTGGGTCTGCCGCGATACTGCAGTGCCTCAGGCATGTTGACGGAGGCGCGAGTGGATGGCTTCCATGCCATAATAAGGAAGCGTTGCACTCTCTAAGGGCACGCATTCGCAGTAGTCGCAACGCAATGGTCGCTGTGTGGGTGGATAGTTGGGACTCACAGTTGGAGAGGCACTGGACGCGCCTTCACGTGGCCATCCAGAGGGGATCTGGTGCTCCACTCAGTAAGTAGTACAATAATAATAATGTGGTGTATGTGTACATGCCGATTTATATTTTCTTTCTATTCTGTTTAATTTAAATTTAGTTTTTTTCTGTATTTGCTTGGAATTATTGTATGTAAAATTTAGATTATAGCACTAGTGGCTGAATAAATAAATTTTATTATTATTATATGTGTTTGTCAGATGAGCGAACAAAAATAAGAGACAAAAGATCGCATATCGTGACTTTTCGACACCAGCCTGAAAGGGCTATATCGAATTGGTATCAGGTGGAATCTTGAACTTTTAGTATCAATTGATTGTGTTTCCTTATGCGTTTATTATTGGTGTTTTAATTGTTACATTTTTAGAATAAAAGGATTAACATAAAATAGCGTATATTGACGCCTCTAGCTAGACTAAAATAATCTGCAAAACAATTATTTGTGCTTTCTAGAAACTGTCAACTCGGAAGAGAAAGGACGCCGTGGAGGCCGACATCAAGGTGTTTGTGTCCTTGTACATGTTTGATCTTCTCTACCTCAATGGAGAACCTCTGGTCACCAAACCTTTCCAAGAACGAAGAAGACTCTTGAGAGAAAACTTCACCGAAGTTGAAGGTAACAACAATCTCTGTAAATATTAAATTTAAAAAAAAGTCTTAATGCACTGATTTTTAATCTCTCAATCATTTTAAACTCCTACTACTAGAAGTCAGATATAAATAAAGGAATATGTAGAATTTATCACACAATATATTTGTAGATGACATGTTTCTGCAACGTTGAGTGGCCATTTTCAAGTCAATAAGTACAGTTAGTGTTGGCTCTATATAAAGCAAAGAGTGAGCGAGAAGGTGGATATGAATTGTGTGATGGGTATATGTGTTTTGGAAATAAATAATGTAAGGGAATTCATTGATGAAAACAACAAAATAATATGGCCAGTTACAAAGACCATTAAAAAAACAATAAACATTTACATCAATAGGTTAATGCTAATGGCGTTGGAAAGTCTGGGGAAATTTCAGCGTAAATAAAATGTACAGAGCAGTATCAATGTTTTATCGGGTACAAAGGAGGGAACTCCTGGAAGTCATTTCTTTATTATATTTTTCAATATAAATTACATACTTAAAATACCTTATAAAATTATAATCTGCATGTGGCTTCTTGGGGTCTTTTTTTGTACCGGTAACACATTAAATGGTGGCCATGTTGGATTTAACGTCAAATTCAGTTTCAAGCGGTAATCGGAGACATAACATTACTGAAAAATAAAAATTATTGGCTTGCATTTTTTTGGTGATAATTTTCAATACATGTGTCATAATTTATATTACACTGGCCTTAATTTATATTCCTTCGGTCAAAATTCAAATTTGGAACAAAGTAAACGTAAGTAACTCATATATTGAAACGTGTATCTAAAGTATTAGGGAACTTGTCTATGTCGTATTTTGTTCCGGTATGATCTAATATCCTCCTCTCTTTCAATACAATATGCTCTCGCCGACGGGTGGGACACGACTGGCGTGATGGGCTGTCGCACCGGCGCCACAAGCGGCGGTTTATATAACTAGTCCCAATATGGCGGACACGTGCATGTACGACAAGCGAACAGAAATAAGAAATGAAAAATTGTGTACCGTGGTTTTCTGTATCAGTCAGCAAGGGCTTCATCATGCTGATGTCAGATCAAAATAATTTTAATAATATATATGCTTTATTGTCTTAGGACAATGGTGTCTGGCTACCAGCCTGGATTGCAGCACAACTGAAAGCATACAAGAGTTTCTAGAGGAGAGTATAAAAGGCAACTGTGAGGGACTTATGGTCAAAACCCTCAATGGAAAGGATGCTACATATGAGATTGCCAAACGGTCAAGAAATTGGCTCAAGGTACTGATTTTAGGTTTTTTTTGTCGCACTTCTCATTATTAAGAGACCTTGGCATATTCTTTGAAAGAAGGCTAACGTTTCATGCTCACATTGAAGCTGTGTGTGGAAGGGCACTGAAGATGATAGGATTTGTTCTGCGTAGTGCCAGGACTTTCTCGAGCACTAACGTACTGGTCGTACTGTACAATTCATTGGTACGTAGCATACTTGAGAGCGGATCTATTATTTGGGCTCCCCACGAGTATAAATATGACCTCATGTTGGAGAGATTTCAGAATAATTTTTTGAGGTTTCTTTATATGAGGATGTATGGATATTATCCGTGGCTGTACCCATCTAACTTTATACGGGTTATGTTGGGATACAATGAGTTAAGAACTAGAAGATATGTGTGCTTGAGTATGCATTTATTTCGGCTAGTGCGCGGCGTGTTCAGAAATCCTGATATTTTGTTGGAAATCGGTTTGTTTGTCCCTGACAATTATTTAAGGATAAGGAGGCACAGATTGTTTGTTCTTCCTAGAAGTAATACTAACCTGCCAGAGACAATGCTTCTTGGGAGAGTGATCAGACTGTTCAACTATATCGCCTAGAATATTGATATATTCCACTTGAGCGAAGCCCAGTTTCGACATGAGCTCCACGAATTTATTTATCTTAGTAATTTCGTGGAGTCTTATGTTTAGCGAGCTTCGGGACTTTTTAATAATTGTTGTTAATAATCATAAATACCTAATTGTTTCTCTTGTATTATATCTTATTTCAGGATCGTATTAAATATATTTGTATTTGTAATGTTTCTGAAAGAAAATAAATAAAATTGAATAATACAATTAGCAACGTTATACGTGAAAAATAATTAAGAACTGAAGTCGATAGAATAATACACAACCTTGAGAGGTAGGGAATGCTTCGGCAGGAAGAGTCACTGCTGTGTGACTAGAGAACTGCAGACCACCTCACACCTAAGATTCTTCCCCATGTGCCTGTTTAGCTGTATATCAAGACCTAATGCTGGGCAACACAAGGGCTATCGATGTTGCCGGATATTAGGTGGAAACAAATTGACGTCACTGACACAAATATTCTTCTTCTTCATATCAGCGACGTCAAATTATTTTTGCCCAGTATCTGGCAACATCGATAGCCCGTGTGTTGCCTAGCATTAGGTCTTCAGGTGTGCAGCTTCTTGGGCACATGGAGCAGGATCTCAGATTTGAGGCGGTCTGCAGGTCTCCGCAGTCGCACAATAGTGGCTCTCCCTGCCGAAGAATTCCCCACCGCTCGAGGTTGTCCTTTAAGAATATATTATACGGTGAAGGAATGATGAAGTAAGAGAATGCCATTAACGTTTTTGTGGTATTTCAGTTGAAGAAGGACTACTTAGATGGCGTTGGAGATACGATAGATGCTGTTGTGGTGGGAGGTTACCTGGGTCGTGGTAAGCGTGCTGGAGTGTATGGTGGCTTCCTGCTTGCTTGCCACGATCGACAATCTGACGAATACCAGTCACTATGTAAGATTGGAACTGGATTCAGTGACGAGGATCTGAAGACGCATGAAGAGACTCTCAAGCAGCATCGGGTGGACGGTCCACGGAACTACTACAGGTCAGTTAAATACGAGGGCAGTTTGCTGAGTCAGTAACTTCCGCACAGTAACTTTAAATGCAGCATTTCTCCAAGAAATTACTATCTATTAACCCATTCGACCACCATTTAATTGTTGCAACTTCTATTTGAATGAAACCTTAACACAAAACATTACATAAAATTAAAATGGGACAACATAGAATTCTAATTTTTATTTTGTTACTAGGATATTTATTTAATCTTCATCTCCGGGCAGTTTTGGAAGGGTATGATATTCCTTGAAACATTCTGCCATGTGGAGAGCCACCAAGCAATTCTCACATTCCCATCGTGATTCACTTTTCTTTTTAAGTAATGAGCACATTTTACAAAGTCTGAACGGGTTTTGTTTGACAGGATTTGAAGGAATTTGTCTCGGGAAATGTGCCCACTGTACAGTCTGTAATCGTAAAGGGCATGCTCCTCCAGATGTCCTTCCTCGCCTCTTATATGGTCGTAGCGTAACCTTTTCTAATATGCTCTCCGCAATACCTATCCTATAGTCGCAATACCTACCCTATATATAAGGCCATGTCGGCAAAATAAAAATAATAAAAATTGTATTCCTTGGAATACATCCGCATTAGTGGAAAGGAAGCCAAGCACTGGTCATTTCTGTCGACTCCACCCATCCCACGATTATTTTTTTCAATTTTCAATTTCAATTTATTTTTTCTTTTAGAAACATTACAAATAACAATATTTAATTCATTTCTAAAACAGGATACAGGATAAATAGCAATTTATAAATAACACAATAATAATAGGATCATTTAAAAAGTCCCGGAGCCCGCTAAACAGAAGACTCCACGAAATTACTTTGATAAATAAATTCGTGGAGCTCATGTCGAAACTGGGCTTCTCTCAAGTGGAATATATCAATATTCGACGCGATATCGTTGAACAGTCTGATCACTCTCCCAAGAGGCATAGTCCCTGGCAGGTTAGTATTACCTCCAGGAAGAACAAACAATCTGTGCCTCATTATCCTTAAATAATTGTCAGGGACAAACAAACCAATTTCAAACAAAATATCAGGATTTCTGAACACGCCGCGCACTAGGCGAAAGTAATGCATACTCAAGCACACATCTCTTCTAGTTCTCAACTCATTGTATCCCAACATACCCCGTATAAAGTTAGATGGGTACAGCCATGGATAATATCCATACATCCTCATATAAAGAAACCTCAAAAATTTCTTCTGAACTCTCTCTAACATGAGGCCATATTTATACTCGTGGGGAGCCCAAATAATAGACCCGCTCTCAAGTATGCTACGAACCAATGAATTGTACAGTACGACCAGTACGTTAGTGCTCGAGAAAGTCCTGGCACTACGCAGAACAAATCCTAACATCTTCAGTGCCCTTCCACACACAGCTTCAATGTGAGCATGAAACGTAAGCTTGCTTTCAAAGAATATGCCAATTATAATCGATAACTGTCTTGGCTTTAAGAGGATTCCTTGTTTTGTAGCATAGTATTATAGATAAAACATTACGAGCGCGACGAGATTGCTTACTACTGCTGGCGGTCATTTTGGAAATATTTTTGGTTGTCAAAATACAAGTTAAAAATAATACTTAAAAAACTTTAGTAATTATATTTTTTCACCAAAATATAATTCGTAATTATTTTATCAATGATATTAACATGAATTAAGTTGTTGTCAATGATTTTTTATGCATAAAATGATTATTTTGTTATTTATTATACATTGGCTTTGTGTGTCAATGGGTTAATAGAGTACTGCACAAGTTTGGGCAAGCTGCACCATTTCTGTATGTATATTCAGTATAAAATGACCAGTGCCATCTATGAAATAATTCATCAGGTCTTATAAAATCCATTCATTTCTAGAGTCAATGAGAGGTTTCACATTTAACGTGCAATATTCTTATCCAGATATTTTGTTGTCATTTTGCAGATACGATTCCTCGCATGAACCGGATCACTGGTTTGCTCCCGTTCAGGTTTGGGAAGTAAAGTGTGCTGATCTCTCTCTGTCTCCTGTGCACCGAGCTGCGCTGGGCATCGTGGATCCTGAGAAGGGCATCTCTCTTAGATTTCCAAGGTAATCTCTTTCCCAGGTTCTATCGCTTCACGTGTGCAGTAACACAATTCTTTAAAAAAAGACAGTCTTATCATCTAATAACTGTGACATCTTCCATCTAAATAAAGCTACTCCCGGTCACCGGAATCGTCATCGGGAAGCGTGATAGATGGATGAGGTCATCAAAACAAAGAACTCGTTGAGAAGCATATTGACATTTATTTTATGTAAATACAAGAAGACTGAAAATCTTTTTTTCTGCCTGAGACAAACAATGATGTGGACTTGACAGTCCTGAAGACCACATATCAGCCATCTGGCGAGCTATCCGCTTTCACATTACAGATGGCGTCTCTCAAAATCAAAGAAATAAAAAGGCGCCTGTGCCGCGTCTTATAGGTATTTAAATCTAAAACTTAGATTAACATTTTTATATATGCGTGTCAGACGAGCGAATAAAAATTAATGGATGTATCGAGTTGGTATCGTAAAATTTATTATTAAACAGATATATGTTTTGTACATTGTTTTAACATGGATCACAGTGAGCACTGTTTAACCTTTAAACGCCCAGTGGTCCCATACGGGACCGCGAATTTGCGTCGTTCAATGCCCTAGCAGGCCAATGTTTGTAATGTTCTGTCGCACAATAGATTCTTCCGTGACTTTACTTTAATACTATTATTACAAATTAATGTAATCCGATTGTGATATGAACCATAAGCACTCCTGTATGGGACCGTAGGGCATTGAACGACGCAAATCTGCGGTCCCGCAAGGAAACCACTGGGAGTTTAAAGGTTAATTACATGCTAGAAGACAGCAGTTTCATCCTCAATGAAGGCTTCATCAGAATCACTGGTTAGTGTGATGCATATATCAAATTTTATTTGATGCCATGTTTGTTTTTAGATTCATACGTATCAGAGAAGACAAGACGGCAGAGGAGGCCACCTCGGCACAACAGATAGCCGACATGTATTGTAATCAGGATCAAGTCAAAAATCAGGCTCAAGGATCCAACAAGAACTTTGAAGAAGACTTTTATTAACCGACTGACCAGTGCTGCAGCAGGGAGAATCTATATTATGCGAGTACCGAAACTAAGAGATGTCTAAGCGTGCATTTATACCAAACAAACATAAAAATATTAGCACTTATTCCGTCAATGTATTTTTGAACACTTTGAGGTGCGTAATTTGCGGACTTGGTACGACAGGGACCTGGCAGTGGGGCGTTGTGACTGTGGTGGCCATATGCTTATAATAACAAGTTGAAATATTTTTTAATACTTATTGTCGTCCTTTATTTATACTTTTATTGTGAATGTTCTGTTCTAATTGAATTGTTCTTTATTGTATTATTTGAAATGAACTAAAATATTATTATAAAAAAATTATAAAATAATAAAATGGTGTTTTTTCTTTGAAATATATTTAATTTTACTTTGTAATACAGGTAGTTCTCCACTTACGACGGTTCTACTTACGACCATTCGCACTTACTACAAAAAAAAAAAATTAATAAAATTTATGACCAAAATTGGGAGAGGCTCTTCGATATTATGAAAGAAATTGGAGTCAAATACAAGGAATGAAGACTCATATTTTCACTTTACAAAGAAGAAGCTGCCATAATATCACTTGGAAATGTCCAAAAGGAAGCAAAAATACGCCAAGGGGTGAGACAAGGATGCTCTCTGTCGCCTGTACTCTTCAACGTATACATACAAAATGCAATTAATAACATCAGGGAAAAAATGGGCCATAGAGAGGGGGTTAAAATACATGGCCAAAAGATTGATATGATAAGGTTTGCTGACGACATTGCTCTGATTGCTGAAACTGAAGATGAACTCACTGAAGCGCTGACATCCATGGAAAACATATTTAATTCCAACTACAATATGAAGATAAACAGCACAAAAACCAAAGTCATGAGAGTAAGCCGCAATGAGCAGCAGAAAATTAACATATCAATGCTAGGAGTACCCCTAAAAGATGCAAAAGAATTTGTATACCTTGGAAGTACGATTACCTGGGATGCCAGAACAAAAAGAGAAGTCAACAGTCGAATACATCAAGCAAGGCTAGCTTTCAATAAAAAGCCAAAATTCTTGAGTCAAAGAATATTACTTTAGGGCTCCGCAAGCAACTTGCCAAAACACTTGTTTGGAGCATCTTAATGTACGGCTGTGAGACATGGTGCTTATCTGAAAGTGATAAAAAAAGACTAGAGGCCTTTGAGATGTGGTCGTACAGAAGAATTCTCGGAATTTCCTGGAGAGACCACGTCACGAACAATGAGGTTCTCAGAATAATCAAGGAAGATAGGCAACTAATAAGAACCATCTCAGAGAGGCGAGCCCGATGGATTGGTCACATCATGCGCCACGATGGTCTCCTTCACGATATTGTGGAGGGGATGGTTGAGGGTAGAAACTGTAGAAGGCGCCCTAGACTGGAGTATTTGCAGCAAGTATTCGAGGACATGAATTGTAGCGCTTATGCTGAGCTGAAAAGGGTTGCGGAGGACCGAGAGGAATGGAGATCGAGATGCAAGATTCTGTTGCTGCAAACCAATCCACCGGATTGATACTACGAAGAAGATGACCAAAAAAATTGCATTAGGGTGCGCGTTATCGAGTTATCAAAATGTGAAAATAAGTGGAGAGGCAGCTTGTGCCGATTACAAGGCTGCTGAAGGTTTTATACAAATATTTGACACATCGACTAGGAAAGAAGAATACAATTTCTTTTTGAAGACTCAACTAAAATTGTATATGTTTTTTAAAAAAACTACTACTGCTTCCTCCACTACTGTTGATGAGCCAATGGATTGTACTTATATAAGTAAAGATGACGAAACATTTTAAATATTATTACTATTTATTGACCGCTAGTTTCTGCAAGATAATCTTGTAGAAAGCCAAGTCCCACCAGGATGTCAATCTTCTGATGATGGTGATGAATCTCTTAGTAAAACTGATTTTATGTAAACATACAGTAAAAATCTCATATATAGATTCTATGAGGATTGCTATTTTTGAGTATGGCGAAGCGCTACATCATAGATTTAAGCCCGGCGTTCATGCATCATTCATTTTTACGAGGATTCATTGTGCACGGGTGAATGAATCGCTCATATGATGATCGAGATGACATTCCCAGTAATGCAACTGGTCTCTGGGTAAATCCATAAATTCAATAACTTAAATTTTTTTAAATTATATAACAACTAACATACTCTTCTCTAATTTAAGTTTGTTATTCAGTCGCGTGGTGGCAGTATGAGGAGCAGATTAACAACACAAATACTTTTTCTGAAGCACATTGACATATATATTTCGATAACTTTACAAACTTCTGGCCCAGACCACAGCATTCAGGCCGGGCCAAGTGGTGATCTATATAACTAAAACCCATGACCATACTTGTCCAAAATGCCAATATGGCGACACATACATGTGCGACAAGCGAACAGAAATAAGAGACGAAAAATTGTATATCGAGGTTTTCGGTACCAGTCAGCAAGAGCTATATCATGCTGATATCACAACATTATATATATTTTTAAAATATATTGACACTAGATATTTACTTACACAGGTCTAAATGCTTCCTTTAAGCTCCACCCATCCCCCCTTTCTTACTCTCCTGCCCCGTTACTTAAGGAAAGACAACTTCACGTCGCCGGGATCGTTATTAGTACACTTGGTGGACAGATGAGGAGTAGATGAGCAACACAAAGGTTTTTTCAGAAGCACATATATTTTCGATAAACTCGCTACTGGTCGCGGTAGGCGCACAACTGACTACTGGCCACCGGGTGGTCAGGAGACACCCAACGCCGAAATTCATCGTGTGACGGTTTAGAGAATTTATGGGGCGCTAATGACAGACAGCCATTTACAGATCTAACGGCGCACCAATGACAAGATATAAGCAACCAAAATGGCTACAGATGCGTATCCGACGAGCGAACCAAAATAAGAGACGGAAGATTGTATATCGAGGTCTTCGGCACCAGCTTGCAAGGGCTATATCGAGCTGATATCAATCTTTACAAATCAGTATGCTTATACATGTTGGAAACTGATTAAGCCTTCATTGAGGACGAAACTGCGGTCTTCCTGCAATGGATTAAACAGTGCTCAGCGTGATCCACGTTAAAACAAGGTATGAAATATTTTATGGATATTTTAAATTATTTATTAGAATATTATTTTATTATTTCAATATTCTAATCTACTTTTATAGATCATTGACTATATTACAATATTATAAGCAATTAAAACATACATATACTATACATAAAAATCCTTAAACGAGTCAAATCATTCAGAAAAAATATCGGCGGAAGCGGTATGCGAACCGCGGACCTTTGGAACCAACATTTTGCCCAGGTAATTATACCGCTCGGCCACCGGCCAATTTCTTCCACCTGAGATGTCTCGTCTCTAATCTTCTATATAAGTTATCATCGTATGATAGATGTCGCTATAGTATATATTCAAAGTATGTATATTTAAAAAAAAAAATTAGATAAATAAAAGAAATTGGCCGGTGGCCGAGCGGTATAATTACCTGGGCAAAAGGTTGGTTCCAAAGGTCCGCGGTTCGCATACCGCTTCCGCCGATATTTTTTCTGAATGATTTGACTCGTTTAAGGATTTTTATGTATAGTATATGTATATTTTAATTGCTTATGAAGTATTTATCTATTTAGTAATGATACTGTTTGTTTACATTTTTGTAACTCAATGATACATATTTCTTATTTATCTTTACGTTTATAAAATGTCTAATTTCAATGCATTTATATTGATTTTAAGATTATACTTAGCGTAATCTTTTTTACAGCGATAACAATCACTACTGATACTATCAGCTATTGGGCGAATCAACTGAAGGATAAACCAACAATGTTTATATATTTGCACATCCCAAAAGACAGAAAATACAAATCTTGTATAAATATTTTTTTTAAAAAATGCAGAAAATTCAAGAAAACCTGGAGAATTATTCGGCTTGTATTTTTACAGTAAGAATAAATCATTTTTGGTTAGAATATCGAATAAAATTATTTTTCTTTTGCATTATTTAACTCGATATATAGTTTATGAACCCAACTCAACCTAACATAACTTTAACTACCTAACCTTAAATAACCTTTCTTAAATTAAAAAAATAAACCTAGCCTAACCTAACTTAACCTACCTAACCTTATTAATCCTTTCTTAAATTTTTTTCGGTACCGGCTTTAGACCCTGCGGCGCTCTAGTTCATTTTTTTTCTAGCGCCACATATTGCTTATATTTTAAAAAAAATTAAGCAAGATTGGTTGCCCTCGGCGCCCCTAGCTTAATTGACGCCCTGGGGCATCGACCCACTTCGCCACCCCCTAAAAGCGGCACTGATTTTTTTATTCTGACCCAAAGTTAATTTAATTTCTGACCAGAAATTTATCTAAAATTATAACTATTTATTTTGTTTCAGAATTATACTAAATATGTTTAATAGCGTCCCAAATATTAGGTTGCTTGGAAATAAATTTCGTTTTTTCCCAACTTCACATTTAAGCCAAATAATCATTATATTACATATTTAGACAGCTGTTATAGCTAAACTCGCAGATGAAAATGTTTGTTTGATTATACGCAGCCCTTTTTGATTGGAACCCTTTTTAATAAGAAAATTAAAAGAAACGTTTTTAAAAAATAAATACGTGTGAATTTCTCGACTCTAAGAGCGGTGCAAGATGACTGAGTGGTCAACTTTAAAAAAGTAATAAACGCGGTTTGTACAATATTCGCGATTTGAATTCCCGGGTCTGCCATTTATTTTTCTCCGATTTGTTGATGAGAGAAATTTCATATAAGAAAGTGTTTACTGTAAATTTGTACATCAGTCTGTGACAATATCGCGCTTACACAACGCGCCAACATCGTGCTTCAGCCTTCGAGACGTAAAGTCCTCCACGAAACGCTCACGAACAACAGTCACTAGGCCATTAACACGACACTACATCTCCTCCACGAACAATTAATTTAAAAAATCAAATGTAAAACTAACAAGCTGTTGATTTTTTTTTGTTTTTTGTTTGCTTAATGTATTACTTTAAATAACTTTTTTCACGGCCAGATTTGATATTGTGGCTTTTGGGCTTAGCCGTGTATGGCGAATTACTTCTTTCCAATATTTCGACCGCCATTGCAGGGACTTCTTTGCGCTTTTTGGAACATACCAACCGCACATGAATCTCCGACATAACGCTCGTGGAGGTACGTTTGGCTGACGGCTAAACTACCTTCAAACACTAACTCATCACTAAGTCATCAACCCTGAAGAAGACCTCTGCAATAGCAGTCGAAATATTGGGAAGAAGTAATTCGCCACACACGGCTAAACCCAAAAGCCACAATGTGTATTACTTTTATTGCCTATTATTTAATGTTGTGATTTTGGTAGTGAAGTGGTTAGATATTCATCACGCTAGTGCTACCGTCCCGGCCAAGTCGAAGGTCGAATCTCTGGGTTTCCTCGATGGTAATCTTCTGCAAACACGTCAAGAACCCAGCCACTGAATACTATCTTCTCGTATCTACGACTGCTGTAACTCTTTATCTCATTCAAACATACATTATCTAACTGAAAAAATGGTTCCAAGTACAAATGAATCTAGATTGATCGAATCCGAAGAAAATTTCGTAAAAATTGGTCATTCAACAATTAAAGAATCATTACCGGCCTTAAGCCCCGGCGCTCTAGGGATTTTTTGTTCTGACTGCCTATATTGTATATATTTAAAAAAAATCTGGCATTCTGCAGAATCCATTTACCAACCTTACCATTTCTTTATATAGGGTCCGCCATCTAACGTTTTTTTTTCAACTAGTGCTTATTTCGTGAATGGTAACACTTAGATCATGTCTGATTTGGCAGATAATTAGTTTTATCCTTCCGCTGAACGAATATGGTTGTGTATACGCTTGAACAACGCTGGGAAATATTGCGACATTACTTTGAAAATCAGGCCATTTTTCTTCGAAAATGAGCAAGGAGTGGCCGTTACAGTCAATGGCGATAGTTATCGGGCCATTTTTGTTCACAAAAATTGAAGAGGAGGATATTGGCAACATTTGGTTTCAACAGGACGGCGCTACGTGCCACACAGCCATTTTCAAAAAAAAAAAAGTTATTTGGCGGACCCGTTACATTCTAACGTATTTCGTGGATAGCAACGTGTTACCAAAGAAGGCAATTCGAGACTCGCTGTAGTATTCTAATTTCGCAGCCTTAGACCGAGGTCTATTTGACATATAAATGTTGCACGTTGAATCACGGGAAGGCATTCAGCCACTATAAGTAGATTTTTGAGTGCGTCCAGTAATGAGTCCCCATCTGGGTCTCTAAAAACAGGACGGGACAGGGAGGGTTTCACCAAACGACCCACTTAGCCACCCCCTAATACTTTAACCGATACTTTAAAAAATTAAATAATAAACATTGTAAAACCACTAAGTTTTAATAATTTGTCGGTCTACAGGTTTCAAAAGACAACTCACCATCGTCAGGATAAGCTCAAAACTGATGGAGAGAATGTACAAAGCCTATGATTTTATTATTTTACAAAAAAAAAAAACTCTTCACTTCAAAATAGATCGTGAATTGCCAAAAAAAAAAAACATCACTGTATTTGTTTCCCTTATATGATCATCACAAGCTGCCGCCACAAAACTTTTTTACCCACAAATGGTCCTCGCCACATCCCATGTCAGCTCCGCCTCTAGTACGTTCTATGCATAGTTCCTGACGGCCTTCCAGAACGGCGCGAGTCCAGAGGCTTGAAAAATAGTCATCTATAGTTAATACTCTCCTCTCCTAATTAGGTCTTGACCGACCTAACAACGACCACATTTTTTAACGAGCAAAAAAAAGAGCTTCTCATGCACCCTTTAAAGGCCCCTAAAAACACTCTATTTTCCCGTGGGCCGATTTTTTTTAGACAATTCTTAGACAATTATTTATTTATTTCCTTCAATAACATTACAAAATATTTTTACATCTTAATTCATTATTGAAGTATTTACATAAAAGTGTGGCCCTGTAAATTTATTGACACACTTAGTGTCAACGACCTCACACCCAAAACAAGCGTAAGGAGACTCAATGCAAACAGTTGACTTGTAACAACAAAAACCCTGTTATAAGTAAATCATGGATGACCCACAAATAACACGGCATTATTGTCACAACATCAAACTTCCAAAATTTCGCCTTCGTCAACACTAGCACTGAATCTGAAGCAATATAACACTAAATATGTCAATATCTTCACTCAAGTTGGTTTCAACCACTGTTCATTGCGATTCTTTCGTCTTACACGTATCCAGGGTTGAACGATGGTCTTTTCAGGCCACACTTCAGGCTCTATTTTATGAAACTCTATAGGAAGGTTGACAATATTTCGATAAATGATACAAAAAAAATTTATCACTTGGAACATAATTAATGTAAGAAATCGCGCTCTTCTCAAATAATGCACGTAATTATTATTTGTTTTGATATTTCTGAAATGGAATTCTTTCAAATGATAAGTTTACTTCTGGGTACAATATGCCAGTGCAGGCACCTTTTTAAATTGATGTACAGTCGATTCCGCTTAATTGGAACACCGCTTAATTGGGACAAATCTCAAAGAACAGAAACCAAACCAAGAAACCACAATAGTAAATTTATATGTTTAATTGGGACAACATTCCGCTTAAAAACAGTAAATTTTAAACAATGAAGAAAATCAGGATATGTTGCAAGTTCCTATTATTAACTATGAAGTATTTTCAAGAATAGATAACAATTTATCATGTTACGATGACAATGAAGACTGTGAGAATTCAATTGTAGTGTTATTTTATGCAGGAAGGAAATGAAGGGAGCCCAACATCCGCACTGAATATCTGTGCTGATTTTGTAGAAGTGAATTGTTACAAAGACAAAAGACAGACTACACTTGACTCATATTTGCATTGAATTAAAATGTATATACCTGCAAAATGCATTGTTTAATTTTATGTGTGTGTTACTGGTTAATCTCCTTACTTTCCAAAACCAAATAAATGAATTTAAAAAAAAATTGAAATTCGCTTCATTAGGACAGCCGCTTAATTGGGACAAAATGACAAAGTCTCGATGTGTCCCAATTAAGCAAACCGACTGTACACGCATGCAGGATAATACCATAGGATCTTTCTGGGCTAAAGTTTATTAGTATGACTCAAAACAAGAGTTATATATGTACTCGGAGAAACTTTGTGATACTCGTATACAGCCAATTTAAGTCGAGGCAAATATATTTTACTCTACATGATATTTCTTGTAGTTTGTGGTGACCATATGTTCCAATTCATGAGACATTATGACTTAAAAATACTCTAAAATATAGTTTTTATTAATGGGTGATGTATTTTTTAATTGATTGTTATCAAATACCTACTCTATAATAAAAAAATGTATACCTACTTGATGGAAACATGGAGCAAGGCATGGAGAGTGGCAACTGGCAAAACTAAGTTGCAGCAATTAGTGGTTACTATATGTTTAAGATACGCCACAAATAAATGTAGATTTTTTTTTATCATGTTTCGATAGAATTCGAGAATGTTTGTTTGGTTTAAATGCATATGTGAATCACTTCACGTATTCGTCAATAAAAGATTCACTTTTTTCTTTTTACCTAAACACATACAGGAGAATACCGACAGATAGTAATTCTTAAGTCTCGTCTGTGGAATTCTATGACGCTTACCATGGTGCATATGGCTAAACGCTACATGTGTGAATGTTGATCCGCCAACGTTATAAACAACGGCCCGAAATTCACGCATCATCCTTATTATTACATGAATCTACTATGAATGGGTGGTTTTCACGGGACGACTTTCATCTACCACCAATTTTAATTAATAGGCTATGATCAAATTCACACCAACCAAAGGGGTTAGAGCTCATAAATCGATTGAAAATACTTTTTTTTTTTATCTCTGTCGGGGATCGAACCCACGACCTTTGACAAGCAAAGCAATCGCTTTTTACTATTAAGCTATACTCGCCGGCTTCACTTGTGATGTTTCATTTAAAATTGGTTATTTTATTACTGACGCAGCACATTTGTTAATTGTTTAGTATTTTTTAAAATTATTATAGCCGCCACTGGACACAAATGACAGGCATAAAAAATATATTTTGGCAGCGTTGATAATGGCAGAGAAAACTTCACAATTGGAGTTAGGATCGTTTTGACAGTACCAAAAAAAAGGGATCCGAAAAAAAAACGAAAAAAAATAAATATTTAAAAACTGAGTGTTTTGCTAATTAACTGTGTTTAAACAATGTATGTAAACAGTTTTGTTGATAATTTATTAGTGTATATATAAGCATCTAAGATAGTGATTTTTTACCTTTTCCACTTCTACTTCTTCCTATATTTGTTACATACATGTGGTATATTGTCACAACAAATTCCCTCCATTCAGATCTCTCACTTGCCAATGTCCATGCTTTGTCGCAAGACATCTGGGTTTAACCCTTTCCGGTCCACAAAAAAAAACTATCAGGTCCACAATAAATTAATAGAATTAAAGGGTAAAACAATACATCGTTTTTTTTTTTAATAAAACTATATTTAACAATGTACATAAAAACATTGGAATGTGTTTGTTCTATGTCGAATGACATTCGACATAGGACTCACTGGAATAATGTCCATGTCGAATGACATTCGACATAGGACTCGCCGGAATAATGTCCATGTCGAATGACATTCGACATAGGACTCGCCGGAATAATGTCCATGTCGAATGACATTCGACATAGGACTCGCCGGAATAATGTCCATGTCGAATGACATTCGACATAGGACTCACCGAATAATGTCCATGTCGAATGACATTCGACATAGGACTCACGGAATAATGTCCATGTCGAATGACATTCGACATAGGACTCATTAGATAATGTCCATGTCGAATGAAATTCGACATAGGACTCACGGAATAATGTCCATGTCGAATGACATTCGACATAGGACTCACTGGAATAATGTCCATGTCGAATGACATTCGACATAGGACTCACCGGAATAATGTCCATGTCGAATGACATTCGACATAGGACTCACGGAATAATGTCCATGTCGAATGACATTCGACATAAGACTCACTGGAATAATGTCCATGTCGAATGACATTCGACATAGGACTCACGGAATAATGTCCATGTCGAATGACATTCGACATAGGACTCACTGGAATAATGTCCATGTCGAATGACATTCGACATAGGACTGGAAAGGGTTAAAACACAGATTACATCATGCGTTAAAGTCATATATTTAAAAAACATGTCTTGTAGTTTATTTGGTATTATATATATTTAACGAGGATGAAGGAAGTACTTCCGGTGAAAAACGATGTCCAAGTGGATCTGAAAAATGAGCTGGAACCCAAGGAAGATCTGGAAAAGAAGTCCAAAGTGCTCAAGCAATATATCTCGGCTGGAACAAGTAAGATTCAAAATGATTGTTTTTAATTTGTGAAAATATTTTTTACGGCATACTAGGTGATATTGTGACTTTTGGGTTTAGCCGTGTGTGGCGAATTTCTTCTTACCAATATTTAGACCGCCATTGCAGGGGTCTTCTTCAGGATTGATGGCTTAGTTGTGAGTTGGTTTAAGGAGATAGTTTAGCCGTTAGCCTAACGTACCTTCACGAGCGTCATTGTTATCTCAATAGCAACTTTGTTGTTATATAGTTGTAGTTGTATATATAACCGCAGTATACCAGCAAGTAAATATACAGTGAATGTAGGAAATATTTTTATTGTTATTCTTAAGTCTATATACAATATATAATTCCTGTTTTTAAGGTAGTTTACTGGCTCTGATGTATGGCGGTGCAGTCGGATGGAGCTCGTTTGCACTACCACAGTTGGCAGACACACATGAGGGAGTGTCCTGGCAGGGCTGGGTGGGAGGGGCCTTCTGTTTGGGAGCCCTAGCTTCGTCCCCCCTTCACGGGCCCCTAGCAGACAGGCAAGGGCGCAAGATAGCTGGATATTTAGTAGCTGCCACCTTTACAGTAAATCATTAATTTATCTAAGTCTGTTACGGAGCAACTGGGCGGACTCTTGTGACCGCCGTCAACTTATGCGTCTTATCCTTCTTCGCGGGCAGAGATTTCCTGCTATGGCTAAGACCTATAAAACGTGCTCTACAGATGCCTTTCCCGTACTATTGGGGATTGCTCCTCTGGATTTGGAGGTGCAGTGACGTGCTGGTTTATAGCACATCGTGGTTGTGCATCTATAATCGGTGACATTGTACTCCAGTCAAGACCTACTTCCGAACCCATAAAGCTTTGTGCTGATTTATCTGAGTCTGTTACGGAGCAACTGGGCGGACTCTTGTGACCGCCGTCAACTTATGCGTCTTACTTTTCTTCGCGGGCAGAGATTCCCTCTTGATGCTATGCACCAAAACCTATAGAACGTGCTCTACAGATGCCCTTCCCATACTATTGGGAATTGCCTCTCTGGATTTGGAGATGCAGTGACGTGCTGCTTTGTAACACATCGTTGTCGTACATCTAGAATCGGTGACATTTTACTTCAGCCATGCGCTACTTCCGAACCCATGCAGCTTTGTGCTGATAACCTTACAGCCATATGACAAAAACCACAGTTATCTTCCACCGAAAGTAGAACTTCTTATCTGTTCTTCCCGCATATTAATTTAAGACTCACTGCTAAGTGAATAAACCTTAATCAATGGTCTTTTTTAATTTTTTATGTAAACACATAAGGAAGAATACCGACAGATGGTGATAGTAATTCTGATGTCTCATCTGTTGAATTCTATGACGCTAACCATAGTACATATGGCTAAGCGCTGCATGTGGAGTGTTTGTTTCGACAACATCATAGACTACAGCCTGAGATTCACGCATCATCCTTGTTATTACAGGAATTTACTATGAATGGGTGGTCTTCACGGGACGACTTTCGTCTACCGCCAATTTTAATTAATAGGCTATGACTGGGAATTTACGGGTGAGAGATCAAATTCACACCGACCGGTGGTATTTTAGAGCTCAAAAATCGATTTAAAATTCTTTTTTTAAATCTCCGTCAGGGATCGAATCCACGACCTTTGGCTTGCAAAGCAAATGCTTTGACCATTGAGTTATACCCGCCGGCTGTCTATTCAGCTTATGACTGAGTACGGCGCTTTTAGCAGATTAAACTCATTTAATTTAGTTTCGAACCCTAGCTGCCCCTGTGGCGCCTTCTTACAGACCTCAGATCACATTCTCTAGGACTGTCAGCTATTCTTATTAGAAAAGGCCTCCGATACTATTCAATTTAAGAAAAGTGTCTCGGACTATCGGACAAACAGACTTCGTAGCTATTAAAAAAAATCCACGCATTTACCAATTTTGTACGCATTTTCTGTGAGAGATCTTCCACCCTATCTCACTCTGCCTCATAACTGTGCAACAATCTCTAACAATTTCTTTCACGGGCTCTTACTCTTTAGCACTTAATATTTGATTACAGATACATTGGATAATCATCTGCTTAGCTGACCGTGTGTGGTTAGTGCTGTTAGCCAGAGCCATCGGTGGCATTGGCGCGTCAGGTTCCATCACCATTGCAAGTCTCTACAGCAGTGAGGTGGCGCTTCCACACCTCAGAGGAGCCCTGGGTAAGATAATCGCATTACTCCACGCGCTATGATAATGTGAAGGCTACCTTCTGATTTACTAATAAATGTACTAACACCCTCCTCTCTCTCAAAAAGTGCAGTGATTACGTCGCGTGAGGGCAGGATCAGGAGCAGGTCAGCAAACAAACACTTTCTTTTAGAAGCACATTGGTTATATTTACTTAGAACTTTACAAGCTTCTGACCACGCGGGATGACATGCCACGCGGCCGCAATGCAACCTTGTCTCGCTAAAGGCTCGGCTTTCGATCGCACCACGAGCGGTGATATTTTTGACTAACACACCCGTAAGCGGTACCGTCCAAAATGACAACACGCCGCACCTAAATGCACGACAAGCGACCAGATATAAGAGACGAAAGATCTTATATCGAGGTTTTCGGTAACAGTTAGCAAGGACTACATCATGCTGATGCAGTACTTTTGGGTCAATTTTTAAGTAACATATTATTATATACATATATAACCACGTTTCAGAGGCGTTCAGGGTAAGATATTCGTATTTCTTCACGTGTTATGATAACGTAAATCAATATTCTGCTTTTATCACGGTTCTAATGCTGTTGGATCAAGCTATTGGTAGCATGGACGCTTTTGAATCATCTCTATCTTTATTGAGTCTACACAGCAGCAAAATGAGTCAACCAAATTTTAGAAGAGTTTCGAGTAAGATACTTGTATTTCTGCACGTGTAATGGCAATTTGAAGAGATCTTCTGCTTTGATGAGTGCGTGTGACAGGCAATTTTGGATCGACCTATCGGTAGCAAAACCACTTCAAGATCCATGTCTTTTACCAACGAGTCTGTTCAGCAACCACATATTCCACAAGAGTCTTAGAAAAGTTATTAATGTAAATATTTTGACAAGTTGACGATGATTTGGTAGCTCTTCTTATAAATACTGACATCAGCATGATATAGCCATTGCTGACTAGTACCGAAAACCTCTATATACGATTTTTCGTCTTTTATTTCTGTTCGCTTGTAGTACATGTCGCCATATTGTCATTTTCGACTAGTTACGGAGATAGTCACTTGTGGCGCTGTGTGACAGCCCATCACGGGCACGCCAGTCGTGTGCCGACCGTCGGCGAGAGCATAATGTATTTTGGCCCGGCCTGAAGGCTGTAACTAGGTCCGGGCCATAAGTATGTAAAGTTTATCGCAAATATATGTCAATGTGCTTCAGAAAAAGTATGTGTATTATTAATCTGCTCCTTATTCTGCTTCATGGAGTAACATCTTTGAAAGAGAGGAGAATATTAATACACTTTGTCAAACTTTACTACCCTCAATCGGATTCTCTTGATACAGCTCCTTCTTAATACTATCACTACAAATTACCAGTGAATGTCATTATCCTCTTAGCTCAGTGAAAATGCTGAGGACAACATATTTCTGTGTATCATACAATTTATGCATTTTATTTCCAGGTGGTCTAATGGCACTGCTGTATACTTTGGGCATTCTGGCTGCATATGCTCTGGGTGCTTTTGTAAGCTTTCTCACAGCTGCCTTGGCACACCTGGTCATCTCTTTGATATTTTTACCTGCTTGGTGGCTGGCACCGGAGTCTCCTGCATACCTTCTACTTCTTGGCAGAGATCAGGCAGGTCAATCTCATACTTGATGCTTATAATCATCACAATGCTATTCATCATCACCTTCTTTATATACATGCTGGTTTGGTGGCTGGAGTAAGAATATACTTCGTACCTTTAACTTCTATGCAGAGATTAACCAAGTCACTGCATCATATAATGTTTATCATTTTCATTATATCATCACATGCTCATCATTATCATCTTGATCCACCTAAGCATATTTTTGTTGTTACCAAATTATTATTCTTATCTTCAACTGCTATGCAGACATCAATCAGATCATACTCACTAGCTTCCTCCTCTCTCTCAAAAGGGTGTAATACAATCGCGTGAGGGCATGATGAGGAGCAGTTCAGCAAAACAAAGACTTTTTCAGAAGGACATTGACATATATTTACGATAAAAGTTTACAAATTTGTGTCCTGGACCTAGTCACAGCATCAGGCCGAGCCACAATACAATATGCTCTCGCCGAAGGGTGGGGCACAACTGATTCCTTGGGGTCGTCGGCGCTGCGCTCGAGTGGCGATGTATATAACTAACACACCCGTTAGCGGACTTGTCCAAAATGACAATATGGCGGACACGTAAATGTATTACAAGCGAACAGAAATAAGAGACGAAACATTGTACATCGAGCTTTTCGGTACCAGTCAGCAAGGGCTACATCATGCTGATGTCGTCACATATCATGTTCATCAGCTTCTCTATATCATGACATGCTCTTCTTCGTCACTTAAGCCTGTCTAAATTTACCTAATCAATAATCTTCTTGCTTGGTTGGTAAATGAACCAGATACTACTACTATAGTATAGCACAAGTCTAGATTCTAGTGATAAAAAATATATTTGTTTCATTTTTGGAAACAAATTTAACGTATTCTCGATAAAAAATGTATATTTTTAGGAAGCATTAGAAAATTTGATAATTAGTGAAATACCATAGAAAGAAAATCACTTGCGGAAGAACTGGAAAAGTATTTCCCGGGATGCTCAGGAGGGTGATTAATCTGAATTTTAACATTTTAAAAAGTTCCATTACCCGATATGAACTTATTTTCAAGGAATAATGGGCAAATGGAAGACTTTCTTTCATTTCTCCTTACACAATCAGATCACCGGTGCATTTATTTACAGAATACACTTCTTCTTCGTAGCAGTATCAATCCGGTGGATTGGTTTGCAGCAACAGAATCTTTCATCTCGAACTCCACTCCTCTCGGCCCTCCACAACCCTCTTCAGCTCAGCATAAGAGCTACAACTCATGTCCTCTAACACTTGCTGCAGATACTCCCGTCTAGGGCGCCCTCTTCAGTTTCTACCCTCAACCATCACCTCCACAATGTCGTGAAGAAGACCATCGTGGCGCATGATGTGACCAATCCATCGGGCTCGCCTCTCTGAGATGGTTCTTATTAGTTGCCTATTTTCCTTGATTATTCTGAGAACCTCATTGTTCGTGACGTGGTTTCTCTAAAAAATTCCGAAAATTCTTCTGTATGTCCACATCTCAAAGGCCTCTAGTCTTTTTTTATCACTTTCAGATAAGCGACATGTTTCAGATTACCACATAACTTACCATATGTATTATTTAATAATATTGGTGGTATTATTGCAGGCGGCTTTGGATTCATTTAAATATCTTCGAGGATCCGAAGCTGCTGAAGGAGCTCTGAAGAAACTACGTCTGGACCAAGCTGGTGCAGCAGAACCAGCCACTTTTAGACAGTTTAGTAAGTAAAATAGTAATTTATATTATTACACATCTTCTATGATACAAAAAAAATACTAAAAAGGTTTCTTAGAGTTTTTCTGTTTAAGCTAACGCCTCGAATTTTCTCGAAAGATTTGATGAGCAAAAACTAGCTCTCTTATTGCATTAAACAAATATCATTAATAAAAAAGAACGCATTTTTTTCACTAAAAAATAAATTTGAAAAATTCAAACGAAAACTGTTCTTTCAAAAAAATATATATCAAAAAATAAATACCTATTTTCCCTTTAAAATAATAATGATAAGAAGATACATAAAAAATAATCAAAACACATTGAATATCAAACACTGCACATTCTTCGATACCGTTTTGGACCTTGATCCCTTGGAGTGGCAGATTATTGGGATGGTCAATGCTCCATATCGATGCGTAAGCATTCTTTTTTAATATTAATACATAAAATATAATTTCGTACACCGCAAATTCCTCGATACTTGTTGTTTTGGACCTTGATCCTCTTAATTTACATAAAGTGGCAAAATGTCATGTTTGATGTCATACCTGATTGAAGGAATCTAAGATAAAGAGTAGATTATATCAATTACATTAAAGACTTTTAGATGTTTAATACAATACAGTTACAGGGTTTGTCTGGAAAGTTATAGGACTGAGTAAATTAAAAAAAAAAATTGAGTCAATCGTTACAATTCTTTAAAAACTTTCAAAGTAGGCTCCTTCTGCGTCGATGCAGCGCTGCCAGCGCGATTTCCAAGCATTGGAGGCGTCGCGGAAGGCATTCTCCGGAATAGCCTTTAGAGCCGCGGTGCAAGCTCCTTGGATCCTCTCTGTCCTCTCAAAATGCTTGCCTTTCATCGGCCTTTTCAGGCGAGGAAACAAAAAGAAGTCTGGGGGGGCCGCATCTGGGCTGTAGGCCGGCTGCGGAAGCGTTGAGATGCCTGTATGTATAAAATAACGTTTTGAACACACACTTCTATTCAGACCTAATAGTAATACATGAATTGATTCACAAATGTATCTGCTTGTTGTTCAGTGGGTGATGCTGCAGCTCGTAAAGGCTTGCTGCTCGGTGGACTGTTGGGTTGCATCCAGAGTTTCAGTGGAATCTTCGCGGTGCACTCTTATGCTGCTACTATCTTCGAGAGGGCGGGAGGAGCGCTGACTCCGACACAGTCTACGCTGATCTACGGATTACTCATGGTCTTGGGCGCACTTCTGCCGCCCATACTAGCAGATCGGGCACCTCGCAAGGTAATACTGCTTAACTAAATCATCTCAGATGTTGATATATTTCACGTAAGAGAGGCCCAACTCAGACATGAACTCCAAGAATTTCTTTGGAGGAATAATTGGTTGGGGTCGTCTGTTTGATGAGCATTGGGACCTTCTGTTGCTTGTCTTTATTGCATTGTTCTTAGTACTTAATCATAAGTACCTATGTTTGTGTATATTTTATTTTTTATTTAATTATTATTGTACTTCAGAAATGAATTGAGTTGATAAAATTTGTAATGTTTCAGCAAGGAAAAATAATAATAATTGAAAATTGAAAATTAGTAATGCGGTCCGACAATGAACTTTTGAAATACTTTTCCCGGGATGCTCAGGAGGGTGATTCTTCTAATATTTTACATTTGAGAGGGTCCTGTTACCTCATTCGTTCCCGTAACGAATACTTTTGCACTCTTAATTCAATTTTTGTTAGAAATATAACCACCGGCCAAACCATAGCGGTCTTCGTCAAGAGCAAGTTCTTTTCCCGGGATGCTCAGGAGGATGATTCTTCTGATTTTTCATTTGAGAGGGTTTCGTTACTTAATACATTATTTCTTGCATTATTAATTCACGATGTCAGCAAAACCTCTATTGACAAGATTTTGATAGAGCATCTAGAGTATGCTAAAGTTTGCGCGAGGTGGGTGCTAAGAATGTTAACAAAAGACGCCACCAGCGAGCTCATCGCAAAATTTGGATGGGGTATTGTCAAACACCCACCGTACAGCCTGGACTTAGCCCCAAGTGACTACCATATCTTCCCTGACATGAAGAAACACCTGAGTGGAACGTATTTCGGTGATAGAGAAGAGCTGGAAGAAGCGATTCTCAAGTATCTGTGTGGCTTGGCGGCAGATTTTTTTACTCTTCAAAAGCTCGTATACCGCATGCAAAAATGTGTTGACCTCAGTGATGGCTATCTAGAAAAATAGGTAAAAGTCTATACTTTCCAAAAATGTACGCATTCATGGAATTAAACATGTTTTACACTGTAAAAATCACTGGGAATCTTATATTACGGATAACTCTCGTACTTTTCCCGGGCTACTGAAGAGGATGATTCTTCTTATTTTCTTCATTTCAGACAGCCCTTTTACCTAAAACATGCATTTTAAAATCCATATTTTATGAAGCTTTGACACAAGTGCTTGGCAAATAAAGCAACAGACCAAACCCTGAAGATCTTTGCCAAGAGCGAGTTATTTTCCCGGGATGCTCAGAAGGGTGATTTTTCTGATTTTCATACATTTCAGAGTGATCCTTTACCAAATACATGCATTTTAAACTCAAACATTATAAGAAATTTACTATAAGTGCTTGAAAATTTTAGCAACCTAAAACCACAAAACATATGATACCAGACATCACGTGTGTGAAGTTGACTTCAAAACTCTGATCCCAAGGGAACGAAAAATTCTGAAAAAATGTTAAACGTAATATTAAGATTTAAATTTGGAACAACTTTTGAATTCTTTTGTTTTTCGAATATTTGTTTTTTTAGTGGTGCGCAGTTGTTTTCCAACGTTCGCGAAGTATATCGCCAACAGTGGTTGGGACCAAGAACGGTTTATTTGGTCAATAATATTTAATATAGGCTCTGTGTATATTGTGGCTTTTGGGTTTGGCCTTGTGTGGCGAACTTCCTTCAACCAATATTTCGACCGCCATTACAGGGGTCTTCTTCAGGATTGATGATTTATTTAGTTTTTAATTGGTTTATTCAGATTATCTTTTTCACTAGCGTTATTGATTTATATCTCCATGGCAACTACATACTCAAGTTTCATTCCGGAGAACGTGGGTATGTTCTTAGAATACGGTAGGTATGTTCTAAGAATTGTACCTCCACGAACGTCATGTCAGACTGTGGTCGTCCTTGCTTATCTGTATAGGTTTTAGAGTATGTGCTAGAGGGGGAAACCATGCTATTTTGAGAATCAAGAAATATTGGTTGAAGGAAGTTCGCCACACACGGCTAATTTAGGGTCTGTATAGTTAGCACTCTGTTTCGATCAAGTATAGCTGCATTCATAAATATTTTGTATGGAGTTAAAAATCGATCTTATATACTATTCATTAATAATGTTATTATTGTTTATAGACTCTGCTAAGCTGGTCTTCTGGTCTGCTCTGCATCGGAATGGGAGTTCTCGGAACCCAGATGCTTCTAACATCGCAAGGGATCCTCGACGAGGACTCTAGCCTCGTGGGCTTGCTCCCAGCTGTTGTGCTGTCAGCAAGCGTCTTCGTCTACTACCTTGGACTTGGATCAGTCACCTACATCGTCATGGCCGAAATCTTCACCGACCAGGTCTTCTTACAAACCATTATTATATATTTGTGTTGATCTAGTTATACTTAGCCTGTGGCTGTCCACTGTTGAACGTAGGCCTCCCGCATGAGTCTCCATCCTTCTGGATACTTTGCCCTCTGCACCCAGGCTACTTGACCGAAAAGATATGATAGTCACAAGGAGCGACGTGTGGACGGTGGGTGATGAATCAAGCAATTGCACAAGTTCGACCAATAAATATAGTTTTCCCAGAAAATGCGCATTACTTTAATAATAATCCGCGTATCGGATGATATTTGCCAGCTTATACACACACAAAGCGTCAGCTGCCATTTTAGTTTAATATTTTTTCATCCCTATCTATTACCACAATGAGGATTGGAGATCCAAGCGAGAGACCAGAATGCTCTACTACCGGCAGGGCAAGCGGACAACTTGTTGCAAATTTGTATATTGAACTTGTCTTTGGAGTCATTGATGGTTTTCTTGCATTCTTTGGAGACTAAATTGTATG
The DNA here is from genome assembly GCA_022606575.1 of Glossosoma conforme. Classification (NCBI taxonomy): domain Eukaryota; kingdom Metazoa; phylum Arthropoda; class Insecta; order Trichoptera; family Glossosomatidae; genus Glossosoma; species Glossosoma conforme. The sequence continues at coordinate 446,486 of JAGTXR010000255.1, read as the reverse complement.
CTGCACGACTTATGAGGTCGTTACTTTTGCGTAGTTTATTGTAAGCGGTATTCTTGCGCTTTACAGCCTCAGCACAGTCACGGTTGAACCAGCTTTTTGAGGTGGTGCTCATAGTTTTCGTTGAGTGAGGAATAAAGCATTCCATGCCTTGTACTTTTGGAGATCATTGTTCACCACAAGTTATCACCAAACAGTTCAGTTAACTGCGATAGTTCGCCTTTGACATGAAAGACGAAGAAAGAGGTAATAACATTTGATGAACTGTATGTTTTAGATGAGAGGAGTGGGAGGAGCTTGCATGTCAGCTGTGATTTGGTCTACTTCGTTTCTGGTACTGTTGTTCTTTGGAACTGCCTGCGATGTAAGTATCTTTAATCTAAGTCTTTTGTAATAAGATCCCATTTTTGGTTTATTGGATTCAACACCATCATCACCTTTGACTTTCCACTACTAGACATAGTCTTCCTGCATGAACTAATACCTCTTGCCTTCCGCATCTTAATGTATTTATTATTTGTGCAAAACTTCTATGCCCAATAAATGCGTTCTGCGCAGCGTCTTGTTACAGGTACCAACAGTCAGTGTTCCCATCACATATTGAATAAAGCACAATCCCTGTGTATTTATCTAACTAATTGAGATTTATTAGATTTTTTTCACACAATGTAGTTTAATCAACACGTGGTTTCAACAGTACACGCACGTGTCAACGGCGACACACACCCTCAACCTGAAGCAGGCCAAGCGCTACTGACAGTCAACAGTATTGCCACTATACTATATTTTCCTGTATTTGTTTGTTGGAGTTTTCTTCTGATTTTTACTAACACAAAACCAAATGACACTTCAGAAAGACAAACATTACAAATTTGGCACTATTTTTTATGCGCAGGCCTTGAGAGACCACTTTGTGTTCCTGTTCTTCTCATGTGTCTGTCTTTTTGAAGTATTCTTTTGATTTTGTTGTTGTGGAATTTAATGACACTGTAGATAAAAATTTATTGCAAAATTTGCTTTACTACTATCTGGAGACCCTTGGGAATTCGACAACGCTTCCTGTTATTTTTCTGTTGAAATTTTCTTCTTATTTTGCCGTGCTATCTGTGTGCAGGCCCTGGGAGACCACTCCGTGTTCCTGTTCTTCTCCTGTGTCTGCTTTGTGGGAGTATTCTTCTGCTCTTGCTGTCTACCAGAGACTAGAGGACGATCTCCTCAACAGATCACAGCGGCTCTTCTGGGCAAGAAACCAAACGATATTGCAGACCATTGAAAAATGTTTAACATAAGCGTTATATTATTATATTTTATATAAGTGATATATATATTTAAGAGTTATGTTTTTATGTGAATATATACATAAATATAAATAAACACAATTGTTTTAAATGTTTTATCTAGTGTCTATGAGTCTATGAACGCAGGAGTAACCAATCTTTTCGAAATTCGAACGATATTCTTGGTAGGCTGGGACTTGCATGTTGTGAACTACTGACTTCAGCTTACCACTAACGAAATAATTACAATAAAAAATATAAACTTTATTTTTAAGTATTTCCATAAATAATTATTATTTCTTATAATTTGTAATGTTTTAAATGTTGAAGAGAAGAGTTACCCTGTACAAGGAAAAAGGGTAATAGATATTAACATCCTCCTCTCTTTAAAATGTTGTTATTCAGTCGCGTGATGGCAGGATGAGGAGCAGATTAACAACACAAAGATTTTTTCTGAAGCACATTGACATATATTTACGATAAACTTTACAAACTTATGGCCCGACCTAGTCACAGCAGTCAGGCCAAGCCACTTTACAATATGCGTTCGCCGATGGGCGGCACACGACTGGTGCACGCTCGTGATGGGCAGTCGCACCGCGCCCCCAAGTGGCGATCTACGTAACTAGTTTAAAAACCATTGGTAATATTTATGTTTTTTTTTAAATATTAAAACTAACATCCTCATCTGTTTTAAAAGGTTGTTATTCGGTCGCGTGGTGGCAGGATGAGGAGCAGATTAACAACACAAAGACTTTTCCTGAAGCACATTGACATATATTTACGATAAAATTTTCAAACTTCCGGCCCAGGCGGAATAACATACCAGGCCGGCCATAATGCGCCCTTCTGGTCGGTCACACAGCACCGCCAGTCGCGATCTATGTAACTAATCCAAAATGACAATATGACAATTAAACGACACATACATGTACAACAAGCGAGCAAAAATAAGAGACGAAAGATTGTAAATATATCGAGGTTTTCGGAACCAGTCAGCAAGGGCTATATCATACTGATGTCAATATATTGTGTATTAATTTCCCCTTTTAGAGGTAGAATAGTATTGATATCCTCTGTTAAAGGTACAAATGATAATCCTCATCAAATAATGACTTCCCAACGCTGATTTTTTTAGTTGTATTCAAATCTCATACATCAAAATAAACTGTTATCTCAATTTGATAATCCTTGCCTTAGTACAAAAAAGTTCCAACCGATTTCTTAATTTTTGTGCAAAGAAACGCAAGCAAGAGTGGATTTTGTCCATCGAATGGTGTATTACTCGTATGATCGGGAGTGATAGGATACTGATCTAATTCAATTAAATATTAGGATTAGCTTACAAGGCACTCAACGGAACTGCACCGGGCTATTTGACAGAACTTATCAAGCCTTCAGAAATAAGCGCGCGTGGAGAGACACTCAGATCGGCTAGAGCAAATAGAAGCACCCTGCAGCTGACGGGAGGTAGTCTAGCACGGTATTTGGCAATCGGGCTTTCAGCTACGCGGCACCAATGGCCTGGAACTTGCTACCGTAAGGCATAAGAGAGCTTAAAGCGAAGGCGTCCTTCAGAAGCAGACTCAAGACCCACCTTTTTACTCAGAGAGGCAAAGAAGTGCTTTTGGAATGATCATTCGGCCATAAAAGAGCGCTATACAAATACTAATATAATAATAATAATAATGATAGGATTGGCGAAAATTCGCTGAAGACGAGAGCGCTCAAGAAGCGATTCTTACCTGTCTACGGAAAGCAGCGGAAAGCTGGTTTAAAGAGGTAGTACTAAAGTTTGTCTCACGGATGCGAAAAGTAATCGAGCGCAAATGCGACTAATTCGAAGAATGGGTGTCACGACCTATTGTTCCCAGACGACGTGGGGTGCACTGGACGTCTAGTCCACGTGACATTTGGTGCACGGAGCAAATGGTGCCCTGCATGTCTCGCTAACCTAACCTAAAGTCCAGTGATCGTTGAGTCAAGAGATCCATAGTTCTCGTTAACTAAATAACTTAGGTTAGGTTTGCGAAAAATCCAGTTCACCAGTTGTCCCGTGCACCAAATGTCCAGTGGACTAGACGTCCAGTGCACCGCACGTCGTTACTGATGAGTCATTGAATGAATTGTCTGCAAAGGAAATGCGGCAGAACCGTAAAATGACTGAATTTTCAAGGTTTCCAAGCATGTACCGTACATTGACAATAAATCGGAATTTCCTTTTCATATGCCCCTTGTGTGTATCACTTTTGGGAGTGCATTTAGGTTAGACAAGAGTACCTTCTTCATTTCATCAATCAAAAAATAAAATAATGTACGTCTGTATATCAATTTTAAACTTATGACATCTAACGAATTAGATTTGCTATAATTCACGGAACATTTTAAATTTACAACACTTTTGGGTGACTTCACTACAGAAATTTAGCGATTTGATCAAACCTAATCCCAATTGAATTTCATATAGCATCGAAATACTTCAAACTTCTGTTGGAATTCGCTAGCTAAGCACAAATTTTAAATTATCATCCAAACATCATATGGAACATTATTAAATGTGTACCGAGCATTGTTAAAAGATTTAGTGCTTTATATGGCAATGTCAAACTTAATGCTGTCGAGAGATAAAAATTTACTGTAGGCTCTGTGTTTTGCCAAATGTCAAGTACAGCGAAGAAACTTTTGTGAACAACTGTCATACAGTCATTTACGCCATTGGCAACAAAGTTATTGTTTTCTTTCCACGTGCGAATTGTTGGATAAATAATACTTTTTTGCATGTAAACAATCTGTGAATGAATATTGTCTGAAAGTTAACCCTTTTGCATCGGTTGTCGGCCTATGCCGTCATAAGTTTAACCGACCGTTGACATTGGTAGACGTTGTATATCGTTTTGCTACTTTCAGTACTCATTGTGATATCTACGGTATGAAATTGGAAGTGCAGTCATTCCCTTTATCAACCTACATGTATTCTTTACAGGAATCTGTAAAGCATGTAAATAAATATCGTTAGATTTCGTCACAGGAGCGATTTTTCTGTACAACACGTGTGTCAATGCCACCACGTATGGAGTTACATAATGAACGTTTGTTAATATAATAGTTTTTATATATCATATAATCTGATAGCTAAAGGATACAAGAACCAATGTGATATATTAAAACAGACCAGATAAGTACATTCATGCTTCAAATACTAGTTTAGTAATTGACAGTATAATTTGTATTCAAACCGAGCCGTAATGAAAGGGTTAAGCTTATTGTAACATCTTGGCAATAGACGAATTGCTTTTGGTAACAAACGAATTGCTTATTCTTTACCTACAAACTGCTTGTTAGTTTATCAATCGTGATCGATATATTAATCGATATATTTATAAATTAAATCGTTAGCTTGATGTGAAGTTTAGGCAACCGATGGAATGCTTTAACTTTCTTTTGCGATTTTTCATAATGACATCACCTTGATATACCTCTTTTATGCCGATGCCGAAAAGCTTTGAAAAACGATCTTTTGTCTCTTATTTTTGTTCGCTCGCCTGACATGCACATCTAATAATGTTAGTTTTAATTATATATAAAATTACACGGCGTTTGCATACGACGTTTTATTTGTTATGATAGTTGCTCCATTTCATGTTGGTTCAATTTTCATATTTAATTTGTTTTTTTGCCGTGATTATCTTGGCGGCGCTGGATGTCACAGTGTTCCGTCAGTCGTCAGTTAACCTCTCGTCCATTCGGCGAAATCTCATGTACCGGTCGGACGAGGAAATCAAGTCTTTATTCAATTTAAATGCGAGTTATGCTTCAAAAATAAGTTCTTTGTGTTGTTAATCTGCTCTTGCTCCTTCCTCCACGCGGCCACGCGGCCACGTGACGAACCCGCGACTTGTCGTCTTATCAAAGACGGGGGATGTCAATAATTTATCTTTGATATACGGATACAATTTATGAAAAGAAAATCGTCTACAATTTTAACTTAGTAAGACGTATTGGCAACAAGAAAATTGTTTTTCTTTCAATTAAAAATTGTTTGAATATTCATAATTTGTGATCAATAACGTTTGCATATAATTTATAAGATAATTTAACAAATTATTTGTTTTTATTTAATCTGTAAATGGTTAGATTGTTCCATAATTCATCTTTGATTCACGCAAGCAATTTAAGAAAGGATTATTTTTTTAGTTTAGTTTAATGTGAATTATTCAGAATTGGTTTTGGAAATGGCAACAGGAAACCATCAAGTGGGATCTAAACCCGACATGGAAAACAGTGAAAACTCGGCACAAGTTCGACCTCAAGAGAAAGCCGAAGTGCTGAAGCAGTTCCTTGCAGCTGGAACATGTGAGTATTTTTTTTACATTCATCTAGTGATAACAACTCTGTATTCGTACGTTTGAGTAAGTATACACGCGAAAATGATACGTGGAAGACGAGCCAATGAACTCGAGTCTCGAGTAAGTGACGAAGAAAATCACTTTTTCTCGCTTGCACGCGCAAGCCGCTTATAGAGTAAAATGTCAGCGAAAGAATATACGAGACGGAGATGTTACATTTGCTGTAATCGTTCCTTTTGCCTGTAAAAAATAGCACTGTCATTAAATAAGAGTGTTACGGCAACCTCACTCAAAAGTGGTCGGGATTGAGTTGGTTCTTTATAGGACCGCTCTTCCTGACGTTTCATTAACCAGCTTAATTTTTTAAGCATTATCATTTTGTATAATATTACTTAAGTTAATGTTATTTATATTTTTAACATTCACTTCACATATGAAACTACTTACTTGTTTCAACATGGATCACGATGAGCATTATCGACTAGCTGAAAAACCGCGGTTTTGCCATCAATGAAAGCTTCGTCAGATCTCCTTTTTTTAAACTTTATGATATATAGCACCTAGGTACGAAGTTTACCAGGTCAGCTGATTTTAAATAAATAAGACTTTAATACTATGTGGCTTTCGATTTTGTATCATCAGTGTGAGAAAAACCTAATTATTGACTCTCCCGATCGATTTGAATTGAATACGAAAGAGCTGAAGCTTTTTGGTGTATGTTTTTTTGATAAGTTGTTTTTGATTCGTTTCAAGGCAGCTTGGTAGCCTTCATGTACGGGAATGCAGTCGGTTGGAGTTCAGCCGGACTACCTCAGTTGGAGGAGAGACACGGGGGCGGAGGCTGGCAGGGCTGGGTGGGAGGGACCTTCTGCTTGGGGGCCCTAGCCTCGTCCCCTCTACACGGGCCCCTCGCAGACAAGCAGGGACGCAAAACGGCTGGCTTTTTGGTGGCTGCCACCTTCACAGTAAGACCTGTTTCGTATTTGTGTGAAGATTGGAAATATGACAATCTTCACACAAATTGAGATTTGGGGATTGTCCCTCTGGATTTAGAGGTGCAGCTCATTATTCTTTCTCTACTTCACGTGTAGAGAGTCGCTCTTCTGGCTATGCCCAAAGCCTATAGGACATGTTTGATAAAGGCCTTTATGGTTCTATTGGGGATTAACCCTTAACAACGACGTGCTGCTTTTATCACCTTCGTTGTGGTTACTAAGAAAAATTCCACACAAAAACCATTTTTTGCTCGTATTTTCGGTGAGACAATCGATCTTCAATCTCCTTTCGCGGGTTCTTTCTTTTTAGCACTTTTGTGCAATGGCCACATTTGTTCAGAGGAGACTTCCGCTGGACTTATCAGTTTGCTAGGTGATTAAAAGTTGCCTAGCAGTTTCGGAAATCAACTCTGGGCTTTCCGAGACTTGGATAACACAGGCCAAAGATGTAGCTAAACCCAACAAGTGGAATTCAATTTTATAAAATATGCCAGCCATCACATCTGCATCGAGCGGGCATCCTACCCCTGATACAACGCGAACGAATTGCCAATCAACAGCGGCACGGTCAAAAAAGGAACTGTGTTCCCTTATGGCCGCAATACTGACGTTAACCTCGCTCGAAAGTGGTCGGGACTGAGAGGTTTCCTCTTAGGACCGATCTTCTTGACGGTGGAATAACCTCAAATGGAACTCACTTTGTATCAATATTATAATTCGTGTATTCACTTTCATTTCAAATGAACTAGCGTTACTTTAGTGTCTTGGCTTTTAAACTTTAGTATGAATGCATTGCAGATACATTGGTTGATCATCTGCTTCGCTGATGCTGTGTGGTTGGTGTTATTGGCAAGAGCCATCGGTGGGATAGGAGCTTCAGGAGCCATCACCATTCCGAGTCTCTACAACAGTGAAGTGGCGGAACCGCATCTAAGAGCAGCTCTTGGTAAGATCTCCGCTACAGCAGACTGTGATATTTATTACGTTAACGTTTTAAGTCGCATCTAGACGTAGATAACGACTGCCAATTCTAACCACATTCATTCAAATTAGTGCAAAAAATCGAATTTGAAGGAGTAGCTTCCAATATGTTCCGATATCTTTGCATACATGTCACTAAAAGGTTTGGTCGTTGGTTAAAACTTGTTTTCAGCCTAGGATTCCATTATTACTTCATGCGCGATATCTGGGACTCTCAAAAGCATGCGAAATGATACAAACAGAAAATCATCTTATATTAGGTGGATGAACTCATACTATCTATTGTAGAATCAGGATATGCGATGTACTTTGTAAATGCAAATGATTATTGGAATATACTCAATATAATATTTTTTTTAATTATAAAAAAAAAAACGATTATCTGACACCACTCACAACTGAATCATCAATCCTGAAGAAGACCCCTGCAATGGTGGTCGAAATATTGGTCAAAAGAAATTCACCACACACGGCTAAACCCAAAAGCCACAATACCAAATCTAGCCGTGAAAACCTAAGAAGTTACTCATAGATATGTTTAATTTTTTTTTGTAAATAAATGTTTCGTATTTATAAACATCATTTTAATGTGGATTCTGTTTTAACCCTTTCGCATTGGTTGTCGGCATTTACCGTCATAAGATTCCCCGACCGTTGACATCGGTGGACGTGATATATCGTTTTGCTACTTTCTTATAATAGTTTTTATGCATCATCTGATAACTAAAGGGTACAAGAACCAATGTGATATATGAAAATAGACCAGATAAGTACATTTATGCTTCAAATACTAGTTTTATAATTGACAGTATAATTTGTATTCAAACCGAGCCGTAATGAAAGGGTTAAGTATTTTTGCTTTGTACCATGATTTAATGTACACAGCATACTTCATTAGATTTCCAATTACAAAATAATACTTTTTGATGTTTCCAGGAGGTTTGATGGCACTGCTGTACACTCTTGGCATCTTGTTCGCATACATGATGGGCGCTTGGTCGAGCTTTCTCACAACTGCTTTGACCCACTTGGGCACGTCATTAGTCTTCCTACCAGCTTGGTGGCTGGCTCCAGAGTCTCCTGCATACCTTCTACTTCTAGGAAGAGATCAGGTAGATCACTCTCACACACGTTGCCAAGAATCTCCATAACATCACTTTATATTTTTCGTCATTGTAATAATTCATCTGCGCATATTCTTGGTCTACTTGTCCGCTTTGTAATTGGCAACATAATCTCCTGCAAACATTTTACATCTAGGCAGAAAGCAGAGAGATCACTCTCACATAGAGATGTCTTCTCATTATATTCTTAGTAACATCGCATGTTCCTCCTGAATTCACCTGTAAATTTCGTCGAACTTTTTCCTCGCCTGATGAATGACATCAAAGTCTCCTACTTAGTTTTAGTGGTACACGACTCTCGCACATGGCTTCGTGGAGGTACGTTAGGCCGACGGCTGAACTACCTTCAAACAACTCATCACAAAGTCATCAACCCTGAAGAAGACCCTTACAATGGCGGTCGTAAATATTGTAAAATAGTAATTTGATACACAGCGCCACACCGAAGAGCCAAATACCAAATCTGGCCGCAAAACCTAAGAAATCATTCTACAGTTGGTTGAGAGATAAAAATGGACACAGTATTCAATTTTGTTTATTTTTGTTTATTTTTCCTTTCAGAAACATTACAAATTAAAGTAACTCAATTCATTTCTGAAGTACAATAAAAATAAAAATTAAAATAAAAATACAATATATACAAAAATAGGTACTTATGATTAAGTACTATGAACAAAGCAATAAAGACAAGCAACAGAAGGTCCCAATGCTTATCAGACAGACGACGCCAACCGATTATCCCTCCAAAGAAACTCTTGGAGTTCTTGTCTGAATTGGGCCTCTCTTACGTGAAATATATCAACATCCGAGGCGATTTGGTTAAAGAGTCTGATCCCTAGTGTTATCCAAGTCTTCTAAGAAAGCTGTTGAAAACTCAGTAGTAATTAAGACTGTAGAATTGCTATTATTTGCTATTATTACTTTACTGTGATTCTCTCCAGGATGCTCTTTCATCATTCAAATGTCTGCGAGGAACCAAAGCCGCTGATGGAGCTCTTGCGAAGTTGCGGCAGGACCAAGCGGGAGCTGCCAAACCAGCGTCTTTGAAACAATTTCGTAACTATAACATTTCAGTCTATTTATTGAAATAAAAAACTAATAATAAAGCTTTTGAATAAATGTTGACTGAATCTTAATAAAATAATAATATGCATACTCTGAATATATACAGAGACATCTATCGTCATATGATGTTAACCGGTTCTATGCCACAAGCGACTCTAGACGCTCTACAATCCCGTGCACGGGAGGCCGCCCATACATAAATCGCGCCTAAAGACGCTCCACTTTAACACTTAATATCTAACCAATTTTGACTATTTATAATAATACAATATTTTGAGCGTATAGTGACGTCTCTTGCTGCTATGTTGAAATAATTAGCTACTACGTATTGTCAAGAATTATCGATAATACTTTGATTTTGAAAAAATATTTTAATTTTTCAAAAAAAAGGCCCTCTGGGTCTCCCCATACGAAAACCGCTTGGCATAGAAAAGGTTAACAGTGGTATAAATATATCAAGTTTCGCGTATCTGTCCAGACAGAGAGTGGTCGTGTGGACAACGCGGTGTTTAGGACGGAGCCAAGGTGCAACGCTCGAGGTTCGAATTTTTTATGTATGTGTGTATTTAATTATTGATAATATTTATAAAAACCAACGACATAGGTATCTTGTGAGCGCGGTTTTTGACAATTATTTATTTATTTATTTATTTCCTTCAATAACATTACAAAATATTTTAACATCTTAAATCATTATTAAGTATTTACATAAAAGTGTGGCCCTGTAAATTTATTGACACATTTAGTGTCAATGACCTCACACCCAGAACAAGCGTTAGGAGACTCAATGCAAATAGTTGACTTGTAACAACAAAAACCCTGTAATAAGTAAATCATGGATGACCCACAAATAACCTGGCATTATTGTCACAACATCAAACTTCCGAAATTTCGCCTTCGTCAACACTAGCACTGAATCTGAACCAATATTACACTAAATATGTCAATATCTTCACTCAAGTTGGTTTCAACCACTGTTCATTGCGATTCTTTCGTCTTACACGTATCCAGGGTTGAACGATGGTCTTTTCAGGCTCCATGAGAGACTCTAGCGAAGTCGCGATGACCTCGACTTTGAAAGAAGTTGACAGCGTCCGTCTGCTGATAATCCTCCTGATGGTAATCCAAGAGGGATTGAATGCAGCGGTCACTGCCAAGAAGCTCTGCAAGTCATCAGCTGTTGTATCCGGGTGAAGACCCTTGGCGTGAAGATACGCCATCTTCACTCCGGTAACCTTCTTCGAAGGAGCTACAGAACCGCGGATCACCCGACGTCCTGAACGCCTTGGTAGATCGCCAAGCTTTAACAACATCAAACATGGACCAAAACTTGATGAAAAGTATAGTTTTACCCATTATCTAAAAACCAACGAGATAGGTATCTTGTGAGCGCGGTTTTTGGTAGATCACCAAGCTTTAACAACATCAAACATGGACCAAAACTTGGTTCATGTTCCGAATCACTAGACTTATCAATTTATGTGCAGGACATTAAACACTTTCTGTGGCATTGCTTAAAATCATAGTTAACCCTTTCGCATCGGTACCCGATACATGTCGTGTAAGATTCCCCTACTGTTGACATCGGTAGCCTTGATATATCGTTTTGCTACTTTCTTAGAATAGTTTTTTATGCATCATCTGATAGCTAAATGATACGAGAACCGATGTGATATATGAAAATAAATAAGCATATTTATGCTTCAAATACTAGTTTTATAATTGACAGAAAATATGTATTCCACCAAGCCGTAATGAAAGGATTAAAATAGAGAATAGCTTTTTAGCCCCTAATCTACTCAATCTGAACCGGGTGGATACGTCTACCTCATCTGTTCGCAGTCTAATAACGATGAATTTTTTCTTTATACGCGGCAACCATCGGCGAAAAAGTAAGTCTAAATTTTTTGATGTTGTATACCACAGTCCGCTATTCGCATACCGATAATATTGTCTGAATATAATACCTAATACGTGCACTGACATCCCCCAATCTTTAAAAGTGCGACAACAGGTCGGGCGTTCGTCATCGGGACGCGTAAAGGAAAGATGCGATAACAGGTCGCAAAGCAAATAACTTGCTTAGAAACACAATTCACGTTTATTTGCAGTTGACACTTTAGTTTCCCCGCCCGACCGTAACATTTTGTATCGTGGGCAGCGGTCGGGCGGAGACTGTCGCGGACACGGGCTGACTGCCGAGTGCAGTAACAGTCAGCGCCCTAAAGATTATCGCGGCTAAATAAGAAACTAAAGCTTACAGTTGAACCAACATGATATGGAGCAACAAAGATTTTAAATATAAAATTAAGACTAACATTATTAGATGTGCATGTCAGGCGATCTAACAAAAATAAGACACAAAATATCGGTTATCAAAGCTTTTCGGTATCAGCCTGAAAGAGCTATATCAAGTTGATTTCAACATTTAATAATGAAAGGTTACTAAGCAACAGAAAGCAATAAAGAGTCCTCAGCATGATCCATGTTAAAACAAGGTAAGAATTATTTATATATTTAATAAGTAATTAATCGTATTTTGCGAAAAAGTTACCACTTTTTTCAATTTACCCTAGTGCCTAACGTTTCCCCCTTTTCATAAGTTTTATTTTTTTTCTTCGGCACGGATGTTCAGTTGTCACCAGACTTGTAAATAAAGTGAGAAAGCTAGAATAAGTGAAATTATTAAGTGAAGAAATTCTCTGAAATGTAAAAAAAATCAGCAATATCACTCTCCTGAACATCCCGGTAAAAGCACTTGAAATAAATATAATTAACATTTAATTATTTTTGCTCTTAGTTCAGGATCCAGCTGCTCGACGTGGTCTGTTGCTTGGTGGATTACTTGGCAGCATCCAGACGTTCAGTGGGATCTTCGCGGTGCACTCTTACGCCGCTAGTATCTTCGAGAGGGCGGGAGGAGCTCTGACTCCATCGCAGTCGACGCTGCTCTATGGGGCACTGATGGTGTTGGGAGCACTCTTGCCGCCTGTGCTGGCAGATCGGGCACCTCGAAAGGTTCAAAAAATAAAAATAAAAACTTATTTATTAAATGTTTCAAAGTGTTGGTAAATTTAGCAACCAAATTCAGTACATCGCCAAGAGAAAGAACATTTTAGAGAATTCCCTCACATGATGCATGCATTTTTAATTCATCGTTTGTTATGGAAGTGCTTGGGAAACGATTAAGCCCTGAAGGTCATCGCCAATAGCAAGTACTTTACTCGGGATGCTCAGAAGGGTGATTCCTTTGATATTCTTTTGCATTTCAGAGGGTCTTCTTACTTCATATATTCCAAGTAATTTCGCCTGCTACATCATTTCTTACTTACAAAGTTTTACTTTATTATACATCAGAGTGGTTATACTGTATTCTCAATTTAAGCTTGTTCGCAAATAGTACCCAGATGCTGTTAAGATACCAAGAGTTTGTAAAGGGTCCGCCATCTAACGTTTTTTTTTCAACTCGTGCTTATTTCGTGAATGGTAACACTTAACTCATGTCTGATTTGACAGATAATTAGTTTTATCCTTCCGCTGAACGAATATGGTTGTGTATACGCTTGAACAACGCTGGGAAATATTGTGACATTACTTTGAAAATCATGGTAATGTTGCAGAATGTGTGCGAAAATTGCGTACGGATTTTGGAAGAAGAGAATCACCGCCAGCTCCGTATGTTCGTTATCTTGTGTAAAAAGTGAAAGAAACTGGCATCCTCATCGATAAACCAAAGCGCGAAAAGCCAAAAACAGTGCGTACACCCGAGAATATTGCTGCTGTGGCAGAAAGTGTGCGTGAAGCGCCATCAATGGCGCTTCCATGCGGCGCGGCCATGTTGAACGAATTTTTGTTCACAAAAATTGAAGAGGAGGATATTGGCAACATTTGGTTTCAACTGGACGGCGCTACGTGCCACACAGCCGAAGCTACACTCGATATTTTGCGCCCTGTTTTAAAAAAAAAAGTTATTTGGCGGACCCTTTTAATATAATACAGCAGCATTCCTAGATACTGATATCCTCCTCTCTTATTCTGATATCGATTTACTGGACGCAGGGTGCAGGATGAGGTTCACAATATAAAGAACTTGTTTCCGTTTCACATATTATCACAGTTTATTTGTCTGAAACGTCCCCCGTTGTAGCGAACGCCCTTAGGCGCGCGCACTATAACAGTTGCGAGTCAAAACTTCCACTCTCAACTAACGGTGCGCCCTGACATCTCGGCGGTGCCAACCGTCGCTGCAGAAAAAAAGCGAATTCAAGATGACAGTGGTACCAACAGGAAATGGGCCTACTGTCATAACAAATATTTAGGCGTATGCAAACACCGTTTAACATTATACAATTAAAACTAACATTAGATGTGCATGTCAAAGACAATAGACAAAACATCATTTTTCGAGGTCTAACGGCATCAGCCTAAAGGAGCTATATCAAGCTGATATCAATACTTACATAAAGCTTCACTCCATTTGTCACTTAAAGTTTTTTATTGCTGTGAGTTCTTGGCTGTCCATTTGGTTTTCTTTGCTTGACCACATCAGTATAAAAAAATATATTAAGAGATTATAATCATCTCCCAGACGCTGCTAATTTACCAAAGATTGCTGGAAGACATTGATGCATCTTCTACCAATATACGATTCATCGTTGATATCCATATTCTTATTTCACAGTCACTTCTTGGATGGTCATGCGGCCTTCTCTGCTTGACCATGTCCACGATGGGCACCCAGATGCTCCTGACACACCGAGGCTTGCTAGATGACACGTCAGGGTTCCTGGGTCTACTACCAGCAATTGTGCTATCGGCAAGCGTTTTCTTCTACTACCTTGGCATCGGATCTGTCACCTACATCGTTTTCGCCGAACTCTTCACCGATCAGGTACTTTAGATTTCTTTTTCTCCAAATATCATAGAAAATATATACAAATATTTTGATGCACATATAAATTCAAAGCAAAAACCATATTACATGTCGTCTTATCAATTAATCGCAAAAAACAGCCGTCGCGGAAATTCAAACCATTAACATCACACACCACGTCCAGTTATTTATGCTTAACATGATGATGAAACTCGTCTACTTACGCCGCTTCATTCAACTAAAGAAGTTGATATCCTCCTCTCGGAATTTGATATCTAATTACTCTGTGACAGGATGCAGGAGTAGGTTGACAATACAAAGAACTTGCTTTCGTTTCACAGTTAGCGTTTATTTCTCAAACACTTGCTTTTTCGTCCGCCCGTTATGGCGAACGCCATCAGGCGTTCCCGTAACTGTCGCGAACGAGCTCCAACTGCCTGCGCACTCTGACATCTAGCGCCGCCAGACAGTCGCGGTAAAATTCGAATCAAAGATGACAGTTGCACCAACATGAAATGAGGCGACCGTCATAACAAATTAAATGGCGTATTCAAATGCCAGCGTAATATTATATAATTGAAACTAACATTGTTAGATGTGCATGTCAGGCGAGCGAACAAAAATAAGAGACTAAATAATGTTTTTCCAGGCTTTATGGCATCAGCCTAAAGTGCTATATCAAGCTGATATCAAAGTTAACATACGAAACCACTTTTTATAAATGTGTGTATGTGGATTTTTGCTTGTTTACACAATTACTTTATTCTGATTGTTGGTATTTGTTACAGATGAGAGGAGTGGGAGGTGCATTCATGTCAGCTGCAACTTGGTCGACGTCATTTTTCCTCTTAACATTCTTTGGAACAGCCTGCGAAGTAAGTTTATACAATACTTAATTTATTTTTACTGAATTAAATTCGCGACATTGTGGAAGGAATGGTTGAGGTTAGAAGTTGTAGAGGGCGCCCTAGACGGGAGTATTTGCAGCAAGTGTTTGAAGACACGAGTTGTAGCTCTTATGCTGAGCCGAAGAGGATTGCAGAGGATCGAGAAGACTGGACATCGAGATGGAAGATTTTGTTGCTGCAAACCAATCCACCGGATTGGTACTACGAAGAAGTAGACTGAATTCTTCTGGATTCCTGTGCTTTTAAACAAGTATAAATTTGCTATAAAAGAAACACTTTCACAACGAATACAGGGTTTTTTTTTTTTACAAATTACCAGTTGCGTTCCTGCTAACCAGTGGCCAATGAGTGAACCGTGTGGTTTCCTGTGGCGGGTGACAGAACGGTCGACGTAGCGCTAATCAAGGACATAGCGGCTGAGCAAGATATCTCTCCTGACGTGGCCCACAATCTGAGGACTACCACGTTTGCGAGCGGGTCGAGGTTGAGTCGGTGATGATTTCGGATCGTTCTCCTAGCTGTAACTTAGTCTTCCGGCATTTGCATTGATATAATTTAGTCATAATTATGTCTTTTCAGGCTTTCGGAGATCACTCCGTATTCCTGTTCTTCTCCTGCGTCTGCTTTGTTGGAGTGTTCTTTTGCTGTATCTGTCTACCAGAAACTAGCGGAAGATCTCCTCAACAGATCACTGCGGCTCTTTTGGGAAAGAAGGCAGCTGATAATGCAGACTAAATATAGAACAAACCAACGACCATGGCATGTTTTTAAATTAAGCAGCATTTGGCTTACTTGGATAGGCAACCACTTGGGAACATCGCGAGTCGTATAGTGTCAGTGCCCTGCAAATAAGACAATATTTTACTTTGATGTGCAGTACGTGAAAAATCGGAGCAATGTTATATGTTGTTTGTATGTTGATATATCAGCTGTCAAAATGTAAAATGATTGTGTAAGATATGCGAAAAAATACAATTATATCCTCGGAAAAAATGAAATTACATTCTATACAATATAATGTGTAATTTTAAAAATGAAGATTTTTAATATCTGCATCACCATCAGCCTGTATCCGTCCACTGTTGAACGTAAGCCTCCCGCTTGAGTCTCCATCCTCTTCGATCCTCTGCCTTCCGCATCCAGGCCACTCCCGGCTATTCTTCTTATGTCGTTAGTCCATCTTGCAGTTCTTGGGCGCCGCTCCAATACTTCTTCCCCATCGACCGTCGTCTCTTCGACAGATATGTCCTGCCCATTGCCACTGGAGTGTGCCTATTCGTTGGGTAGCCTCCACTACTTTGAGTTCTTCTACGGATATCCTCGTTTCGGATTTTATCTTTTAGAGACACTCCTCTCATCGATCTCTCCATGGCACGTTGAGTGACCTTCATTTTATGGGTAAGACTTGCTGATTTATTCCATGTTTCTACGCCACAAGTTAATACAGGGAAGATGCATTGGCTAAACGCCTTAGTTTTAAGACAATGCGGAATTTTCGCTTTAAAAATATACTTTAGTTTTCCAAATGCTGCCAAATGACTTTATAAATAATTTATTATTATAAAAATGTTTACAAAAAAAAAATGATAAAGAATTTTATCGCTTATTTGTTTTGTTCATAATCATAGCAAATAATGTTGGAATGGTTCCTTTTGCGTATTTAATTGAATTGTTTATTTTTATATATGTACATAGTTTACAAAGGCAAAAGTAATTACTTAAAAAAATACTATAAAATACTCAAAAAAATCGACCATGATCTCTAAATATTTAAAGTACATTAGAACGTTCATTAATATTTATATTCAAAAATAATACAAATCCACAGTGAATTATTTCATAAATACGTCGAAGAAAAATAAATGGCAGATGCTAGGATTCAAATGACAAACTTTTGCAACAACATTTCAAATTTTTACCAGCGTTGGCCCATCGAGTCAAGAAATTCGCACGTATTGTCCTATTGACACGTAATATCTTATTGGTGGTGCTGCTGTATATTGCATGTTTATATTTAATCAAATCTATGTTCTATACATGTCTCCGATAAGGTTGATCCACCCCTTAAGAACAAAACAAAAAAAACAGGCCTCGGGAGCGTCGGATTGATCACCCGATCTCCTTAAAAACGCCGACTATTGAACACCCAAGTGACGGTTGTTTAAGGTTGTTAATATTTAGCTTCTAGGTTCCCGGTAATGTAAGGTGGTCTGTCGAGCCTGAATAAAGAAACATTCACGGTGGGATCGACGACCACCGAACCGCGGAAGTAGGATATAAATAAACTTGTTAAATTGAAGTTGGGTACATGCGCTCTGAAATCGCCAGACGTGTGCGCTTGGGAGCTCTGCTCCGGCTACACGTTGACCCACGCAAAAGCCGGTTGGCAGGGCGCTCGATCGGAGTGCGAACCGACCGCGCTGATTGGTCCGCGTTACGCGCCAGGGCGCGCCTCCCTTACGGCTTGGAGTACAAATATACGTGTCGTGACCCAAAGAAAAGGGAGCTGAAAATACTTTCGAGTTTTACTCTCTCCTTCCCCGGACCTTCTCTGGACTTCGCAGCGCTCCCGGCCTCCTGCTCTACAACGGACCCCAGCCCGAGGAGCAGATATGGAAGCTGACTACACCGCAGCTCAAGGAAGCTGACCGGAACACAGCTGCCTTACAACCAGCTGTAGAGGAAGATGAACTTCAAAGGTGAGTACCGCAGCCGCCCGTAGAGCGGGTTATCAGTCGAGGTCGACTGGTCGTCTACACCCAAGTGTTTCTCTGGTACTACAGCCTCGGTGTATGCAAGTTCGCGAGCTCTTGCCCTTGTGGACCTCCGGGTGTACAGGTGTTCTGGGAGAAGACATAGACAACCTGAGCTTACAGAATTGTGAAACGACAATTTGTGATGGCCATATGCTCCAAATATGGAGCATATGGTAAAAAAAAAACAATAATCTATTTCATTTTGTGTACCCTCTAGGACCTGTCTAAGCTATAAACTGGATGGAATATTGACATGGATCGTCAATGATATAAATACTAAAATATTGAAATAAATTCTAAAAATCCCCCTTTTTTAATGTAATCGCATGCAGGAGAGCACATCCGGTCCAATACCAGTGCACTCTATGGTGCTCAGCCAGGGAGGCTGGACGCTGCATGCTGGAAACGTGTGTTGTGTTCGTGTTTGTGTGTGGGTTGGGGAGATTGCAAGTGTATATTTATCTGTTTCTTGAAGAGATCCAGATTGTAGGAAGGAGGAAACACAGACGCTGGAAGAGCATTCCAAAGCTTACCGGTGGCATTAAGGAAGGAACTTTGGAAACTGACAGTTCTTGGTCGACACACATTAACCGTTAATGCAACCGTGTGGGTGGGTGCAGGAGGAATTAGTTCTTTAAGTTCCGAAGAGCAGCAACCGTGATCATAACGGTAGAAAAGACTAAGTGAACCAATCTTATGCCTGTGTTTCATTGATTGCAGGTTAGACGTAAGAGTATCATTGCTTATCAAACGAATTGCTCTTCTTTGAACTGAGTCAATTAAGTTTAGAAGGTATTATGTGACAACACATAAGTGACTGCTGTATTCAAGGATAGGTCGAATTTGTCCTTTATATAGAAGAACAAGTTGTTTATCGTTGAAATACCTCAGCGATCTTTATAATACACGTAGTTTTTTGAAAGCAAGACCGGCTTTATACCTTATTGACTCGTAATATTTGACATTTTTTTACGTGAATTAAAAAAAATACCTTCGTTTTTCGTCACAAATGGAATGAATTGTCATCGTCACACTGTGCTTGGAAGCAATCTTATCAGCGTGGAAATACATCTCTTCGTCTTTTAATCATCTAAGATTTACAACAGGTAGAAACAAAGAGCCAGCCGTCAGCTTCACACATCAAACAACTCTAAAGAAAACAAACAAGGTTACTATTACGTGATAATTATGTTGCTACCGGTGGATGACTTCAAAATTTTCTTCAGTCACTCGAAGGCTTTAAGTGTAGGAATTTTTCTTGGTCAGTGTCACGTGTTCTCATAAATATTTAAGGTTATAAACTTTAGTTATTTTAAAAATATGAAACTCTAGTCCAAAACATTACCATATTCCACAATATCTGAGTGTTTACCTAAATGATTACAAACTAATAAAGATGTGGAAGTCCCAAAAAAATATTTTCAACAAATTACTTAAAATATGCCTGGGGTACTTAAGTTGCTGTCTCTATAACCCTTTCGTTACGGCTTGGTGGAATACAAATTATACTGTCAATACGGCGTGAATTTTCAAAACCATTTTTTTTTGCTTACAACTAGTATTTGAAGCATAAATGTACTTATCTGACCTTTTTTCATATATCACATTGTTTCTTCTATCCTTTAGCTATCAGATGATGCATAAAAAACTATTATATTTAACAAACGTTCATTATGTAACTCCATACAAGTGATGGCATTGACTCATGTGGCTTACAGAAAAATCGCTGCTGTGACGAAACCTAACGATATTTTTTTACATGCTTTACAGATTCCTGTAAATAATACATGTATTTTGATAAAGGCAATGACTGCAATGTCAATTTCCTATCGTAGATATCACAATTAGTACTGAAAGTAGCCAAACAATATATCATGTCAACCGATGTCAACGGTCGGGGAATCTTTGACGGCATATGCCGACAACCGGTACGAAAGTGTTAATTCTCCGGGTTCCTGCACTAGAGTTAGAAACCATATGTTTTCATTCGGGCTGATTTTCGGATTTAGACATGTCTTAGGACAAAGATGACCAGTGCTAACTTAAAAAAAATAGTGGCAGCAAATTATGGTGACATATTTTCCATATATGGAACAGATGTTTTGATTTTATGAATGTGTCCAATAAGAGTACAAAACGTCATGAAACATTTATATAGACAGAAATATCACTTGTATCGTTATGATTGGACATTTATTTGTTTTTAAAAAACATTTTTTTTAACGTATTATGTTTTACAGAACTGAGTGATTTTCGGATACATTGAACTGGAGCATCATGACTCCACTAGATGTGGAAGACGTCCATGAACGGTCGGTAACACCAAGTCTGCAGAATCAGTTTATAGCAGTGCTGATATGTAAGTCTAATTACTTTACTTGTGAATTCAATAGATAAGTGTTTTTTTTAAATAATATTGACATCAGCATGATATAGCCCTTGCTGGCTGGTACCGAAAACCTCAATATACAATCTCTCGTCCCTTATTTCTGTTCGCTTGTCGTAAATGTATGTGTCGTCATTTTTTAATGTCGTTAGGAGGACTAGTTACATAGATCGCTGCGTGACCGACCACGGCGCCGCACGGCAGGGAGTCGTGTACCGATCGCTAAAACAGGTCGTATTGTGGCCCGGCCTGAATGCTGTGACTAGGTCCGGGCCATAATTTTGTAAAGGTATCGAAATATGTATGTCAATGTGCTTCAGAAAAAGTCTTTGTTTTGCTAACCTGCTCATCATCCTGCAACCACGCGACTGAATAACAACCTTTTAAAGAGAGGAGGATTTATTGAATCATCCAACCTGTTAATAAACTCTTGCTTCTTTTACGAACTAATCGTTGTTGGAGAAGATGTAGAGTCGAGAATTGTTGGCGGTTTTTGGGGCCTTTTAGTGTTGATGACTATAGCGAGTCCTGATATGCCGGGTTCTGGAAAATCACTATCCTGTTGGCACTCTGTGTTGGCGCACATCCCCATGGTTGGTCGCATGTCAGCATGGTGTTGCTACACCCAATAAAGCTGTGATTTCAATACCCCACGCACTTGGCTAGCAACGTGTTACCAAAGAAGGCAATTCGAGACTCGCTATAGTATATTAATTTCGCAGCCTTAGACTGAGGTCTATTTGACATCTAACTGATGCATTTAAAATCATGGGAAGGCCTTCATCCACTCTCTAAAAAGTAGATTTTTGCGTGCGTCCAGTAACAGGTCCCCATCTGGATCTCCAAAAACAAAACGGGACAGGAGGGTTTTCACCATGCCCACGCACGTGTCGACAACGACCGACACACACACCCCTGAGGCGCGCCAAGCGTTACTCGACAAAGGGCTAGCAACCTACGTTATTGACACCACAAAAGCTACGCGAACGACGAGCCAATGAACTGACAGGCTCGCGAAAGGGATGAGGAAATTCACGCTCATTGTTCACACGCACAAACTGCTTATGGCGAAAAATGCGAGTAAAGGATAGTGCAAGACTGCGGCGAGATGCAACATTCGTCCTCCTGTTCTTTTTTGCCTATAAAACCACCTCTATCAGTGTTCCGGCGTCGTAAATTAAACATTGTAAGGATTTAGTTTGTTCTTATGAGGACCACTCTTCCTGACCGTAAGGTAGCCTCAAAGTTTTTCACTAACCAACATCGTAGTTCTTAAGTATTACAATTATGTATTAGTTGAAGTAAGTTGTGACCATGTGTTTCAGATATAGAACGTATATGGGAAGAATGACACACTAGCAATCCACGCGAAAACTGCCGTGTGCGAACAAGGCCTAAGTGATAACTTTTGACTTTATTAATTTCTAGGTAATCTTGGGACTTTCTCCTTCGGTAACGCCATGGGCTGGTTGTCCCCGGTGACAGCGCAACTTCGCAGCGAAGACGGTCCTCTTAGAACTCCGCTGACGGAGACCGAACTTGGATGGGCGGGGTCTTTGGCATGCTTAGGAGCTCTACTGGGACAGCCGATAGTTGCCATGGTCTCCAGGCGCAAAGCAGCTGCGTATTTGGCTGGGGTGCCATTAGCAGTAAGTTCAAACTTACCTGTAACAAACGATACAACTAACATAGTAACTAAAAGGCTTCGAGAATACGAGAAAGAAGAGCAGTTGGATATCGTTCAATTACCAATACGGGTCAGACCATTAAGAGGGTTTAGAGTTATCTGTACAGGTCACTGAAAATAATGTCCTGCCAAAAGAGGTTGCTTCCAGTCTTGGGAACGCTGGAGCATTTTTTAACTCCATGCATAATATCTAAGGCACTTGCTTTACTTGATCGAAACAATGTTTATATAGCGCCTGTATCGTCCACATTCTTCTGTACAGCTGTGAATCTTGGCATCTCACCAAAAGCCAATGCAACCTAATAATGGGTTTCGAGAGCAGATGCCTGCGTCGAATACTAGGAATACGATGATTCGACTTTGTGAGGAATGAGGTGAGATATTATTTGACAAGACAATCTTTTATACAGTCGTTCAAAAGGCGAAAATGGACGACATATACTACGGATGCCGCAGGAAAGCATAAATAACAACAGCCTTTTATTAAAACCATCGGACTCGTGCCGTAATGGAAGGCCTGAACTATACATATAATGTACTCGGCGGAGCTGCGGGAGGCAGAGCTGACATGGGATAAGACGAAAAATATTAAATTTGTGGTGTCAGTTCGTAAATGCTATTGTAATATATATTTATAATCGTGTCGGAAACAACAGGGTCAGATCCTGTCTGCCCAGAAGTGGGCGACGTCGATGGCGTAACTCCCAACCATCATCAGGTCTTCCTGGGTGCAGCTACTCGGACACAGCGCACACTTTAGAAGGTGTGACAGGGTCTGCTCCACGCCGCAGTCACATTCAGTAAAACTGCCAGGCTTTCATTTGTGCCCTCGTCTTGTATACTCCGGTCCAAAGTCTGTTAAGGGACATCCATATATGGCTTGGTCATGTCCAGGGGCTAGGTCCTCTTTCGGGGCAATCCAAGTATTCCCCTCACTTTCACTTCTCCACATGTTCAGCCGCAGGGTGGTCTAAGGTATTACCAGTTCCTTCGTCGACTGTAGGAAACTTCTTACTTAAATGTATCTATTCAAATCTAATAAAGCTTTCTCTATCTTTATCAGGCTGGTTTCTTACTGAAGCTGTACGCGCCCACCGGCCTCTTACTCTTGGCAGCACGTCTCTTATGCGGCCTGGGCGGAGCGGCTGCTGTTGCGCTACCTCCGCTCTACATCAGCGAGTCGTGCGAGGTACGCGCGCGCGGCCGCCTCGCCGCCCTGCTGCCCGTGATGTACGCGCTGGGCGTGCTCACCACGCACGTGCTGGGCGCGCTGCTCTCCTACAGGCGTCTGGCCGCGGCCCTGGCGATACCACCCCTGGTGTTCATGCTGGCATTCTGGTTCATGCCCGAATCCCCGTTATACCGCATCAGACATGGCCAAGAAGAGGTATATCATGTTTATTTATTTTGGGGCTGTCCAAAAAATATAATGTCTTGATATCCTCTTCTCTTATTTGATATCGATATACTGGATAACAGCATTCAGGATCAGGTTTCGCATTTTTTTTATCAAAGACTTGATTTCCTCGTCTGAACGGTATGGCATTTCGCCGGCCAGACGAGAGTTAATTGACAAATGCCGGAACCTGTGACATCCAGCGCCGCCAAGAAAATCGCGGCAAAAAAGCAAATTAAAGATGACAGTTGTACCAACGTGAAATGGAGCAACTGTCATAACAAATAAAATGGCGTATGCAAACGCCGTGTAATATTATATAATTAAAATTAATATTATTAGATGTGCATGTCAGGCGAGCGAACAAAAATAAGAGACAAAATATCGTTTTTCGAGGCTTCACGGCATCAGCCTAAAAGAGATATCAAGCTGATATCAGTAAATACGAATAAATACATTTTTTTATTAGAATAAAGGTTCCAAACATTTTTGATGTTTTCAGGAAGCAGCACGTGCTGTAGCATGGCTTCGAAAACTGCCATTGAACAGCAAAGAAGTTAGAGCAGAGCTTCTCAACTTGGCAAGGCAACTCAGGGCAGATCCTTCAACTCACGGTTATAATGAATACTGTTACATATATATATTTTTTTCTAGTATTCACTTTGAGAATCACTTCAAGTGTACAAGGTATCCTACTTACCTTTAAGACCTTTTAACACCGATAGGTTTGGTCCATCTCCCCTCTTCACTTTTCCATTGCCACTTAATTTATTATTTTTCTATTGTACGAATAGTTTAAGCCATCAGTATGTTTATGCGTGTGGAAAACTGATATTTCTCTCAGTTAAAACGAAATCGCGATATTTTAGTACGTTAATAAACAGTAATTATCGAGATCTATATTATAGTAAGGTAAAAAGTATATTTATAGTTCAAAAAACATGTTCAGCATCAGAAAACTTTGATGAGACTTATACGTTGAGAAAAACATCAGCCAATGAGAGCGTGCGGCTTGAAGGTTACTAGAAGCGACAAAGAGAACAGTTTAGACCATCTTATGTGACATTTCTATAACTGCAAAACTCGTGGTTCCAACCTCCCTGTCATAAAATAATGTCATAAAATAGAGTTTCTGATATAAATTTGTACATGCACCAATTGTTGAAAGTTATGCTTTTTGTGTGTTTTTAGAAGAAGTAATCGAACCCACTAAGGAGGCTTTAGCACGCGAGATGGAATGGTTGCAGGCTGCTGAAGGAAGAGCAAAGAAGACCGTCAAGAAGGTATCACCATGGAAACTTATATGTAAGTTGTTTATCACAAGTATACCCTTTTACCCATACCCGTACTAAATCTGTACCATACAACACATTAAATTGGAATCCTTGCAACACGTTAACTTCAAAGCTTTTCCACCGTTATTACCTTGGTCTTTGCTCCTTTGTAGTCAAATAATTAATTCTCTTGCACCTATTCACAATCGACAGACTCAATTGACACTTGCTATAGATCTATATATTTATATTAGAAGCAGTTTAAAAAAAGTTGTTAATATCATCGGTAAGCGCTGGAATGCTATATTTGCTTTTGCTCCTTCATATATGTGAAATATTACGAGTCAATTAAGTATAATAGTCTCGCTCCAAAAAAAAAACAGGTGTATTATATAGATCACTGAGGTATTTCAACGAATAACAACTTCTTCTTCTATTTAATGGACAAATCCGACCTATCCTTGAATACAGCAGTCACCTTTGGATTGGAGTCCCAAAATACCTTCTAAACTTAATTGACTCAGTTAAAAGAAGAGCAATTCGTTTGATAAACAATGACACCCTTACGTCTAATCTACAATCAATGGAACACGGGCGTAGGGCCGAAAATTGTAAAAATGTAAAGTTAATCATGTAAATATACACTTGCCGAACATCTATACACGGTTAATGTGTGACGACCAAGATTTGTCAGTTTCCAAAGCTCCTTCCATAATGCCACCGGTAAGCTGGACTGAACTTTACCCGCCTCACACCTGCATCACACCGGAGGACAGTTAAGTCTCCTTGATGAGGCGCTCATTCAGATTATGATCAGTTAGCAACTGATAAGTCCAGTGGGAGTCCCCTCTGAACAATTGTGGCCACTGAACAGAAGTGCTAAAAGAAAGAACCCGTGAAAGAGAATCGCATTCACGGGTTGTAAAGAGATGGAAGATAGATTTTCTCACCGAAAATACGAGCAAAGATTGTAAGTGCGTGGAAATTTTTTTAGTGGCCACAAATTCTGCATGCTCCGATAGGGCCGAGGCGATTCCCTCGAATTACATCGAAAAGAACTCCTCTTTCTAACGAGAGGAACTGACAGTCCCAAAGAATGTGCTCTGAGGTCTGAAGGGGGGCGCCACAGGGGCAACTAGGGCTTGAAACTAAATTAAATGAGTATAATCTGTCATTAAAAGTGCCGTGCCCAGTCAATAGCTGGGTAGACCAGTGATCTGTGTTTCCTCCTTCCTACAATCTGGATCTCTTCAAGAAACAAATAAATATACACTTGCAATCTCCCCAACCCACACACAAACACAAAACACGTTTCCGGCTTGCAGCGTCCAACCTCCCTGGCTGAGCGTCTTTATCAACCTACAGGTATTATTTACAGAAATCTGTAAAGCATGTAAATAAATATCAATATGTTTCGTCACAGGAGCTATTTTTCTGTAAACCACATGTGTCAATGCCACCACATGTATGCAGTTACATAACGAACGTTTGTTAAATATAATAGTTTTTTATGCATCATCTGATAGCTAAAGGATAGAAGAACCAATGATATATGAAAATAGGTCAGATAAGTACATTTATGCTTCAAATACTAGTTTTAAGCAAAAAAATGGTTTGAAAAATTCTCGCCGTATTGACAGTATTATTTGTATTCCACCTAGCCGTAATGAAAGGGTTAAAATGATAAATTAAACCTCTTAAGCGACCCGTTTCAAGAACTGAAGTTATTCGATCCCAGGGCTGAATTTGAGTGCTTCTATTAACGTTTAATATTTTTTCTTTTAATTTCTAGTTTGTCGCACTGCCGCAAGGAATGGTCTGATGCTCTGCATGTCTCTGGTATTGGCACAGTCCATGATCGGCGTGCTAGCCGTGTCTGTCTACACAGGTCCGATCTTCCATGCGGCGGGAAGCCAACTAGCCCCCTTCGTAAGCGCCATAGCGTACGTAGCAACCATGGCGTTGGGTTCAGCAGCAGGATCATTGCTCATGGATCGAGCTGGCCGCAGGGTAAGCATTTGTTACTACATCAAACAAATTAAGGAATTCAAAAAACCAAAATAGTACATTATAGACAAGTTGACTCTGCGATAAGTCATGTTAACTAATGCAAAGAAAAAACAGTTGTAGTGCAACGCTAGAAATATTGTTTTAATATGTAAAAATATTTCTTCTTCGTAGTATCAATCCGGTGGATTGGTTTGCAGCAACAGAATCTTGCATCTCGATCTCCATTCCTCTCGGTCCTCCGCAACCCTCTTCAGCTCAGCATAAGAGCCACAATTCATGTCCTCGACAACTTGCTGCAAATACTCCCGTCTAGGGCACCCTCTACAGTTTCTACCCTCAACCATCCCCTCCACAATATCGTGAAGAAGACCATCGTGGCGCATGATGTGACCGATCCATCGGGCTTGCCTTTCTGAGATGGTTCTTATAAGGTGTCTATCTTCCTTGATTATCCTGAGAACCTCATTGTTCGTGACGTGGTCTCTCCAGGAAATTCCGAGAATTCTTCTGTAAGACCATATATCAAAGGCCTCTAGTCTTTTTTTATCACTTTCAGATAAGCACCATGTCTCACAGCCGTACATTAAGATGCTCCAAGCAAGTGTTTTGGCAAGTTGCTTGCGGAGCCTTAAAGTAATATTCTTTGACTCAATAATTTTGGCTTTTTTATTGAAAGCTAGCCTTGCTTGATGTATGCGACTGTTGACTTCTCTTTTTGTTCTGCCATCCCAGGTGATCGTACTTCCAAGGTATACAAATTCTTTTGCATCTTTTAAACTTATCTAGGCGCGGTCTAACAAATTGGGCTAAGTGTGACGAAAAGTGAAACGCTTGCCATCAGTATACGCATGTGTTACATTAACATAGCAAGACAAGTAAAATGGAGAAAATGACATGTATCGAAAGAGTGGGAGATTTTAAAAACGTCTTAGAATTACTACTCTATACTGTTCGGCAAAAACTCGAGCCATATCAATTCGCAACCAGCGTATTCGTCTGACATATATATATATATATATATATATATATATATATATATATATATATATATATATAATCGTGTCGGAAACAACAGGGTCAGATCCTGTCTGCCCAGAAGTTGGCGACGTCGATGGCGTTACTCCCAGCCATTATCAGGTTCTGCTCCGCGCCGCAGTCATATTCAGTCGGTCCGCTGTAAAACTGCAAGGCTTTCATTTGTGTCCTCGTCTTGCATAATCCATATATTCTCCTCCTCAACTTACATATATTCCACTGCTGGTCGTGTTCAGGGGCTAGGTCCTCTTTCGGGGCAATCCAAGTATTCCCCTCTGTTGCGCATTTCCACATGTCCAGCCTTAGGGAGGCCTCAGGTGTCACAAGATATGTCTGACATAGCACCATGTGGCTTCTGGCTATTCGCGTAACTCAAGAGACCGCTCCGTGGACACCGTTTTGAATCGATAATAAGAGATAGTTACCGAAACGAAGAAGAAATTGAAGGCTATACCGAGAGAGGACTTTGCAACATGTTTTGAAATTTGAAAAAAACGTAGTGAATTGCATCCGGGGACTACTTTGAGGGGGATGAAATGAATTTAAAAGAATAAATAAAAAATATTATTTCTACTGTAAACAAAATCCCGGTATTTTTTGCCCAGAGTGTTACATAATCATGTTTAACCTTCCAGTTTCTACAGCTCAGCACTTGCGCACTGGTCGGCATTTGCTTGCTTGTCTTCTCCGCATATCTTCAACTGAGTGGGTCTCCTGTTGGAGTGGAACTTGGTGCATCAGCTCCAGCAGCATCCCTTGACGCTCCTTCTTGGCTTCAAAACTTCTCTTGGGTGCCTCTGCTGTCCCTGGCACTGACTGTGTTCTTCTTCAACGTCGGAGTAGGAAACATGCCGTTCGTCATCGTCTCGGAAATATTCGCTCCAGAGGTAATCCATCATATATTTTCTTAAAATTCACTACCTATTCACTCTTACACAGTGTGTGTCGACCAAGAACTGACAGTCTCTAAAGTCCTTTCTTTTTCATGTAATCACATACAGGAGAATACCGACAGACGATGGTAGCGATTCTGAAGTCAAGCGCTGCATGTGTGGAGTGTTGTGATCCGTCAACGTCATAGACTACAGCCCGACATTCACACATTATCCTTATTATTACAAGAATTCACTATGAATTGACGGTCCTCACGGGACGACTTTCGTCTACCACCAAATTTGATTAATAGACTATGACTGGCATTTTACGGGTAGGGGGTCAAATTCACACCAACTGGCTGTATTTATGGAGATTAGAAATTGATTAATTTTTTTTTTAATTTCGGTCCCACGACCTTCAGTTTGGCAAGCAAGCGATTTAGCCACTAAGCTATGTACGCCGGCAAATAAATGCAACCGTCTAGCTCTGGAATGCACTTTCAGGGTCTGTGTTTAATCCTTCATACAATGTGGATCTCTTCAAGAAACAGATAAATATACACTTCTAATCTCTCCAACCCAAGCACACACGAACACGTCACAAGTTTCTCGCATGCAGTGACTGCAGACTGAGTGAATAATAAAAAATAATAATATACACACTCTGAATATAGACTGTGGAGACATCTATCGTTATATGATAAACAATGGTATAAATGCAACATATTCCGTACAGCAGTTCGGGCGGAGGATGGTCGAGCGGTCAAGGGTAATGAACTTGAACAAATGGCTGGTTCCAAGGTTCGCTGGTTCGCATCCCGCCTCTGCCGATATTTTTCTGAACGAATTGATGCGTATAAAGAATTTGTTGCATTATAAAGGGTCCGCCATCTAACTTTTTTTTTTCAACTAGTGCTTATTTCGTGAATGGTAACACTTAGCTCATGTCTGATTTGACAGATAATTAGTTTTATCCTTCCGCTGAACGAATATGGTTGTGTATACGCTTGAACAACGCTGGAAAATATTGCGACATTACTTTTAAAATCAGGCCATTTTTCTTCGAAAATGATTAAGGAGTGGCCGTTACAGTCAATGGCGATCATTATCGGGCCATTTTTGTTCACAAATATTGAAGAGGAGGATATTGGCAACATTTGGTTTCAACAGGACGACCCTACGTGCCACACAGCCGAAGCTACACTCGATGTTTTGCGCCCCATTTAAAAAAAAAAAAAGTTATTTTGCGGACCCGTTAGTATGTGTATATTTAATTACTCAAAAATACTGTTTTCAAATTCAAAACGTGGTTGTATCAGTCTCACGCACATGTCGGCAACAGCGACAGAACCTCTTCGTGAAATGGGCCAAGCATACCCGGCGGGAATAGCTCAATGGTCAAAGCGTTTGCTTGACAAGTCAAAAGTCATGGGTTCAATCCCCAACGAAGATTAAAAACAAAAAGATTTTTAATCGATTTCCGAGCGCTAAAATACCCGGTTTGTGTGAATTTGATCCCTCACCCGTAAAATGCCAGTCATAGCCTATTAATAAAAATTGGTGGTATACGAAAGTCGTCCCGTGAAGACCACCCATTCATAGTAAATTCCTGTAATAATAAAGGATGATGCGTGAATGACGCTCTGTAGTCTATGACGTTGGCGGATCAACACTCCACATGCAGCGCTTAGCCGTATGCACCATGGTAAGCGTCATAGAATTTCACAGATGAGACTTTAGAATTACTGTCACCATCTGTATGTGTTTATATAAAAAAAAAGCTCAACTGACGCTTTAACGCACCACAAATCTGCGCCATGACAGTCTTGTGTCACGTCGCCAATGTTGCCAACACAAATATAATCAAATGATAATATGTTAATAAATAAAGAGTATCTTAATGATTTTTCACATCTATTTCAGGTTCGTGATCTTGCTACAAGCATCGTTCTCAGTTTCCTTTGGCTCTCCGGCTCGTTTCTTCTCCAGGTGTTTCCTCCTGCTGTGCGAGCTTTCGGTCTTCCAAAGGTCTTCCTGTTCTTCGCTCTGTCGTCTCTGGCATCTGGGCTGGTCTTCCACGTGACTCTTCCGGAAACTAGAGGAAAGACGTGCGAAGAGATCCAAAGAATCCTCGCCAAGCAGAAGAACAAGAAACCGCCAACGGAAATCATAAGAATGGAAGAAAATAAATAAATAAAATACGTTTTACCATACATAACTTTTATTTTTATTTATAAAAAATAGGCTTAGCCGTCTTTAAGGTGCTAATGAGTCGAACTAATCATGCGATTTCTTAAAAAAAAAAAACATTTAAAAATCACCCAAAATATGCCTCGGGTGCTAAAGACGTTTTTTCGTGTTTACTGGAGGTATTTGAGAAACAAACATGTTTCCAGGTGAGTTTTGAGTGCAGATATGACTGGGAATACAGCATGGACATTGGCAGCTGATAGAACTGAATACATGTGTTCCAGATATGGACCGGATATACAGATTGAAAAAGACGAACAAATTACAAATATGTACGAGTAAGCTTGCATAAAATTGTAGAATAAATTTAAAACATGAACTAATTGAGAAAATCGAATATAATAATTATATACCTCCATTTCTTTAAAAGAAATATTTTTAACCCTTTCATTACGGCTCGGTTTGAATACAAATTATACTGTCATTTATAAAACTAGTATTTGAAGCATAAATGTACTTATCTGGTCTATTTTCATATATCACATTGGTTCTTGTATCATTTAGCTATCAGATGATGTATAAAAAAGCTATTATATTTATCAATCATTCATTATGTAACTCCATACATGTGGTAGCATTGACACATGTGGCTTACAGAAAAATCGCTCCTATGACGAAGCCTTACGATATTTATTTACATGCTTTACAGATTCCTGTAAAGAATACATGTAGGTTGATAAAATGAATGACTACACTTCCAATTTCCTATCGTAGATGTCACAATGAGTACTGAAAGTAGCAAAACGATATATCACGTCAACCGATGTCCACAGTCGGGGAATCTTATGACGGCATATGCCGACAACTGATGCGAAAGGATCATCTGTCACAAAAGTCGCGCTATAATTTCTAAAATATAGATTTTTTGTGTAAAATAATGTGTTTATTGCTGTTATATTTTTAACAATGCAGTAATCTATAATTCTCATCTTTGACATTTAATAAACAATACCTAATAATAATAATAGATTAAAATTAAAAAAGGAACTAAAAAAGTTATTTTAACCTAATAGAATAATTAACATATTTAACAAGCAATAAAATTGAATGCTATAGTTTTTTATCACTATGCGACAAAATGCATAACTTAAAAAACATTAAACAGCTCTTCCTCAATATAAATTATTAATCATCAATAAAAACAAATAAAAACATAATTAATTCCCAGCATCCTCGAGATAATCCACGATTTGCAATTCAATAGTGTATTTTATTATCAGAATGAATAGCTCTTTCATTTTGTCATCGTTTTATTAATGAATTCAATGATTATTATGTGATAGGTATGATTATTATTCACAAAGTAAAAATACTTCCTGTAGTAAATTATTATATTTGTATGCATTTTTATTTTAGTACAGCTAAAAACAAACGTTCAGAATAAATAAAAGCGAATCCCGTTGTTTTTATTTGAATGGCCGGCCTTTGTTGTCGAGTTTGTTATCAGTTCGTTAATTTATTAATTTATTCAGTAGGTAATGTTTTGTATTGGTGATAGGTATTATTATTATCAATGGGGCATTTCCGAGCTTCTGTGACTCGCTTCATGTTGTTGTTGGCGCGCGCGCGCTGACATGTGCTGCCAGATGACAAATAACATGTTTTCCTTAGCAAAGGGATTTTTATTTATGCCTGCATTGATATAATAACTGTAAATTAATATTTGGTAAGCGATAATAAAGTGTTGAACCAATGTAAAATGTTTAATTTAACAGCATGTAAATATTTAAATAACTTCTTAGGTTTTCACGGCCAGATTTGATATTGTGGCTTTTGGGTTTAGCCGTGTGTTGCGAATTTCTTCTATCCGATATTTTAATCGCCATTGCAGGGGTCTTCTTCAGGGTTGATGACTTTGTTGTGAGTTGGTGTCAGGAGGTCGTTTGGCCGTCAGCCTAACGTACCTCCACGAGTGTCATGTCGGGTAATCGTGTACGGTGGGTATGTTCTAAGAAGAGTACCTCCACGAACGTCATGTCGGACTGTGGTTGTCCTTGCTTGTCTTTACAGGTTTTAGAGTATGTGCTAGATCATGTACATGTTTTCTTCGATATTCATTTCAATAGGTTTATCTGGTTTTAATATACCTTTGCGTAAATAATATTTAAATACAAAATATTTTCTTCGTAAAATAACAACACTTACGAAGTTTTATTGCAAATAAAATTAAAGCAGTATTTTAGGTTAATTACAGTAATGTTTATTAATTGATTTAAAACATTTGTTATTTTAAAATAAACATGATCATAAATAATTATATATGTACTTCACTTTGTATTTATTTTATAAGTTCATTAAAATTACCTGAGTATCTATTTATTTGTGAAAACGATTGTATTTACAGAAAACTGAATTATTAAAAAGTGGGTAGGTACCTTTATGAAAAAACAATCACTTAAAGATAGCGAAACATCAAATATTTTGTTTTCTTAATATCGTTTTGAAAGATTAATAAAAATACCACAAAAGGGGTAGTTCAAAAATGTGTAATTTCTTTTCCCATTAAAGAACATTTCAGTACAAATAAAAAAGACCCTTAAGTACACCCAAATGACTTAGTAAACCAGTTTAGTATATATGCATAATAACATATGTTTAATTAATATATTACTTCAATTTATCTTTCATTTCTTTAGTTATAAAATCAGTTATGCTTGTGTTAGTATACTTGTATGCCCTTTATGTAATATATCTCTAGTAAATAATATTTATCTTAAACACAAAAGTTTTTTTATTGATAAAATAAAACTTTTCTCATAATTTAATAAAAAATTTGTCTTATTACCAAAAAATACATAATTGTAAAAAAAAAATATATTTATTTTTTAAATTTTAAATATTATTGTAGTAAGCATATTCGAATACCTTTATCAAATAAAAAGCTATAAAACGATTACTGAATAACTATGATGAACTAAAATAATTATTAAATTTGATGAAAATTTTAATATAAAAAGTCATTTTTACAAATAAATAATATTAACCCTTTCGCAACGGTTGTCGGCATATGCCGTCATCAGATTCCCCTAGCGTTGACATCGGT
The DNA here is from genome assembly GCA_022606575.1 of Glossosoma conforme. Lineage (NCBI taxonomy): Eukaryota > Metazoa > Arthropoda > Insecta > Trichoptera > Glossosomatidae > Glossosoma > Glossosoma conforme. The sequence goes on along the minus strand of JAGTXR010000255.1, from coordinate 412,208 downwards.
TGACGTGATGTATCGTTTTGCTACTTACTTAAAATAGTTTTTTATGCATCATCTGATAGCTAAAGGATACAAGAACCAATGTGATATATGAAAATAGACCAGATAAGTACATTTATGCTTCAAATACTAGTTTTATATTTGACAGTATAATTTGTATTCAAACCGAGCCTTAATGAAAGATGTTTCACAGAAAGCTCTCCGCTAATAATATCGGAATTCTGCATCTCGGTCCTGGCAACACCAGTCCGCCTCCACAGGTTTTGTTTTGCGGCTGTCACAAGAAGCTCGCCAGTCGCGTCCGCCGGAGCGCCGCACAAAATATCGAATTTATCAGCCGACGCGCCGCATTGAAGGTTGGGAAGTGTCGCGATGAGTGCCCCGTTAGTGCCGCCGCCCTCGTGACGCGCGCCCCCAACGATCCGCCGCGCGTTTCTGTGACAAATATGAAGTTTCGTTCGGGCGGCTTTCACGCCGTCCCAATACTAGTGCTGGTTGTTGTTTTTCTTTGTACGAGAATCAAAGGCGACGACCAAAACTGGCCGCCGCACTCGCACGAGACAATAAACGGTGCGTATTCAATCAAAAATTACAAATTTAACATGTATTCTTTAGATGTACTTAAAATTCATTCACATCATATCAAACGTGGATGAGTTTTTTGCGCTAAGCCTCCAGGGTGTTTTTTGCACATGAATGCCCACAAAAAACTGTCACGATATATTAAAAGATGAATTAACCGTGTAACGTTTGATCGTGCTCAAAATGGCAAGCGTCATATCAAACGCGAATTACTTTTTTTTATACATTTCCTTTAGGGTGTTCTTTGCATGTGAACGCTTACAAAAACTATCAAAATCTATTGAAATATGACATAGATCGTGTAACGTTTAGTCATGATTAAAATGGCAAGCATCATATCAAACGCGAATTACTTCTTTATATACATTTCCTTTAGGGCGTTCTTTGCATTTGATTGCCTACAAAAACTATCAAAATCTATTGAAATATGACATAGATCGTGTAACGTTTGGTCATGATTAAAATGGCAAACGTCATATCAAACGTGGATGAATTTTTTGTACTAATTCTGCGGAGTATTTTTTGTATATCAGCTCATATCAAAAAACGATAAAATTTGACTTAAACGTCTATTCCTATGTATTCTTTCCACATAAGCCCTTACAAAAACTGACTCAATTGATTGAAATATAACTTAGTCTCCGTAATATTTAGTTATTCTGGAAATGGCAAGCGTCTTATCAGCCGCAAATAATATTTGTTTTTCACACTTCGGGGGTGTTATTCTGTGTATGAATTCACATGTATTGTATTCATTGGATCGTAGAGATACGCACACTTAGGCATGTAACATTTAGTTGCATTGGTTTAAGTGCCAAAAATGATAGAGGTCATACAGACGCTGTACAAGCTAAACTTTGTTTTGATCTAGTAAAGCTGCGAGGGTATGTTATGCCTCGGAAACTACAGCTACCCCATTCAAGGACTCGGACTCCTACTCTGGAAGTCAATGCGAACCATTTATGTTTCCAAGTGGACCTAGAGGCGTAAATTTTATATTTATCTGTTTCATTAAGAGATCCAGATTGTAGGCAGGAGGAAACAAAGACTGAGTGAACCAATCTTACGCCTGTGTTCCATTGATTACATGTTAGACGTTAGAGTGTCATTGCTTATCAAACGAATTGCTCTTCTTTGAACTGAGTTTATTAAGTTTAGAAGGTATGTTGGGGCTCCAATCCAAAGGTGACTGCCGTATTCAAGGATAGGTCGGATTTGTCCTTTATATAGAAGAACAAGTTGTTTATCGTTGAAATACCTCAGTGATCTATAATATCAATACACCTAGTTTTTTGGAAGCGAGGCCGACTTTATACTTAATTGAGTCGAAACTTGAAGGAAAATAAATAACACTGAATATTGTCACGGGGAACTTAATTTAAAAGTGAAGTTAAGTTGCATTTGTTAAATCACCGGTCGCAAGGCAACGTCTATTGTGATTGGTTGAAATCTATGGGATATATCATACAAATATTAATGGCGAGCCATAATAACAAAAAGTGTACTGAGTGCAGTCAATTCCGCCACGTTTATATGAAAATATAAAAGAAAATACAGTATAATTGCATACGAATTCATGGAATATATAGCTTTAATTATCACTAACCGTAAATCATGAAAAATTTCAACACAAAATGAACTCTTAGCCAGGAAAAACAAGTATGTAGTACAAAAATATACCTATCATTTCATTTTTTCAATTTATATATATATCTGCTAACATCCTCCTCTCTCAAAAGGGTGTTACTCCGTCGCGTGAGGGCAGGATGAGGAGCAGGTCAGCAAACAAAGACTTTTTCAGAAGCAAATATATTTACGATAAAAATTTACAAGCTTCCGGCCAGGTGGAATGATATGCCGCCTGCTGTAATTTCAATTTTTAATTTCAATTTTATTTATTTTTTTCCTTGCAGAAACATTACAAATTTTATCAATTCAATGCATTTCTGAAGTACAATAATATAAATACAATAATATACTATAAAATATAAATACAATAGGTACCATAAATGTGGTGATGTAAATTTATAGACACATTTAGTTTCACTGACCTCACACTCAGAACTAGCGTCAGGAGACTCAAGATAAACAGTTTGACCTGTAACAACAAAAACCCTGTCATAAGGCATTATTGTCACAAAACAAAACGTGTAACATTTCGCCTCCATAAACACCAGCACTGAATTTAAAGCAATATAACACTAAATATGTCAATATCTTCACTCAAGTTGGTTTCAACCACTGTTCACTGCGATTCTTTCGTCTTATGCGTATCCAGGGTTGAACGATGGTCCTTTCAGGCCACACTTGAGGCTCCATGAGAGACTCCAGCGAAGTCGCGATGACCCCAACTTTGAAAGAAGTTGACAGCGTCCGCCTGCTGATAATCCTCCTGATGGTCATCCAAGAAGGATTGAATGCAGCGGTCGCTGCCAAAAGCAAGTCCTCAGCCGATGTATCTGGGTGAAGGCCCTTGGCGTGAAGATACGCCATCTTCACTCCAGTAACGTTTTTGAAGGAGCTGCAGAACCACGGATCATCAGACGTGCTGAATGTTGTTGCCTTTCCGCATGCGGAGAGGCGCGACTCAACTTAGAACGTTGAACTTCTCCGGAAAGATTGCTCGGGGAGGAGAGGACATCCACGGAGAAAGCACTCAGGTCCTCCAGTTCCTCGAACGATGATTCGTCCCGGCTGAGAACGGGAGTCCTTGGGAGCCTTGCTCGAAACAGCAGGGGCTCCTTCGATAGTATCTTCCGAGGAGTCCTCTTCGGTGGCCTCACTCGAAGCGGATTCTTTGACGGCAGGTTCGAGTCTCTGCTGTCACAGTTAAGCGACATCGACACAGGTATGTTGACAGCTTCAGCGTAGGTAGCCGAATTGATTTGCACGCTCGAGGTAAGCGCCTTCTGCGGGAAGTCGGCAGACTTGTCGGGTTGGGTGAAGGGTCCACACCAACGGATGTCAGAGCATCATCCATCCCGCATCCAACAGCCTTTAAGAGCCTCTCCAGCAGCAAACGGTGATCGTCTAAGCGACGATTTATTTGCGCGATATCACAATCGCAACAATTCGCCATCCTGTAGGTAGGATGACTAGACACGTCCGCCCGGTTTGAGTGTCGAGCGACGAATTACCACCTTGTCTCGCTAAAGGGTGGGGACCGACTGGCGTGATGGGCTTGCCGGCGATGCGGCTCTCGCCATGTCTATAACTAACACACCCGTGAGCGGACCTGTCCAAAATGACAATATGGTGGACACATAAATGTATGACAAGCGATCAGAAATACGATACGAAAGATTGTATATCGAGGTTTTCGGTACCAGTTAGCAAGGGATACATCGTGCTGATGTCAATGCCTTTGAGTCTTTGCACCTCCTCGATATTCAAATCAGCCGTATAATGGGTTTGTGGAAAAGGTGGTATAAGACCGTTTGTCTCATCATCATTTCATCAGCTAACTGGAGCATATAGTCTTCACGAAATCCCGCTGTAAAGGCTCTATCTCGCCTCACATAGGTCTGCTTCTCGAGGCCCATCGCGAGTACTTCTATGTATTTCTTCTTCGTAGTATTAATCCGGTGGATTGGTTTGCAGTAACAGAATCTTGCATCTCGATCTCCACTCTTATCGATCTTCTACAACCCTTTTCAGCTTAGCATAAGAGCTACAACTAATGTCCTCGAACACTTGCTGCGAATATTCCCGTCTGGGGCGCCCTCTACAGTTTCTACCCTCAACCATCCCCTCCACAATGTCGCGAAGAAGACCATCGTGGCGCGTGATGTGACCGATCCATCGGGCTCGCCTCTCTGAGATGGTTTTTATTAGGTGCCCATCTTCCTTGATTGAAAAACAATTAAATTAATTTTTGTTACCTTTGTTTTTTGTCACCTTGATGTTTTTCCTCAAGGATCTTAATTTGCTACATTATTGTGTTTACCTTTACAAGATGACTGTTTTATATGTATTTTGTCTTCTAATATATTTTTTACTCTCTTACGGTCATTTATATTTTATTATGAACCTAAAAAATGCTTTGTGACAGGAAAACACACTAAAAAACGCTGAAACATAAAGAGATGACTTGCATTCGGTTTCATAGTCGACCGATCTAGTACAATGACATGAATTAATACAATTGGAATGACTGTGGAGAGGGCATTAATTGTTAATTAAATTCAACTGGGGTTATGGTCCAGTGGTTATACATACGTGAGGATTATGTCAAACACTGATGAAAAGATGTAATTTTATGTGACCAACCATGTTTTAACTTCTACGTTCCAGATAAGTACACCCGCGCTCGAAGCCATCCATTGTTTTTGATCCCAGTTGATACTTTTGGAGCTTCGAGCACTCAATTTGGTACAACGCCAATGTCGCTCCTAAATGGCCTACCAGCACACCTCGATCCTTTTCTTACATCCTTTTCCTCTTTTGTCGATGGTATTGTTCTACTTGATCTCTGTGATCTTTGACACGTGTCATCTTCTTATTATTTTGTGTGCATTTTATTTTTTATTATTTTCTCTATTTATTGTATATTTATGTTTACTCTGTTTCTAAATATTTGTAAATAAAAATTGGAATTTCGATTCTGTATAAAATAAATAAATAAATAAATAAACACATTTTAAAAGCTTGAAGTATAAATACATTTGATAATATTTTAAACTTATATTATTAAAATATCAAAGGTCAAACCTTTTTATGGAATAAAAAAAAGGTGGTTGGTATATAAACCAAAAAAAATGTTTAGGTGAGCGTCGAATATTCGACGCTTCGTCTTTTTCGCACAAGAATAGACCGTCGAGTATTCGACGCTTAGTAACCAAAGGGATTACAATTTATAAAAGCTGATAGTTAAACGTGTGACAGGGAGCGGCAACAAAATCTGACGGTTTGATTACTTGAGATTACAAATTAAACCATCATATTTTTTCTAAAAAAGATCTGACGGTTTTCTTCTTTTTGCCGCTTCCTGTACATATATATATATATTTTTGAATTTTCCTTGTATTATTCATGTACTCGTATTAGTAAACATCCGCTTAAGTCAGGCATCAGTAGCTCAACATTGAGATGGATGGTTTGTTTTCATATGCCTTATATGTCCCGTGATTTAGTTACAATTCGATGTTTTTCATTTCCTTTTCACATTTCATTATCAATGTTGATTTTTAGATAATATTTTAAATATTTTAATAAATTTCAATGGTCCTAAAAATGTTGTGCGTAAGAAAAAGTGCGTATTATCAATCTCGAATAATGTCAAATATTACGAGTCAATTAAGTGTAAAGCCTCGCTTCCAAAAAACTAGGTGTATTGATATAGATCACTGAGGTATTTCAACGATAAACGACTTATTCTTCTATATAAATGACAAATCCGACCTATCCTTGAATACGGCAGTCACTTTTGGATTGGAGCCCCAAAATACCTTCTAAACTTAATTGACTCAGTTCAAAGAAGAGCAATTCGTTTGATAAACAATGACGCTCTTACGTCTAATCTACAATCAATGGAACACAGACGTAAGATTGGTTCACTTAGTCTTCTCTACCGTTATTACCACGGTCGCTGCTCTTCGGAACTTAAAGAACTAATTCCTCCTGCATCCACACACAACCGACAAACTCGTCTTACACTTGCCAAACATCCAAACACGGTTAATGAGTGTCGACCAAGACAGTTTCCAAAGTTACTTCCTTAATGCCACCGGTAAGCTTTGGAATGTTCTTCCAGCATCTGTGTTTCCTCCTTCCTACAATCTGGATCTCTTTAAAAAACAGATAAATATAGACCCTCAATCTCCCCAACCCACACACAAACACGAACACAACACACGTTTCCCGCATGCAGCGTCAAGCCTCCCTTCCTCATAGAGTGCACTGGTCTTGGCCGGCTGTGCTCTCCTGGATGCGATTACATTAAAAAAAGTAAGCACGATACAATAAAATCTTATTTATAAAAATTAAATAGTATACTTTTTTATTACTCTACCGGCCTTAGAGAGTAATCTCCTTCATCAGGACAACCTTAAAACTAACATAAAAAATAATTATTCATCAGTGATTGATTTTTATTTTTCCACTTCTAAAGACATTACAACATGGTAAATTCGTTTTTAAAATAGTAAAAAAATCAAAGAAGAAACAATTTTTCAGAAATATACCAGAAATTATTTTTATTTATGTAATGCAGAGACGTGGAATCTAACAGCAAGTCTTACCCATAAAATAAATGTCACCTAGCGTGCTATGGAGAGATCCATGCTCGGAGTGTGGCTAAAAGATAGAATCCGAAACGAGGAAATACGCAGAAGAACTCAAGTAGTGGATGCTACCAAACGAATAGGCACACTCAAGTGGCAATGGGCAGGACATATCTGTCGAAGAGACGACGGTCGATGGGGAAGAAAATTATTGGAGTGGCGCCCTAGAACTGGCAAACGAAGCGTTGGCTGACCCCCTACAAGATGGACTAACGTCATATGAAGAATAGCGGGATTGGCCTGGATGCGGAAGGCAGAGGATCGAAGAGAATGGAGCCATCATGCAGGAGGCTTATTTTCATCAGTGGACGGATACAGGCTATTGATATTTGCACTAGCAAATCCTTCGTTTGGTAAGCTTATTATCGGCATGTTATCATTGACCGGGTAGACCAATGATCACGATTGTCGGCTTGTTTATTGAATAATTATTTTGTATGCATGTTTTTCTATTTATATAATAATTATAACGTAATTTAAACCGTAATTTTATTACCCATTGCGGAAACATGAATGCCTTCACGTGATATTATTGAATTAATCAAATTGTATAAGGAGTAAGCATTGAAAATGAGAGTTTTGTATTGAGACTTATAATTCGGCAAGCTTATATCCGATCGGGCTGAAATAAATTTTAACTGGAAAGCTAAAACCCAAGGCTGCAAACATCTGTCCGATTTCAACTGCCGGAGTGTAAAGACGTTTATATCCGAAATTTTAAACATGGCTGAGTTGTAAAAAACTACCTGGAGAACCTCAAATAAAGTCCTACCCCACCCGCCGTATTCATCAGACTGCCCCCTCCGATTACCATTTGTGATGTGAATTTGATCTCTCACACGTAAAATGCCAGTCATAGCCTATTAATTTAAAATCGGTGGTAGGCGAAAGTCGTCCAGTGAAGACCACCACCCATTCATAGTAAATTCCTGTAACAATAAGGATGATGCGTGCATCTCGGGGTGTAGTCTATGACACTGGCGGATCAACGCTCCACATTCAGCGCTTAGCCATATGCACCATGGTAAGCGTCATAGAATTCCACAGATGAGACTTCAGAATTACTATCACCATCGGTCGGTATTCTTTTGTATGTGTTAACATAAAAAAAATTAAAAAATGGGTCAGTGTTTAAAGCATTTGCTTGACAAGCCGGGTTCGATCCCCGACGGAGATTAAAAAAAGATTTTTTTATCGATTTCTGAGTTCTAAAATACTCCTACGGTTTGTGTGAATTTGATCCCTCGGCCGTAAAATGCCAGTCACAGTCGTCTAGTGCAGACCACCAATTCATAGTGAATTCCTGTAATAATAAGAAAGATGCTTGAATGTCGGGAGACGTTGGCGGATCATCACTACACATGCAGGGCTTATTATTTCAATTTCAATTTATTTTTCTTTTAGAAACATTACAAATAACTTTAATATTTAATTCATTTCTAAAACAGGATACAGGATAAATAACAATTTATAAAAAACACAATAATAATACAATCATTTAAAAAGTCCCGGAGCCCGCTAAACAGAAGACTCCACGAAATTACTTTGATAAATAAATTCGTGGAGCTCATGTCGAAACTGGGCTTCTCTCAAGTGGAATATATCAATATTCGAGGCATTCATATGTAAAATGCTTAGGAGTCATAGGAGCCACAGATTAATAACTTCAGAATTACTATGACTATCTGTCGGTATTCTCCTGTATGTGCTTACATAAAAAAATGTTAGTACTCGTAATAAAGCACTAATTTATGTATTGCTCATGCTAATTTTATTCAGTGCACAAACGCCGGTGCATTTATTGATAATATATCAATTATCATTATGATCGTTATGTACTCGTATTGTCTGTACACAACCTGGTGTATGTGGCTTTAATGGATCTATTTGGATGAACCTAGCACTGGCTCAACAGTCAAGGACGACAGCCCAGAGCCACACACAGTCATACTAAACATTTATTTTAAATGTAAACACAAACAGGAGAATACCGACAGGTGGTGACAGTAATTCTGAAGTCTCATCTGTGGAAATTCAATGAAGCATATTCTATTACCATGCTGCATATGGCTAAGGGCTGCACATGGAGTATTAATCCACCAACTACAGCCCGTGATTCAGGGGCATCATCCTTATTATTACAGGAATTTACTATGAATGGGTGGTCTTCACGGGTCAAGTTTCGCCCACCACCAATTTTGATTAAAAGGCTATGACTGGCATTTTACGGGTAGGGCGTCAAATCACACCAACCGAGGGTATTTTAGAGCTCAGTTTTTTTTTAATCTCCGTCGGTGATCGAACCCACGACCTTTGGCGATCCTAACATCCGAGGCGAATTGGTTAAATAGTCTGATCCCTCTCCCAAGCGGCATAGTCTCTTGCAGATTAGTGTTGCTCTTTGGGAGAGCGAACAGTCTGTGCCTCCTTATTCTCAGATACTTATCAAACAAACCGATCTTCAATTAAATTTCAGGATTCCCGAAGACGTCACGCAACAGCCGGAAAAAATGCATACCTGAAGCACACATCCCTTTTGTCCTTCAACTCAATCTTCTTCTTCGTGTCAGCGACGTCAAATTATTTCTGCACGGTATCTAGCAACGTCGATAGCCCGTGTGTTGCCTAGCATTAGGTCTTGAGGTGTGCATCTTGTTGGGCACATGGAGCAGGATCTCAGGTGTGAGGCGGTCTGCAGGTCTCCGCAGTCGCACAATGGTGTCTCTCCCTGCCGAAGAATTCCCCACCGCTCGAGGTTGTCCTTTGTTCTACCAACTCCGGTTCTTAATCTGTTCAGGGATTTGCAAGTCGACCAGTCAAGGTTCTTGCCAGTTGGGAGGCCTTTCTTTGGTGTAATGAAATCCTCAGGTGCGACTTCTCGCCAGGGCTAGTCTCTCATTTTCAGGGCCGGATGTGAGAGGTTGTGTGGATATTCAACTCAGTGTACCCCAATATACCCTGTATGAAGTCAGTTGGAGGCAGAGCTGATATGGGACGAGGCGAAGACTACGGCGGCTCGCAGAACGTTGTGGCGGCTGAATTAAAACAACACATAGTGTTTCAAAACGATCACCCATCCAAATACGATCCTTGTCTGACAGAGAGGATACCATGACTTCGTTGCTAACAAACGAAATTACGCTTTCCCAACCTCACCATTTTTTTATCCATTCCCGCGTATTTCGTGGTTAGCAACGTGTTACCAAAGAAGGCAATTCGAGACTCGCTGTAATATACTTACTTAGGTCTATTTGTCATCTAACTGATGCACCTAGAATCACGGGAAGGCCTTCAGCCACTCTCTAACAAGTAGCTTTTTGCGTGCGTCCAGTAAAGAGTCCCCATCTCGGTCTCCAAAAGACAGGACGGGAAAGTGAGGGTTTTCACCAAGCGATCCTTGTCTGAAAACAGTATACAATCTTAACATTAATTTTAAAATTACAAAAAAAAAAATACTCGAAAAACCACTGGTTATCTATTTCTGGTTATCAAGACTTGTTTGCACACTAAAATTGTGCACTCATCGTCGCTTTCAAAATAAAATACTTTATTTTATTTAATACATTTTTTCGTTTTTTTTGTCGATCGCTTATTTTTAGACGGCTTTATACAAATCGCATATTTGGGTTCTCGCCAACCTCACGACACGGAACGACATTCGTTTACCGCTAGTTTTGTCCGTCTATGGTAGTGGATATCAGATTGATATAGCTCTTTTAGGCTGATGCCGAAAATACTCGAAAAACGATCTTTTGCCAGATCATCTGGACTTCTATGACCATAGTCTATATTATTATTTTTATATTAGTATTTAAAAAGATCAGATTTTTTGGACCGAATGTTGGCCGGAATAAGCCAACACCCAGCTAACCTCATCAGGTCAAGCTGGTTAGGGCACTCTATTGTCCTGGAGGTAGTAAATGCCCTCCTAAGGCGGATGAACCTTTATGTTCAACGGCATTATGATGTGGAAATAAAGGGGAAAATACCACATTAAAGGTCTTAAAGACATCCCACGTATCAACAAAAAAATGATTGCATCTCAAGTAAAATTTTCCTGAGATAAAATAGTCCCCCAATCGGATCTCCGGGTGGGGACTGCTCGAGACAAAACAACCAAGACAAATAAGAAAAACCTTCAGCCAACAAGATATGCCACCTGGAATGTTCGAACATTACTGCAGAACGGCGCCCTAGACGGGGGTATTTGCAGCAAGTATTCGAGGACATGAACTGTAGCGCTTATGCTGAGCTGAAAAGGGTTGCGGAGGACCGAGAGGAATGGAGATCGTGATGCAAGATTCTGTTGCTGCAAACCAATCCACCGGATTGATACTACGAAGAAGATCAGTATTTGTATAGCGCTCTTTTATGACCGAATGATCATTCCAAAAGCGCTTCTTTGCCTCTCTGAGTAGAAAGGTGGGTCTTGAGTCTGCTTCTGAAGGATGCCTCCGCTTTAAAAGAACTTATGCTTTCCGGTAGCGAGTTCCAGGCCATTGGTGTCGCTAATATGGCTAAGCGCTGCATGCGGAGTGTTGATCCGACAATGACAAAGACTGCGAACCCGAGAATCAAGCATCGTCCTAATTATTACAGGAATTTACTATGGTTTATATATACTCTTCACGGGACGACTTTCGTCTACCAACAATTTTAATTAATAGACTATGACTGGCATTTTACGGGTGAGGGATCAAATTCACACCAACCGGGCGTACTTTAGAGCTGACAAATCGATTAATTTTTTTTTAATCTCCGTCGGGGATCGAACCCACGACCTTTGACTTGCAAAGCAAACGCTTTGACCAATTAGCTATACCCGCGGTAGCTGAAATTTTGCCACGCAGATTTGCAACGCTCAATGCCCTACGGTCCCATACAGGAGTGCTTATGGTTCATTTCACAATCGGATTACATTAATTTGTGATAATAGTATTAAAGTAAGTTCATGGAAGAATCTATTGTGCGACGAAACATTACAAACATTGGCCTGCAAGGGCATTGAACGACGCAAATTTGCCGTCCCGTATGCGACCACTGGGCGTTTAAAGGTTAATGTCGCTCAGGAATGATGTAACATGCTTTTGGATGTTTTACACGGTCATTCAATGCTGTCCTTTCAGCTTTTCAGTCTGGGAAACGGCTGCATTGGCTTTAAAGGAGAATGGGAATAATACAGGTCCTGTATAGACGGCACTGTTTTGGCCAAGTAAAGCTTATAGTCCCTGTTATTGCACACATAATGTACTAGTCGGAGCTGACTTCATGGAAGAATCTATTGTGCGACGAAACATTACAAACATTGGCCTGCTAGGGCATTCTTTTTCGTAGTATCAATCCGGTGGATTGGTTTGCAGCAACAGAATCTTGCATCTCGATCTCCATTCCTCTCGGTCTTCCGCAACCCTTTTCAGCTCAGCATAAGCGCTACAGTTCATGTCCTCGAATGCTTGCTGCAAATACTCCCGTCTAGGGCGCCCTCTACAGTTTCTACCCTCAACCATCCCCTCCACAATATCGTGAAGAAGACCATCGTGGCGCATGATGTGACCAATCCATCGGGCTCGCCTCTCTGAGATGGTTCTTATTAGTTGCCTATCTTCCTTGATTATTCTGAGAACCTCATTGTTCGTGACGTGGTCTCTCCAGGAAATTCCGAGAATTCTTCTGTACGACCACATCTCAAAGGCCTCTAGTCTTCTTTTTATCACTTTCAGATAAGCACCATGTCTCACAGTCGTACATTAAGATGCTCCAAACAAGTGTTTTGGGAAGTTGCTTGCGGAGCCCTAAAGAAATATTCTTTGACTCAAGAATTTTGGCTTTTTGTAATTTTTGCTAGGGCATTGAACGACGCAAATATGCGGTCCTGTACGGGACCACTGGGCGGATAAAGGATAGTGATGATGATATTTGGTGTATGCCGTGTTGTGGACTTGGGGCATATCTGCTGTTGGCGTTTCCCCTCCGTATGTAATGACGCAGACGCAGAGTGATGTCCGCAGACTGGTCCAGCGGCCATCGTCTGTGTGGAAGACTGAAGACTCACGACTGGGAGCAAAAAAAACTGGACCCAACACTAGTTTTACCTATACCTGTACAAGAATGAATGCAACGGCCGAGATCTTTGTTCTCCAAGCGAGTTAATTATCATTATATTCACTGTTGGGTATAGCTAAGACGTAGAGCGTTTGCTTACCGCAATAAAGATCGCGGGTTCGATATTCAGACGGAGTTTAAAAAATAGCAATTAAATTAAATGGATTTTTAAAAAAAATATTAGAATATTTTTCAATACTCTTATCTTGTTTTATAGATCGTTGACTATATTTCAATATTATTAGTAATTAAATACACACATACAATTATACATCAATTTCTTTATACGTGTCAATACGCCGGCGGTCATAGCTCAATGGTCAAAGCGTTTGCTTTGCAAGCCAAAGGTCGTGGGTTCGATCCCCGACGGAGATTAAAATATAATAAGGATTTTTAATCGCTTTATGAGCTCTATAACACCCCGGGTTGGTGTGAATTTGATCCATCACCCGTAAAATGCCAGTCATAGCCCATTAATTAAAATTGGTGGTAGACGAAAGTCGTTCCGTGAAAACCACCCATTCATAGTAAATTCCTTTAATGATAAAGGATGATGCGTGAATCTCGGGCTGTAGTCTATGACGTTGGCGGATCAATACTCCACATGCAGCGCTTAGCCATATACACTATGGTATATATAATCGTGTCGGAAACAACAGGGTCAGATCCTGTCTTCCCAGAAGTGGGCGACGTCGATGGCGTTACTTCTGGCCATCATCAGGTCTTCCTGGGTGCAGCCACTCGGGCACAGGGCACACTCCAGAAGGTGTGACAGGGTCTGCTCCACGCCGCAGTCACATTCAGTCGGTCCGCTGTAAAACTGCCAGGCCCTCATTTGTGTCCTCGTCTTGCATACTCCGGTCCGAAGTCTGTTAAGGGACCTCCATATATTCCACCCTTGGTCATGTCCAGGGGCTAGGTCCTCTTTCGGGGCAATCCAAGTATTCCCCTCAGTTGCGCTTCTCCACATGTTCAGCCGCAGGGTGGCCTCAGGTATCTCCAGTTCCGTTGTCGACTGTAGGAAACTTCTTCTTGATTTGAGCCGTATAGTTATCTTTTGGTACCCAAACATAGGGTGGAGTGCGTCGTGGGTTGCTTTGGTGAGTTCCTTCTTGGTAGTAACTTCTCGCCGTATGTTTGGTGGGGCAATGCCCGAGAGTTGATATAGCTTTGATATTGGGGTAGGTTTTAGGCACCCCGTAACCACCCGGCACGTTTCATTCAGAGCAATATCCACTTTCTTGGCATGGGCAGACCTCGCCCATACTGGCGCGGCATACTCGCCAGCAGAGAAACAGAGAGCTAGAGCACTTGTGCGGATCAGGTTTGGTTGGGCTCCCCACTTCGTACCTGCCACTTTTCGGAGTAGGTTGTTTCTGGTGGACACCTTTTGCTTAACAGACTGACAGTGTTTCTGATAAGTGAGGGTCCTATCCAGCTTGACCCCTAGGTATTTAGGTGTGTCGCAGTGCTCTAACACCAAGTCGTTCCAGGTAATGTGCAGCTTTCTCTTGGCAAGTCTGTTATTAAGATGAAAGGCGCAGACTTGGGTCTTGCTTGGGTTTGGCTGTAGTCGGTTTTGGTGGTAGTACGAAGAGAGGGTGGTGAGTGCGTTAGTAAGCTGGGTTTCTATGGTAAGCCGTATAGAATTCCGCGGATGAAACTTCAGAATTTTCTGTCTAAATATTTAGGAAACGAGTAATTCGCCACACACGGCTAAACCCAAATGCCACAATATCAAATCTGGCCTTGAAAACCTAAGAAGTTATTTGTATTGCTATGCTCTTCGTAAAGTAATTATATGCAAGAGTTATTTATAGTAATTGATTTATTATTGAACATCAGTCATTACTGCAACCTCAATACCTTAATGACAATATAATTACTTGGTGTTATCAACAGTCTTCACATAATTAACCGCAGCGTGAATCAGCGATGTTTCGTTGTGAGGAACGATCGAGATGGAGACTCAAGAGTGACGTCTATGTTCAGCAGTGTACAATTTGCAGGTATATGATAAAAACGTAGTTTTGCTCAAATCCTTAAGGAATATGAATTAACATCCTCCTCTCTCTCAAAAGGTTGTTATTCCGTCGCGTGATGGCAGGATTAGGAGCAGATTGATAACACACATATATTTACGATAAAACTTTACAAATTTATGGCTCGACCTAGCATTCGGCCGAGCCGCAATACAATATCTCTCGCCGAAGAGCGGGGACCGACTGCCGCGTTCGTGATGGCTCTCGCCCAGCGCTACTAGCGGCGGCACATAAATGTATGACAAGCGAACAGAAATAACAGGCGAAGGATTGTATATCGAGGTTTTTGGTACCAGAAGTTCCTTTTTATAAAAGTTAATATTTTTCAGATGAATGTGTTAACATCCTCCTCTCTTTCAAACGGTTGTTATTCAGTCGCGTGACGGCATGATGAGGAGCAGGTCAGCAAAACAAAGACTTTTTCAGAAGCACATTGACATATATTTACGATAAAACTTTACAAATTACACAGAATTCGGCCGAGCCACAATACAATGTGCTCTCGCCAACGGGCGGTACACGACTGGCGTGATGGGCTGTCGCACCGGCGCCACAAGCGGCGGCCTATATACCTAGTCCCAAATGGCGGACACATTTCACACTTCCAAAAACCTCCGAAACATTCGGAACTATCTGCTGCTAGGGAATCTCTGGTGGAGAAGATGGACATGTCTCTTGAAAGGGTTTCACGATGGGGCGACCTCAACCTCGTCAGTTTCAACATTTCAAAAACCCAATCATGTACGTTCTCCACCAAGAAGACTGCTATGGATCCTGTATCTTTCAACGGTTGTTCTCTTCCGAAAGCAAGCTCCATCAACATGCTTGGATTATCAATATCGAATAATGTCAAATATTACGAGTCAATTAAGTGTAAAGCCGGTCTCGCTTCCAAAAAACTAGGTGTATTATATAGATCACGTCGGTATTTCAACGATAAACAACTTCTTCTTCTATATAAAGGACAAATCCGACCTATCCTTGAATACGGCAGTCACCTTTGGATTGGAGCCCCAAAATACCTTCTAAACTTAATTGACTCAGTTCAAAGAAGAGCAATTCGTTTGATAAACAATGACACCCTTACGTCTAATCTTCAATCAATGGAACACAGACGTAAGGTTGGTTCTCTTAGTCTTTTCTACCGTTATTACCACGGTCGCTGCTCTTCGGAACTTAAAGAACTAATTCCTCCTGCACCCACTCACAGCCGACAAACTCACACGGTTAATATATGTCGACCAAGATCTGGCAGCTTCCAAAGTTCCTTCCTTAATGCCACCGGTAAGCTATGGAATGCTCTTCCAGCGTCTGTGTTTCCTCCTTCCTACAATCTGGATCTCTTCAAGAAACAGATAAATATACACTTGCAATCTCCCCAACCCACACACAAACACGAACACAACACACGTTTCCCGCATGCAGCGTCCAGCCTCCCTGGCTGAGCGTCATAGAGTGCACTGGTCTTGACCGGTTGTGCTCTCCTGCATGCGTTTACATAAAAAAAAAACATAAATGTATGACAAGCGAACAGAAATAAGAGACGAAAGATTGTATATCGAGGTTTTTGGTACCAATCAGCATGGGCTACATCATGCTGATGTCAGAATATATGATCGGTTCACGGCGATTCACACAAGATGGTTAAATCGAAAATTTATTTTTTATCCATATTATGATTGTCTTTAGTCAGGGGAAACAGCTGTAAATATTCACACTACATTATACCCCTTTAGAATGTATTTCATTAACCCTTTCGTTACGGCTCGGTGGAATACAAATTATACTGTCAACACGACGTGAATTTTTCAAACCATTTTTTTTGCTTCAAAGTAGTTTTTGAAGCATAAATGTACTTATCTGACCTATTTTAATATATCATTGGTTCTTCTATCCTTTAGCTATCAGATGCTGCATAAAAAACTATTATATTTAACAAACGTTCATTATGTAACTCCATACATGTGGTGGCATTGACACAAGTGGTTTATAGAAAAATCGCTCCTGTGACGAAAACTAACGTTATTTATTTACACGATTTACAGATTCCTGTAAAGAATACATGTAGGTTGATAAAGGGAATGACTGCACTTCAAATTTCCTACCGTAGATGTCACAATGAGTACTGAAAGTAGCAAAACGAAATATCACGTCAACCGATGTCAACGTTCGGGGAATCTTTGATGGCATATATCGACAGCCGATGCGTAAGGGTTAAGGGGGTAACCACTTTAGGAGGCTGTTTTTAAAAGTATATCGAGTTGATATGAATACATACGACATAAAGTATTTAATTATATAAGATTCTGTTAAGTTTCATCGCAATCAGTTAAACGGTATATGAACGCTTACGTGACAGACATACATACAAACATTTTTGTATGTAAATATTGTATATTCCATTGTCTTGGACGAGATAATTTCGAGATATCTAGTTATTCAATTCAGTGTATGATAATACTCTGGTGTTGTTATTCATCGTCAATAAAATACAACGAGAGCGCAACAGGGTTGCCAGCTATACCTATTTATTTTTATTTTTAATGTAAACACATACAGGAGAATACCGGCCGATGGTCATAGTAATTCTGAAGTCTCATCTGTGGAATTCTACGCTTAACCATGGTGTATATATGGCAAAACGCTGCATGTGGAGTGTTGATCCGCCAACGTCATAGACTACACCCCGAGATTCATGTATCAGTCTTCACGGGACGACTTTCGTCTACCACCAATTTTAAATTAATAGGCTATGACTGACATTTTACGGGTGAAGGATCAAATTCACACCAACTGGGTGTAATTTAGAGCTCGGAAATCGATTAAAAAACTTTATTTTCCGTCGGGGATCGAACCCACGACCTTTGGCTTGTAAAGCAAACGCTTTGACCATTGAGCTATACCCGCCGGCTAATTGATATCAGCTTGCTATAGCTTTTAGGCTGATGCCGAAAAGTCTCAAAAACGATCTTTTGTCTCTTATTTTTTTTCGCTTCCCTGACATGCACATCTAATAATGTTAGTTTTAATTTTATATATATATACACGGCGTTTGCATACGTTTTATTTGTTGTGACAGTTGCTCCGTTTCATGTTGGTTCAACTATCAACTTATGTTTGCGACAATCTTTGGGGTGCTACATGTTACAGTGCCCGTCTGTCGGCCCGTGTCAACAGTTCCCGTCCGACCGAGACCCACGATACTTCATGTAACGGTCGGGCGGCGAAACCGAAGTCTTATATTGAAAATAAACGCGAATCGTGACTGAAAAAGTTCTTTGCTTTGCGATCTGCTCCTGCATCCTTCCTCCACGCGTCCCGATGATGAACCCGCGACTCGTTGTCGCCTTTTTAAAGATGGGGGATGACACTATATTAGTCAAAAAATATATTTTACAATTTGTCAGACGAGAGAACAAAAATAAGAGACGACTGATCGTATATCGAGGCTTTTCGGCACCAGCCTGCACCGACTATATCGAGCTGATATCAACACAAATGGACTTTGGCATCCCTGCCTTAATGCGCTGCGTCGCATCGCTGCAATGAATTCATCCTTTCACGGTCACCGCCGCCCGTAATCCTGGATCCATGTCACGTGACGTGATGTCATCCACAACGCACTGTCTTTGAGAAATTCATAAATGGCGCGCAAGGGACACGCGACGAAGTTTTCTGCTACCACATGCTCCGACAACAAAGAGGATTTGCATTTTTTTCACTTCCATATCTACTCCCTAGCTGGAGCCCTATCGGGCTTGCAGACTTTGTGGCCATTAATTTTTTTTTGTATTTTCTGTGAGAGAATCTAGCGGGACTTGTCAAAAATACAATATGGCGACACATACATGTCCGACGAGCGAACAAAAATGAGAGACGAATAATTGTATATCGAGGTTTTCGGCACCAGCCTGCAATGGCTATATCGAGCTGATATCAATACACATCGGGAATTAATGAATTTTTCATTGGAAGCGAAATCTCCGTATTCCAGCAAGTGAATAAACAGTTCTCATTGAGATCTACATTTCCGGCGGGTATAGCTCAATGGTCAAAGCGTCTACTTTTGCAAGCCGAAGGTCGTGGGTTCGATCCCCGACTTTCAGAGGTGAGACATCAAAAATGACTATTATGATCTATCGGTATTCTCATGTATGTGCTTACATAAAATATATATATATTGAAACATCTAATTAAAAAACGTTAAGAACGTAATAAATTGATTTAATTTAACATTTTTTATTTTTTCAAGGATCGAACCAGCGACTGCTAGCATGACAGTCGTTCGTTTTAACCTCACTGCAAAGTTATAATATTAAAAAAGCTTGTGAATAAATGTTGACAGATTGAATAATAAATTGTAATAATAATATACATACTCTGAATATATACTGTAGAGACATCTATCGTTATACGATGGTGACAATGGTATAAATATTTCTTTCGCCTATCTATTCGGGCAGAGAAATATTCGAGTGGACTGCGCGGTGTGTAGAACAGAGCATAAGTTGCAAGGCTCATCGCGCGTCTGCCGATATTTTTTCTGAATGAATTGATGCGTAAAAAAAAATAAAATTGATGTATAATTCGTTCAATATTCCCTCCCGGTTCACTAGAGGCAGTGACCTGCTACATGTAAGGACATCCAAAACCAACTACGGTTTCTATTCTCCTATGTTAAGAATGTGCAGACTTGCTACCTTCCAGCATTTCGCAGATCCCTCTACTAATGTACTAGATCTGTTTTTTCCTCATGTTCATGTTTTGTCTAAATGTATGTATTGGCCTAGGCCGTTAATAAAATAAAATAAAATAAAAAATAAAATAAATAATTGTATGTGTGTATTTAATTACTAATCATTGCAATGATTTAATACTTTAATTAACCTTGCTTCATGATTACGAAACGATTGATCTTTCCGTCATCTTATTGGCAAAGAGACAATACTAACACCTGCATAGATATGCCTTCCTGGTATTAATGCAAATAATCGCCCTATAAAGGTCTTTTGTTGCATCGAGCAGCCTCTTAGAACCACGTGGTCCGTCGTCGAGATAATGCACGCAGTCACTGTAGTTGATATGCAATAAACATTATTTATTTATTTTTTGTTCTGCATAGTTCAAGCTGAAAAAAGACTAGAGGCCTTTGAGATGTGGGCACACAGAAGAATTCACGGAATTTCCTGGAGAGACCATGTCACGAACAATGAGGTTCTCAGCATAATCGAGGAGGATAGGCACCTAGTAAGAACCATGTCAGAGAGGCGATCGGTCACATCATGCGCCACGATGGTCTTCTTCACGACATTGTGTAAGGGATGGTTGAGGGTAGAAACTGTAGAGGGCGCTATAAACGGCAGTATCTGCAGCAAGTGTTTGAGAACATGAGTTGTAGCTCTTATGCTGAGCTGAAGAGGACTGCAGAGGATCGAGATGAGTGGAGATCGAGATGCAAGATTTTGCTGCTGCAAAACAATCCACCGGATTGATACTACGAAGAAGAAGAAGTTCAAGCTGACATCCTCCTCTCTAAGTTAGTTATTGAATTGCGTGGTGGCAGGATGAGGAGCAGATAACAATACAAAGACTTTTTTTCTGAAGCACATTGACGTATATATTTCGATAACTTACCTACTCACAGCATTCAGGCTGGGCCAACAACAATGCGATCTCGCCACCGTCGGCACATGACTGCCCGGGCGCCGTGATCGGCGCCACCCAGCGCCGCAAGTGGCGATCTATGTTACTAGTCCTCCTAACGGCATTACAAAACAACTTCTCACATTCGGCCCTGGAAATGAGAGACTAACTCTGGCGACAAGTCGCATCAGAGGATTTCATTACTCCAAAGAAAGGCCTCCCAACTGGCAAGAACCTTGACTGGTCGACTTGCAAATCCCTGAACAGATTAAGAACCGGAGTTGCTAGAACAAACGACAACCTCGAGCGGTGGGGAATTCTTCGGAAGGGAGAGCCATATTGTGCGACTGTGGAGACCTGCAGACCGCCTCACACCTAACATCCCGCTCCATGTGCCCAACAAGCTGCACACCCCAGGACCTAATGCTGGGCAACACACGGGCTATCGATGTTGCCAGATACTGGGCAAATATAATTTGACGTCGCTGACACGAAGAATAAGAACGGCATTACAAAATACATGTACGACAAGCGAACACAAATAAGAGACGAAATATTGTAAATAGAGGTTTTCGATACCAGTCGGCAAGGGCTATATCATGCTGATGTCACTACTAAGTACTGCTATTAATATTATATTCAATAAGTTGCACTGTCACACTACGTAACATAAATATTTATAGTCCTTCGATAACAAAGTCCTTCTTTATGTTTGTTTTCTTTATATACAAGTATATATGCTTCACATTGTATATAGTTATACGTACACTCTGAACAGATGGCTATACAAAAATATTATGTACTCTCATGCCATCATCGTCTCTTAATGCCAAGTCTTTTTATTTTCCCAATTGCCCGTTCTTTTCAAATGTTAATACACATTTAACATTAAGCAATTCGAATGTTCAAACCGAGAATATTCTAAAATTCGAATTTGATTCTTTGTTTTTTAACGTCTTTTTTTTCTTCCCATATCCGTTCCATATTTGATACGGCGTCACGACCTATCGTCCCCAGATAATTCGATCAACGACTCATCGGTGACGACGTGGGGCGCAATGGGCGTCTGGTGTATATGAAATACACCTAGTTGATATTGCAAGTACAGTGGAACCTCTCATAACGAGCATAATTCGTTCCAGAATCTCGCTAGTTATGTCAAATACTCGTTAAGCGAAACTAATTTTCCCATATAAATCGATGTAAAACACGATAATACGTTCCATGCGAAATATATATATTTTTTAACGCTTATAGATAGTTGAAGATCGTAAGAACCTGGATGAAAACATTTTTAAAAATCGAAACTAGCTTATTATTTGTAAATTTATGACAATTTTAATTTTTTTTTACTAGATAGCTGTCTAGAGACATTTGTTTTAGCCGAGTCTTTAAAATTTGGTGAAAATGTGACATAGCGTTATCATTGAATAAGTTTGTGGCAGGCATATCCACCTCCTTATTAAGATGATGCTTCCCAATGTACGATGAAACAGTTTCCCATGTTTTCAGCATTTCTCTTATTGCGTCAGAAGATCGTTGCTCTACTACTTCCTCTCCCTCTAAATTCTCCTTCATAACTTCATGCTGAGAAATACGATCCAATTCCATAAGCTCTTCAGTGGTCAGCTCTTGCTTGTGCCCTTCCACAAGCTCTTCAATATCATTGTTATCCACCTCCAGTCCCATAATATTAGCCAAAGATACAATCTCGTTGACTGTACACTATACAGGTACTGCTTAGAGTTAAGTCTGCCTAATAAGTAGAGTTAAGAGCCTCAAGTGTGGCCTGAAAAGACCATCGTTCAACCCTGGATACGTGTAAAACGAAAGAATCGCAATGAACAGTGGTTGAAACCAACTTGTGTGAAGATAGTTGACATATTTAGTGTTATATTGCTTCAGATTCAGTGCTAGTGTTGACGAAGGCGAAATTTTGGAAGTTCGATGTTGTGACAATAATGCCATGTTATTTGTGGGTTATCCATGATTTACTTATAACAGGGTTTTTGTTGTTACAAGTTAACTATTTGCATTGAGTCTCCTAACGCTTGTTCTGGGTGTGAGGTCATTGACACTAAATGTGTCAATAAATTTACAGGGCCACACTTTTATGTAAATACTTCAATAATGAATTAAGATGTAAAAATATTTTGTAATGTTATTGAAGGAAATAAATAAATAATTGTCTAAAATTGTCTAAAAAAAAAGAAAAATGTGTGATCACATGCGACACTAACGTGTTAACAGTACGAGTGCTAAACACAGACTGACGGAATGACGCGGAAGTCCCGGCTCACAAGTGCGTCGTACGTTACTCGTTCTGAGAGGTGTTCGTTATGAGAGGTTCCACTGCATATTATTCAGTTATTATGTATAATAATATTTACATTGCATATATTAAGGTCATTGTAAAATAAACATTGAAGTTTCTTGACGTGAGTAATCATCCTATAAAAAGACACGGATTTTACTTGATATTTATTTAATTATTTATTTAACAGAACCGCAGTTCCAAGGTACATACAATAATAAAGAATAAGAAACATAGAGTATACATAAACATACAATACATACAAAAGAGAAAAAAATATAAAAGAAGAAAGAGATGACACGTGTCAAAGATCACAGAGATCTAGGAGAACAATACCATCGACAAAAGAGTAAAAGGATGTAAGAAAAGGATCGAGGTGTGCTGGTAGGCCATTTAGGAGCGCCATTGCCGTTGTACTAAATTGAGTGCTCGAAGCTCCACAAGTATCAACTGGGATTAAAAATAATGGATAGCTACGAGCACGGGTGTACTTATCTGGAACGTAGAAGTTAAAACATTCAAGAATGCCAGGGTTGTGAATTGCACCGCGAAGAAGAAGGAATGAATGTTTCTGAGCAGCAATTTTTCTGTGGAACTTTGCTTTTCTTTATTTATGCTTTCCTGGGACAATTTTTTTTACCAGCAATCGCTTATCAATGGCTTGAAAAAATAAACAAGACGTATACTCGATGATGAATCAAAGAATGGGGATGCAAGTTCTTTTGGGTCAACTCTTTGTTTTGATCGAGTTTAGCTGCTGCGCAACAGCGCCTGTTGCGCAGCAGCTGATGCAAATCGTGCACTTACTAACGTGGATCAAACCATTGAGAGGGTTGAGAGTTTCAGATGTATCGGCGTTCAGGTAATTGAGAACAGTGGCCTGCAGAAGGAGCTTTGGAAACACTGTCACACTGGCCACAAAGTCTGCACGCCCGATATGGCCGAGGTTATTCCCTCGAACTGCATCGAAAAGGACTACTCTTTCTTACAAGAGGAATTATTTTCTGTCAAAACAACCAAAATGGCGACACATACATGTCCGACGAGCGAACAAAAATAAGAGACGATATATTGTGCATCGAGGTTTTCGGTACCAGTCTGCAAGGACTATATCAAGATGATATCATCATTTAGTAGTTTAGTCATCGTGTTACGAACCCTTTTGCTGCTCCATATATAAGAGCATATAATCCGATTATACCAGTAGTTAATGTACGCACACGTGCAAGTACGAACTCGTACATATATTAATATGATACATCCTCCGGTGGATTGATTACTTGTTATTTGTATCAATGCATTGGACCAATTGCAATGCTCGCCGTCAGGGTCTTCGGACCCACAGCATTACATAGAAGCCAGGGATTTCCAGGTTCGCCAGCGACGTCAAACTATTCTTGGTCAGTGTCTGGCAACGTCGAAAGCCCGTGTGTTTCCCAGCATTAGGCGTTGAGATGTGCAGCTTGTTGGGCACATGGAGCAGGATCTTAGGTGTGAGGCGGTCTGTAGGTCTCCGCAGTCGCACAATAGTGACTCTCCCTTCCGAAGCATTCCCACCGCTCGAGGTTGTCCTTTGTTCAACTCAGGTTCATAATCTGTTCAGAGATTTCACGGTCCGCCATTCAAGGTTCTTGCCAGGTGGGAGGCCTTCTTTTGGAGTAATGAAATCCTCTGTTGCGACTTGTTGCCAGAGCTGGAGTCTCTCATTTTCAGGGCCGGATGTGAGAGGTTGTGTGGACCTCAGAAAGCTGCTTCGCGACTACAGTCTTGGTGTTGGGGGTCTGATTATACAAGCAGTGGGACGGTTGGTTGATTGCTTTACGCATTTCTTCGGCGCATATGACTTGTAGAACAAATCGATGTGACGATACATGACAAAAAATTCGCACATTTACCATTTTTGTATGTATTTTCTGTGAGAGAATCTATCCTATATCTTTATCTAATTTTAACCCATGAATGCGATTCTAATCAATTTCTAAGATCTTCCTATTTAGCAATTCTGTGCCATTTTTTTTGTCGCTGTGTTCTCCCATGAGAGATCCTGCTCCTTGTGCCCAACAAGCTGCACATCTCAGGACTTAATGCTGGGCAATACACGGGCTATCGATGTTGCCGGATACTGGGCAAAAATAATTTTTGACACAAAGAAGGAGAAGACTTCTGTGTCAATTGTTTGTTTGCAATAATTGTTCAGAGGGGACTCCCACTTATCATCACTAGACATCTATCGTTATATGATCATAATCTGATGAGCGCATCATCATATTGTCTATTTGATTAAACCTAAGCTCTATACATGCCCCCGGTAGGTGGAGCCATCACTTAAGGACAAATCATAAATTGTCCAGGCCTCGGGAGCGTCGAGCTGATCAATCGATCTCCTTCATCATCATCAGCCTGTGTCCGTCCACTGTTGAACGTAGGCCTCCCGCATGAGTCTCCATCCTCTTCGATCCTCCGCCTTCCGCATCCAGGTCGCTCCCGCTATTCTTCTTATATCGTCAGTCCATCTTGTAGGGGGTCGGCCAATGCTTCGTTTGCCAGCTCTTGGGCGCCATTCCAATACTTTTCTTCCCCATCGACCGTCGTCTCTTCGACAGATGTGTCCTGCCCATTGCCACTTGAGTGTGCCTATTCGTTGGGTAGCATCCACTACTTGAGTTCTTCTGCGTATTTCCTCGTTTCGGATTCTATCTTTCAGGGACACTCCGAGTATGGATCTCTCCATAGCACGCTGGGTGACTTTTATTTTATGGGTAAGACTTGCTGTCAGATTCCACGTCTCTGCGCCATAAGCATCCTTTCTTGATCTCCTTAAAAATACCCTAAAAATTGAAAACCCAAATATTTGTGGTATTCATATGATCCAAATATACAGGAATATGATAAAAAATGCTTCAAATGTGAAAAAGGACATATGTGACACTTTCCTTACATTTCCCGGCGGTCATAGCTCAATGGTAAAAACGTTTGCTTTGCAATTCAAAGGTCGTGGGTTCGATCCCCGACGAAGATTAAAAAAAAAAAGGATTTTTAATCGATTTCTGAGCTCTAAAATACCCCCGGTTGGTGTGAATTTTATCCATCACCCGTGAAATTTCATAGCGTATTAATTAAAATTGGTGGTAGACGAAAGTCGTCCCGTGAAGACCACCCACTCATAGTAAATTCCTGTAATAATAAAGGATGATGCGCGAATCTCGGGCTGTAGTCTATGACGTTGGCGGATCAACACTCGACATGCAGCGTTTAGCCATATACACCATGGTAAGCGTCATAGAATTCCACAGACGAGACTTCAGAATTACTCACACCATCTGTCGGTATTCTCCTGTATGTGTTTACATGAAAAAAATGTAGCATAAAGACTTATCGATACAAAAATATGATAATTCACTATTTTGCAAGTAAATATCTACATATTATAACATATGTGCAGTTAAATGGATAATTACCTTTAATTGGTATTCGTTTTTCCATTGGTCCGTCCGCCCAGACGGGCATTGAACTGGTAACCCTCCGTTTCAGTAACAGACGAATACTCAGGAGAATACCGACAGATAGTGATAGTAATTTTGAAATCGAAAATATGGCTATGCGCTGTATGTGGAGTGTTGATCCGCCAACGCCAAGACTGCAGTCCGAGATCAACGCATCATTCTTATTATTACAGAAATTTACCATGAATGGGTTGTCTTCACGGGAAGCCTTTCGGCTACCACCAATTTTATATATATTATATATGCTATGACTGGCATTTTACGTGTGAGGGATCAAATTCACACCATCCGGGAGTATTTTAGAGCTCAGAAAACGTTTTTTTTTTTTAATCTCCGTCAGGGATCGAACCCACGACCTATGGCTTGCAAAGCAAACGCTTTGACCATTGAGCTGTACCCGTCGGCAAATTTTATTTAATTCGCGATGTTGTTTTTAGATAGCGCATACTCAAATTTGTCTTCGAATATTCATGAAATTCCAAAGCTTTTTTTTTTTTCACTAAACTTACGTACGTCAATAAACCGATTATATTCAAATATTATTTTCATACAAAAAATGTATTGCCAGGGGTAACACGTCCGGTCATTGAACACTTGAAGAAAAAAACGTCCTCGACCGGTTAGGTTAGGTCGACGACTGCACATTGGTTCATACACGTCAGTGGCTCTGAATCTTTTTGGACCCACTGGGCATCATCCTTTCTTGAGTCAAAATAGATAAACAGCACCAAAACCAAAGTCATGAGAGTAAGCCACAATGAGCAGCACAACATTAATATATCAATGCTAGGAGTAACCCTAAAAGATGCAAAAGAGTTTGTATACCTTGGAAATACGATCACCTGGGATGGCAGAACAAAAAGAGAAGTCAACAGTCGCATACATCAAGCAAGGCTAGCGTTCAATAAAAAAACGAAAATTCTTGAGTCAAAAAATATTACTTTAAAGCTCCGCAAGCAACTTGCCAAAACATTTGTTTGGAGCATCTTGATGTACGGCTGTGAGACATGGTGCTTATCTGAAAGTGATAAAAATAAACCAGAGGTCTTTGAGATGTAGTCACACAGAAGAATTCTCGGAATTTTAGAGACCATGTCAATGAACAATGAGGTTCTCAGCATAATCAAGAATGATAGGCACCTAGTATGAACAATCTCAGAGAGGCGATCGGTCACATCATGCACCACGATGGTCTTCTTCACGACATTGTGGAAGGGATGGTTGAGGGTAGGAACTGCAGAGGGCGCCCTAGACGGGAGTATTTTGCAGCAAGTGTTCGAGGATATGAGTTGCAGCTATTATGCTGAGCTAAAGAGGATTGCAGAGGATCGAGAAGAATGGATATCGAGATGCTGTTGCTGCAAACCAATCCACCGGATTGATACTACGAAGAATAAGGGTATCATCATAATCATCAACTTGTGTCCGTCCACTGCTGAACAAAGGCTTCTCGCATGAGTCTTCATTCTTCTCGATCCTACATTCTCCGTATCCAGGCTACTCGCGCTATTTTTTTTGGTATCGTCAGTTTATTTTTCTTCGTTTATCAATTCTTGTGCGTCACTCCAACACCTTTCTTCCCCATCGACCGATGTCTCTACGTAAGATATGTCACATTGCCACTTGAGTGGGCCTATTCTTTGGGTGGTCTCCACTGCTTGTATTTTTCTTCGGATATTTTCGTTTCGGATTCTATCTTTTAGAGACACTCCTCTCATGGATCTCTCCATGGCATGTTGAGTGACCTTTATTTTATGGGTAAGACTTGCTGTTAGACTCCACGTCTCTGCGCCGTAAGTTAATTAGTTTGATAGAGTCTTAAGTTTTTTAACTTGTATATGCGGCACCAGTATGGGGGCGATCAGCCCATTGTAATCAAGTGGATACTGCCCTGGATGATGCATGCAGAGTCGTCACAGGCTGCCTTAAACCAGCACCCATTTCAAAAGTATACCTCCTGGCTGGTATCGCACCACCAAACATAAGACGCAAAGTCATATGCGCCGAAGAAATGCGTAAAGCAATTTTTATTTTTTTAGACAATTAGACAATTATTTATTTATTTCCTTCAATAACATTACAAAATATTTTAACATCTTAAGTCATTATTGAAGTATTTACATAAAAGTGTGGCCCGTAAATTTATTGACACATTTAGTGTCAATGACCTCACACCCAGAACAAGCGTTAGGAGACTCAATGCAAATAGTTGACTTGTAACAACAAAAACCCTGTTATAAGTAAATCATGGATGACCCACAAATAACATGGCATTATTGTCACAACATCAAACTTCCAAAATTTCGCCTTCGTCAACACTAGCACTGAATCCGAAGCAATATAATACCAAATATGTCAATATCTTCACTTAAGCTGGTTTCAACCACTGTTCACTGCGATTCTTTCGTCTTACGCGTATCCAGGGTTGAACGATGGTCTTTTCAGGCCACACTTCAGGCTCCATGAGAGACTCCAGCGAAGTCGCGATGACCCCGACTTTGAAAGAAGTTGACAGCGTCCGTCTGCTGATAATCCTCCTGATGGTCATCCAAGAGGGATTGAATGCAGCGGTCACTGCCAAGAAGCTCTGCAAGTCATCAGCTGTTGTATCCGGGTGAAGATCCTTGGCGTGAAGATACGTCATCTTCACTCCGGTAACCTTCTTCGAAGGAGCTGCAGAACCGCGGATCACCCGACGTGCTGAACGCCTTTCCCCACCAGAAGAGGCGCGACTCATATCCGAGTGGTAAACTTCCTCGGAAAGACTGCTCGTGGGAGAGAGAGAGCATCCACGGAGAGAGAATTCCGGGCCTCCAGTTCCTCGAACCACGAGCTGGAGGACCTTCTTGGGAGCCTACTCAGAACAGCAGGGGCTCCTTGCATAGCACACTCCGAGGATTCGTCTTCTTCGGAAGCCTCACATGAAGTAACGGCTTCACCGACAGCACGTTCGGAGTCTCTGCTGTCACAGTTGAGTGATGGTGAAACTTGGCGAGGGCTTGTAACAATTTCCGCGAAGGTAGCCGGAATCTCCTTGCACTTCCTAGGCAAGCGCCTTCTGCGGGAAGACGGCAGACTTGTTGGGTTGGGTTGAGAGTCCACACCAATGGACATCGGTGTATACTCCTTCCCGCATCCAACAGCCTTTAAGAGCCGCTCCAGCAGCAAACGGTGATCGTCTAAGCGACGATGTATTTGCGCGATGTCACAATCGCAACTACGCGCCATTCTGTAGGTAGGATGACAAGACGTCCGCTCGGTTTGAGTGTCGAGCGACGAATCGAAAGCAATCAACCAACCGTCCCAGTGCTTGTATAATCAGATACCCCCAACACCCAGACTGAAGTCGCGAAGCAGCTTTCTGAGATCCACACAACCTCTCACATCCGCTCCTGAAAATGAGAGACTCCAGCTCTGGCAACAAGTCGCATCAGAGGATTTCATTACTCCAAAGGAAGAGGCCTCCAAACTGGCAAAAACTTTGACTGGCAGATCTGGAAATCCCTGAACAGATTAAGAACCGGAGTTGGTAGAACAAAGGACAAGTTCAATTCACAACCCTGGGATTCTTGAACGTTTTAACTTCCAGATAAGTACACCCGTGCTCGCAGCCATCCATTATTTTTGATCCCAGTTGATACTTGTGGAGCTTCGAGCACTCAATTTAGTACAACGGCAATGGCGCTCCTAAATGGCCTACCAGCACACCTCGATCCTTTTCTTACATCCTTTACCTCTTTTGTCGATGGTATTGTTCTCATAGATCTTAAGATCTTTGACACGCGTCATCTTCTTCTTTTACGTCATTTTCATCTTTTATTATCTTTTGTATGTATTGTTTATTCTATGCTCTGTATCTTATTATTTTGTAAACTTTTTTCTTGGAACTTTTGTTCTTTAATAAATAAATAGGTACTTACATAAGGTACTTAAGGCCAATCTCGAGCGGTGGGGACGGAGAGTCACTATTGTGTGACTAGAGACCTGCAGACCGCCTCACAACTAAGATCCTGCTCCATGTGTCCAACAAGCTGCACATCTCATGACCCAATGCTGGGCATCACACGGGTTATCGACGTTCCCAGATACCGGAATCAAGTTACCGATGAACTGACGAAGCTTATTAAGCTAAACGTAGCTTATAGTTGGCCGGCAACGCATTTTAACAATATCTGCTCTATATTTGGAGCATATGGACACCGAAAATTGTCGTTTCATAATTCTATAAGTAGTTGGTAGAACAAAGGACAACCTCGAGTATATTATCCCCCAACAATCTGCATATCTCTACAACACACGGGTTATCGAGGTTGCCAGATACTGGGCAGAAATAATTTTACGTCGCTGACACGAAGAAGAAGACTATATTGTCCCGGATTCTATATCAGTTAGTGTGCTCGTATCACATTTGATAGTACGATCACAGTAGCAAGGCATAAAATTAAAATGGGGTTTCCAGCACTAAAAAACACGAGGGTGCTGATGATGATGATGCTGTAGCCGAAGAAGCTATTTTGGACGTTATTCTAGACCGACAACAAAGCCGTGAAGTAATGTATGGAGCCCGTCGCTGGTTTGATCATTTGGTTCGTTCGTACGCGGGGTGCCTTAAAAGTTTCATGAATTGATATATATATATGATGACATTAGCATGATAAAGCCCTTGCTGATTGCTGCCGAAAACCTCGATGTACAATCTTTCGTCTCTTATTTCTGTTCGCTTGTCGTACATGTCATCATCATCATCATCAGCCTGTGTCCGTCCACTGTTGAACGTAGGCCTCCCGCATGAGTGTCCATCCTCTTCGATCCTCCGCCTTCCGCATCCAGGTCGCTCCCGCTATTCTTCTTATATCGTCAGTCCATCTTGTAGGGGGTCGGCCAATGCTTCGTTTGCCAGTTCTTGGGCGCCATTCCAGTACTTTTCTTCCCCATCGACCGTCGTCTCTTCGACAGATATGACCTGCCCATTGCCACTTGAGTGTGCCTATTCGTTGGGCAGCATCCACTACTTGAGTTCTTCTGCGTATTTCCTCGTTTCGGATTCTATCTTTTAGCGACGCTCCGAGCATGGATCTCTCCATAGCACGCTGGGTGACTTTTATTTTATAGGTAAGACTTGCTGTCAGATTCCACGTCTCTGCGCCATAAGTTAATACAGGGAGGATGCATTGGTTAAACGCCTTAGTTTTAAGGCATTGCGGAATTTTCGCTTTAAAAATGTACTTTAGTTTTCCAAATGCTGCCCATCCCAGTTGTATGCGCCTGTCGATTTCTTTTGAGAAGTTATTTCGCCCTAGTTGTTTTACTTGTCCCAGATAGGTATAGTCGTTTACAACCTCTATTTCTGTTCCTCCAATGGAAATAGGATCAAAGGTCTGTGAAATATGACTATTAATCATGGCTACACATGTATGTGTCGCCATATTGGCATTTTGGACAAGTCCGGTCACGGGTGTGACGTTAGTTATATAGATCGCCACTTGCGGCGTTGGGTGTTACCGACCACGGCGCCGCACGGCAGTCAGTGTGTGCCGACGACCGCAAGAAAGTCGCATTATGACCGGCATGTTATTCCGCTTGGGCCGGATGTTTGTAAAGTTATCGGAACATACGTGTGCTTCTAAAAAACGTCTTTGTGCTGTTAATCTGCTCCTCGTCCTGCCACCGCGCGACTAAATAACTACCAGCATTACAAAATGACAACACTTGCGTGTCCGATGAGCGAACGAAAATACGAGACGAACGATTGCATATCGAGGTTTTCCAGGTACCAGTCAGCAAGGGCTATTTCATGTTGATGTCAATAAGTTAATGATTTGAAATTTTTACATTTTACATTTCAATGCCATCTATCGAAGAGCGAAAGTTTTTTTTCATACAATTACCCTATGCTGACATAAGACCTAAAACATTTTAAATAATCCTCGTACTTGTATGAGTCTATTTGTGGAGCAACTCCTTACAAAAGCATGCCCGTGCTACGATTGACTCATTGTATATAACAGCTGACTTTTAGGGCTGAGAGACGCGCCCATTTTGATAAGAAAAAAAACGTTTTGGTCTAATAAAAAAATTTTTGGCCGGACGAAAATTATCATTTTTAGGTCACATTTGTACTATTTAAAAAACAAGTATTTTGGTTATAATAACGGCCTAAAAACTATTATTGTTTGTAAGATAAAATTCAATAGTGTACACTGTAACCCTTTTTTATTTCTATTATGGAGACTAAACCAACAACTTAATTAAACTCTCCGTTATCGGCTTCATCTCAAATTTTCTATAAATGTACTTGGTGACTGTTAGAGTTCTTCTTCTTCTTTATCCTAGCCATTTCCCATCATCTGGGGTCGGCTCTCCTTGTGCACGTTCGCCATGTCTGTCTGTCCTGCGTTGCATTCTCGGTCAAGCCCAGGGTTTTCAGATCCTTGTTTACAGTTGCAGTCCAGGTTGCCTGCGGTCTTCCAGGTCTTCTTCTCAGCGTGGGTATGTTGAGGGCTCTCTTCACCATGTGGTCCTCATCTCTCCGTGTCACATGCCCATACCATCTTAGGCGGTTTTCCCTTATCTTTTCAGGTATGCGGGCCACCCGAAATGAACCCCGAATACGCTCATTTCGAACTCTGTCCACTCTAGTCACACCGCCCGCCCACCTCAGAATCTTCATCTCTGCCACATGAATCCTATCCAAGTCGCGTTTCAGCGGGGTCCAACACTCCGATCCGTAGAGCATAGCTGGCCTTACAGCAGTTTTGTAGATTTTACCTTTGATCCTAACTGGAATCTTACTAATCTTGGTGACTGTTAGAGTTCATTCTTGAGAATTTCAATAATTGAGTAATGAAATATACATATACCATACATAAAATTCTTTAAACGAGTCGATTCATTCAGAAAAAATATCGGCAGGAGCGGGATGCGAACCGCGGACCTTGGAACCAACCATTTGCCCAGGTATTCATACCGCTCAGCCACCGTGGCTATTTCTTTGCCTGAGCTTGACTCGTGTTGGAACTTGTATTTATGCGATATTTTTTCTGAATGAGTTGACTCGTTTAAAGAATTTTATTTATAGTATATTTAATTATTAATAATATTGTAATATAGTCAATGATCTATAAAAGTAGATTAGTGTATTGAAATAATAAATTAATATTCTAATAAAAATATTTAATCCATTCAATAATTGAATTTATATTTTGATGATTGCCCTATTTTTGTGTATATATTTTTAATGTCTCAGTATGTTTAATAATTATTTATTATATTCATGCATGTTTGTCAGTGTTTTTAATTTAAAAAATGTTAAAACCTAGTGGAATTCATAATTATTCGATATCTGTGTCTTACAAAAATAGATGATAAAATAGATGCTAAAATAGATGCTAAAATCCATGTTTTTTAATGCTCCATTGCGCTAATTTTAAAAAAAATTGATGCTAAAAATACGGGTCTCTAATGATAAGCGTCATAGAATTTCACAGATGAGACTTTAGAATCACTATTACCATCTGTCGATATTCTCCTGTATGTTGTTACATAAGAAAAGTTAGTAAAAAACAACATGTACGAACCGTGAGAACTTGATGTAGAATTGCAGAATTGCAAGAATGCCAAAGCAAATAGAAGCGTCCTGCAGCTGACGGGAGGTAGTCCTAGCACGGTCTTCGGCAGCTACGCGGCACCAATATTTGTTATTATTATTTTATATTACGCACCGGGCTATTTGACAGAACTGATCAAGCCTTCAGAGATAAGCGCGCGTGGAGAGACACTCAGATCAGCCAGAGCAAATAGAAGCACCCTGCAGCTGACGGGAGGTAGTCCTAGAACGGTCTTTGGCAATCGTGCTTTCAGCTACGCGGCACCAATGGCCTGGAACTCGCTACCGGAAAGCATAAGTTCTCTTAAAGCGGAGGCATCCTTCAGAAGCAGACTCAAAACCCACCTTTTTACTCAGAGAGGCAAAGAAGCGCTGCCGGAATGACCATTCGGTCATAAAAAAGCGCTATAAAAATACAGTATGTAATAATAATAATTTTTGCCGGCAATTTGTGGTGACCATATGTCCTAGATTGTGTAAGGGGGCTGAAGAGGGAAGGACGTACCGTGACCCTATTTTGAGGCCAAAATAAGATTCGTTATATTCGGGTTATTTCTGGTCCATTTGTTTGTAAATTCATGTGCACTAAAACTGAAATATGTGCACTTATATTTCACTGTTTAAATGCATCTCTTGGCATTGTTTCAGAATATTCGTTTAATTTCACAGCAACT
This sequence comes from Glossosoma conforme, assembly GCA_022606575.1. Taxonomy (NCBI): domain Eukaryota; kingdom Metazoa; phylum Arthropoda; class Insecta; order Trichoptera; family Glossosomatidae; genus Glossosoma; species Glossosoma conforme. The sequence goes on along the minus strand of JAGTXR010000255.1, from coordinate 377,464 downwards.
GGTGCAATTTCAATGTAAATACAGTGTGAAATGCCAAGACTAGCTGAAGAAAAACTGAATAATTCCGTATGTTGTATGGATTTATTCGGGTTTAACTCTCGCTTTTCTATGATATTGACATCAGCATGATGTAGTCCTTGCTTACTGTTACCGAAAACCTCGATAAACAATCTTTCGTCTTATATTTTCATAGCTCGCCACACCTTGATGTATATGGTCACATTGGCACTAGTACATAGTTTCGCCACCGGCAGCGCTGACGGCCTCGAGCCGCGCCAGTGCGGCTGGCGTCAGTGAGTCCCGAGCGATAAGCGAGACAACGTCATTGTTGTGGCCGGCGGTATGTTTCTGCTCGGCCCAAACCTTGTAATGTTTTTAAGTCAATAAAATCAGTGCGCTTCTACAAGAAAGTCTTTGTCTTCTGCCCTGCTGCCCATCCTGCCCCTCGCGACGTAATAACGCCTCTCTCTCACTTGTTTTGAGAGAGGAGGATGTTAATATGTATTTAATACAACTCGACTTTAATAATGAGAATATCCTTATAAAATATAATAGATACTGGACCTCAGAATTTTGGTATTACTCCGGCAAAATCGATAGCCCGTGTGTTGCCCAGCATTAGGTCTTGAGACGTGCAGCTGGTTGGGCACATGGAGCAGGATATTAGTTGTGAGGCGGTCTGCAGGTCTCCACAGTCGCACAATACTGACTCTCCCTAAGCATTCCCCATTGCTCGAGGCTGTTCTTTGTTCTACCAACTCCGGTTCTTAATCTGTTCAGAGATTTCCAAGTCCGCTAGTCAACGTTGTTGCCAGTTGGGAGGCCTTCCTTTGGAGCAATGAAATCCTGTGATGCGACTTGTTGCCAGAGCTAGAGTCTCTCATTTTCACTGTGGGATGTGAGAAGTTGTGTAGATCTCAGAAAGCTGCTTTGCGACTTCAGTCTGCGTGTTGGGGGTATCTGATTACACAAGCAGCGGAACGGTTGGTTGATTGCCTTACGCATTTTCTTCGGAGCTGATTTTGCGTCTTATGTTTGGCGGTGCGATACCAGCCTAGGGATATAGTTTAGAAATGGGTGTCGGTTTGAGGCAGCCTGTGACGACTCTGCATGCATCATTCAGGGCAGTATCCACTTGATTACAATGGGCTGATCGACCCCATACTGGTGCCGCGTGGCATGAAAAGAGAGCCTCCACGCAGCACCTTTTGGAAACGGAATTTCGGACTTCCCCCTCCGGCCAATATTTTCAACCAAGCGACAACAAAATCGAATCGAAAATTAATTATAGTATTATCGTTGGTAATTATTTAAAATCCATTTATTTTTATTGTCTGATGAAATACTGATTTATGCTCTCCTGTCGGAAGCACTCTCGGTAACGCTTTGCGCCAAAATATAAATGATATGCGAATTCTAAGAAATTTCTTTGAAGTCCCGTTGACAACGAAATGTCATACAAAAAATTCAACCTAATATTAATATCGTAGTACTAGAGCTTTTTCTTAGAAAAATGCTTGAGGCATACTTCGGAAATAGTTATTGCTAGTAAACGAAATGCAAAAAATGGACGCTTCATGATTTACGTTATGCAGGGTGTCCCTTTCACAACATATTTTTCTTTCTATAGTTCCGCCAAATAACTTTTTTTTTTGAAGATGGGGCGCAAAACATCGAGTGTAGCTTCGGCTGTGTGGCACGTAGCGCCGTCCTGTTGAAACCAAATGTTGCCAATATCATCCTCTTCAATTTTTGTGAACAAAAATGGCCCGATAACGATCGCCATTGACTGTAACGGCCACTCTTTTCTTATTTTCGAAGAAAAATGGCCTGATTTTCAAATTAATGTCGCAATATTTCCCAGCGTTGTTCAAGCGTATACACAACCATATTCGTTCAGCGGAAGTATAAAAATAATTATCTGTTAAATCAGACATGAGCTAAGTGTTACCATTCACGAAATAAGCACTAGTTGAAAAAAAAAACGTTAGATGGCGGACCATATATATATGGATCACAAGGTCACCGTAAATTGCCCCTATGAAGTGATGTAAGTGTTTTCTATGCTAACATCCTCCTCTCTTTAAAAGGTAGTTATTCAGTCGCGTGGTGGGAGGATGAGGAGCAGATTAACAACACAAAGACTTTTTTATGAAGCACATATATATTCTTCAAACTTCCGGCTTAGGCGGAATAACATGCCTGGCCGGCCATAGTGCGACCTTCTGACGGTCGGCACACAACTAACTGCCGTGCGGAGCCGTGGTCGGTCACATAGCGCCGCCAGTGGCGATCTATGTAACTAGCTTAACGACATTTCAAAATGACACATACATGTACGATAAGCGAACATAAATAAGAGACGAAAGATTGTATATTGAGGTTTTCGGTACCAGTCAGCAAGGTCTATATAATGCTCATATCAATGCAAACATACAGGAGAACACTGACAGATGGTGATAGCGATGCTGAAGTCTCATCTGTGGATTCAATGGCGCTTTCCATGCTACATATACATGAGCGCTGCGTGTAGAGTGTTGATCCGCTAACGTCATAGACTAAAGCGCGACATTCAATCAACATAATGTCCAATTATACAGGAATGCACTACGAATGGGTGGTCTTCACGGGATGACTTTCGTCTACGAAATTTTTGATTACTGGGCTATGACTGGCATTTTACGGGCGAAGGATCAAATTCACACCAACTGGGGGTATTTTATAGCTTAGAAATCGTTTTTTTTAATCTCCGTCCGGGATCGAACCCACGACCTTCGCTTTGGCAAGCAAACGCTTTAACCGCTAAGCTATGCCTGCTGGCAAATAATTGCCACCGTTGATCTCTGAATGCTCTGTCAGGATCTGTGTTTCTTCCTTCCTACAATCTGGATATCTTCAAGAAACATAAAAGTATACACTTCTATCCCCCTTAACACAAACACAAGCAAGACACAAGTTTCTCGCATGCAGCGACTAGGCTGGCCTCGACCGGTTGTGCTCTCTTGCATGCGATTGCATAAAAAAATATTCGAAGCATACATAGCATAGAAATAAGAGACGAAAGATTGTATATCGAGGTCTTAGGCACCAGTCAGCAAGGGCTATATCATGCTGATGTCAATACACATAAATAAAAAACAAGTAATAATATTAAGCTTGTGAATAAATGAAGACTGATAGAATAATAATAAAAATATACATACTTTGAATATATACTATGGCGACATCTGTCGTACGATGCTAACAATGATATAAATACTAGTTTCACCGCAGGTCAGTCTGGGCATAGCAATGGCGCGATTCGCCGAGCGGTATGAATACCTGGGCATAGTTGGTTTCCAAGGTCCGCGGTTCGCATCCCGCTTCTGCCGTTATTTTTGTGCTTGGATTGACGCGTTGAAAAAAAGAATTTTATGTATAGTATATGTATATTTAAGTAATAAAAAACAACGTATTTAAAAAAAATCTCCCATAGAGATGAGGATGAAATGAAAATGATGAACTATGGGACACTCTGTACATTATTAGTATGAAAGTAAATTCGTGAGTAATTTGTATCTGGGTGAGCCTTATCTGTATACAAGTACTCAATGGGTAATTGAAAAAGTCAATATTATTTATTTCATCTAGACACTACTTGCAGTGTCTGCATACCGGCATGAACGTCATAGACTCCACTTATAACTGTTTTTATAATTCGCTTTCATGTATGTCTGTCTGTGTGTACTATACAATTTTTGCAATTATTTTTAAAATCAAGTTACCGATGAACTGACGAAGCTTACTAAGCTAAACGTAGCTTATAGTTGGCCGGCAAAGCATTTTAACAATATCTGCTCTATATTTGGAGCGTATGGACACCGAAAATTGTCGTTTCATAATTCTATAAGGAGTTGGTAGAACAAAGGACAACCTCGAGCGGTGGGGCATGCTTCGGCAGGGAGAGTCACTGTTGTGCGACTTTTTTTTTTTTTTTTTTGGGGGGGGCCTTAGGCCCCCGGGCCGGTCGCTTTGTACCTGCGCTCCTTGGGAGCACTTACCAAGGCATTGTTTTCAGAGTACATTCTCGTTATACAAGTAACTGGTTTTGGTGAGCAACACCACACATGGGTGTAAAAGTTAGTAGTTCAGACGTTAAAATTTGGACTTTTAGACTTCTTCGCCGAAGGTCGCCGCGAATACAGAAAATGCATGGTAGTTGGGCTCCGTAGATATGAGATCGATATATCCAATCGGTCCAGACTTCTGTTGGATTACGCTAAGGAGCCTTTGCCTCGCTAAATCTAATATTGGACAATGCCACAGAACGTGTTCAGCGTCCTGCAAGGGGCTGCCGCATGGGCAGTCTGGACTATCAACGAGGCTAAACTTGAAGAGCTTAGCCTTAAAATTGCCGTGCCCAGTCATGAATTGACTAGTCCAGTGGTTTGGAATAAGCCACGGCATCTCCACTGTTGTGCGACTGTGGAGACCTGATCGCCTCACACCTAAGATCCTGCTCCATGTGCCCAACAATCTGCACATCTCAAGGCCTAATGCTGGGCAACACACGGGCTATCGACGTTGCCAGACACTTGGCAAAAATAATTTGACGTCGCTGAGACAAAGAAGAAGACCCCTGCAACGGCGGTCGAAATATCTGAACGATGTAGAAATTGCCACACGGCTTGACCTAAAAGGTACAATTCCAAATTTGGCCCTGAACACTATCCTATATAATATGTGTGTAAAGTCCCGTCACACAACATGTGTGTGATCGTTCCGCCAACGCTTAGTGGCCGACTATACACAGCTTGTCAAGTTTTTTCAAACGTTAGTGGCCGATTACACAACATATGTGTTGTTTTTACTTTCGACCATAAAAATACAGTCGGCCTCCAGCGTAAGTTTCATCGCGTAACCCGCGGACTGGGAAGTGTTAAAGTTTACGAAGTTATATGCAAAAAGTATTTCCTTATTTAGAAATGGTGTAATTTCTCAAAAATAAAAATATTCCCAAAAGATCCTATGCACATTTTTTTTATACTAATTCTTGAGAAAATTTCCTGTATTACAACAGAGCACTGTGTATTCTTATACGAACTAAACAGCGCAGTGTTTCGTTCACATCTATTTGTATGTAGTAAACACTAGTGACTAGATCATAGGCTCCCAACTATTTAGTTGTCGTGACCCCTTTTATAAAAAGCCATAGATCCCGTGACCCCTGTACAATCAAAAAGCCACAATCATACCACATCCTCTCCTCTTCTTCGTAGTAGTATCAATCCGGTGGATTGGCTTGCAACGACATAATCATGCGTCTCGATCTCCATTCCTCTCGGTCCTCCGCAACCCTCTTCAGCTCAGCATAAGAGCTACAATTCATGTCCTCGAGTACTTGCTGCAAATACTCCAGTGTAGGGCGCTATCTACAGTTTCTACCCTCAACCATCCCCTCCACAATGTCGTGAAGTAGACCATCGTGGCGCATGATGTGAGCGATCCATCGGGCTCGCCTCTCTGAGATGGTTCTTATTAGGTGCCTTTCCTTGATTATCCTGAGAACCTCATTCCTCTCCTCTAACTGGAGCATATGATCACACAAACTGCCGTAACAAAACTCTGTCAGCAGCTCTAGACCTTGTTTCGATCCACGTTAGCTCTGCCTGTCGTAGCTCCGCCAAGAACATTATATGCATAGTTCTCGGTCTTTCTTTGCGTTTCCGTATCTGCTTTAGAAACGTGTTAGACGGCTGCATTGGATTTTGGTGAGTATCAAGATTCATAGACGTAAAGAAGAATGGAAACGATACAGGCGATGTATAGTCGAAGAAAATAGTAACATCCTCCTCTCTGTAAAAGATTGTTATTCAGTCGCGTGGTGGCAGGATGAGCAGCAGATTAATAAAACGCAGACTTTTTCTGAAGCACATTGACAATATATATTTTGATAACTACAAACTTCCGGCCCAGGCGGAATGACATGCCGGGCCGGCCGTAATGCGACACATACATGTACGACAAGCGAGCAAAAAATAAGAGACGAAAGATTGTAAAACGAGGTCTTCGGTACCAGTCAGCAAGTGCTTTATCATGCTGATGTCAATAGTAATTGCAAGTAGACACACACCGAACTAAACCTCGAAATGATAATATCTTCACCTTTAAGTATGAGTGATACACCCCACAATCAGAACTGTGTGAGCAATTCCTTGTTAAAATAGTACTTGCCAAAAAATCAATCCACAACTCCAAGAATTCATCCGGCAATGTTGGCTACATCAAAGGAAGCGAAATATGTATTTTGGGTCGTATCTATATAGTTTCTACTTCTTTAAGCTCCATGAAGTAATGCTGAAGTTCCTTTTCATAAAATTGAATATTTTTCAGATAAATGTGTTAACATCCTCCTCTCTTTCAAAAGGTTGTTATACAGTCGCGTGAGGGCATGATGAGGAGCAGGTCAGCAAAACAAAGACTTTTTCAGAAGCACATTAACATATATTTACGATAAAATTTTACAAATTACACAGCATTAGGCCGAGCCACAATACCATGCGCTCTCGCCAACGGGCGGTACACGACTCGCGTGATGGGCTGTCGCACCGGCGCTACAAGCGGCGGTATATATAACTAGTCCCAATATGGCGGACACAAATGTTTGACAAGCGAACAGAAATAAGAGACGAAAGATCAGCCAGTCAGCAAGGGCTACTCATGCTGATGTCAGTGTAATATTGGTGATCCCGCAGATACCCCTCCACTTCCAAGGGGGTCGCGACCCATTCATCCATAGGTTGGGAACCTATGCACTATATGGAAAATATATATGTATATACAGTGGAACCTCTTATAACGAGCATAATTCGTTCCAGAATCTTGCTCGTTATGTGAAACACTCGTTAAACGAAACTAATTTTTCATATAAATCAATGTAAAACACGATAATGCGTTCGATGCGTTTTTTTAAAGTTTATTCAAATAAAATTACACGTTTATATATTGTTAAAGATCGTACAACCTGGATGAAAACATTTTTAAAAATCGAAACTAGCTTATGGTTTATTAATATTCGCCGGCGGTCATAGCTCAATGGTAAAGCGTTTGCTTTGCAAGCCAAAGGTCGTGGGTTCGATCCCCGACGGTGATTAAAATAAAAAAGGATTTTTAATCGATTTCTGAGCTCTAAAAAATACCCCGGTTGGTGTGAATTTGATCCATCACCCGTAAAATGTTAGTCATAGCCTATCAATTAAAATTGGTGGTAGACGAAAGTCGTCCCGTGAAGACCACCCATTCATAGTAGATTCCTGTAATAATAAAGGATGATGCGTGAATCTCGGGCTGTAGTCTATGACGTTGGCGGATCAACACTCCACATGCAGCGTTTAGCCATATACACCATGGTAAGCGTCATAGAATTCCACAGATGAGACTTCAAAAAAATACCATCACCATCTGTCGGTATTCTCCTGTATGTGTTTACATAAAAAAAAAACATGACAAATAATTAATTATTTTTTACTAGAAAGCTGTCAAGAGACATTTGTATTAGTCAACTCCTTATAATTTGGTGAAAATGCGACACAGCGTTATCATTGAATAAGTTTGTAGCAAGCATAGCCACCTCCTTATTAGGATGATGCTTCTCAATGTACGATGAAACAGTCTCCCATGCTTTCAGCATTTTTCTTATTGCGTCAGAAGATTGTTGCTCTGCTACTTCCTCTTTCTCCAAACCCTCTAAAAAAATACAAATAGTGTCTGAACATAAGCTTAGAAAAATGTGTGATCTCACGCGACACTAACGCGCTAACGGCACGAGTGCTAAACACAGACGGACGCAATGACGCGGAAGTCCCGGCTCACAAGTGCGTCATATGTTATGCGACTTCCCCATTCTGCGTCGCTCGTTAAGTGAGCAATTTTTTCACATTTTTTGCTCGTCATGCGAATTACTTGTTATGAGAGATGCTCTTTATGAGAGGTTCCACTGTACTATGAACAATATTGACATGTTCAATTATCCATTGATTGCCTCTGTATGGATAAGACCCACCGGAATATTTGCTTTAATACTTGAAAACACATACACGGGAGTACCGAAGTGTCATGTTTATATAAGAGTACGTAGATATGTGGTTTTATGAATCTTGTTTTATCACGATTGCCATTTTTTATGCTATTTATTTTAGTGCTTTATTTGAGTCCTAATCCGATCAACGAATCATCCAAAAAAACAGTCAACGCTACGATAACATTTTCGTAAGCACGGTGATTAGCACGATGCTCCCAAGGCTTGGTCCTTGTGGTCTTAACACTATCCAGTCAGATAGCACAATGTGTGTGTTATCACCAGGCCGAACGTTAAAGGCGGGTCACACAACATGTGCGCGATCGTTCCGCCAACACAGCTTGTGATGTTTTTTCAAACGCTAGTGGCCGATCACACAACGTATGTGTTGTTTTTACGTTCGATCATAATTCAAAGATCTCAAACCTTTTCAGTGAGGGTCATGTTTAATTTTATTTGAACGCATGACGATAGATTTAGCAATTATTTAAAAAAACAGTCGGCCTCCAGCGTAAGCTAAATCGCGTAACGCGCAGACTGTATAGTGTAAAGAGCGGCTCTACGCGACCAGTGAAACATTTCAATTTTATTTATTTCTTTCAAAAACATTACATAATATTTCACACGTTTACTTCGGTTCCGCCGCATTTCGTCCAAAGACAATTCGTTCATCGACTCATCGGTACCGACGTGGGGCGCTGGTTCAAGGGACATTTGGTGAACTAACTAACGCTGACCTAACTTAACATAATTTAACCTAATTTAACCTAATCAACTTAACCCAACTTAACCTAACTAATTATTTCGTTAACGAGACCTATGTATCCTTGCAGTCTACGGTAATTGGAGTCTACAGTAACTAGAAAAATCCTTAGGTTAGGTTAGCGAGACAGCCAGTGCACCAGACTTTCATTGCGCCCCACGTCGTTAATGATTAGTCGTTGAACGAATTGTCTAGAGACGATAGGTCGTGACACCGTTGGCTTCGAATAACTAATAGCTTGTACCTACTTTTAGTGATTTCAAGTATGTTAACGTTTATATAAGACCGAATTCCAATACAATGTATTTAGTTAAAAAAGTCAGGGACCGCTTATATTGCCTTGTGTATATAGGGTCCGCCAAATAATTTTTTTTTTTTGAAAATGGGGCGCAAAACATCGAGTGTAGCTTCGGCTGTGTGGCACGTAGCGCCGTCCTGTTGAAACCAAATGTTGCCAATATCCTCCTTTTCAATTTTTGTGAACAAAAATGGCCCGATAACGATCGCCATTGACTGTAACGGCCACTCCTTGCTCATTTTCGAAGAAAAATGGCCTGATTTTCAAAGTAATGTCGCAATATTTCACAGCGTTGTTCAAGCGTATACACAACCATATTCGCTTAGCGGAAGGATAAAACTAATTATCTGTCAAATCAGACATGAGCTAAGTGTTACCATTCACGAAATAAGCACTAATTGAAAAAAAAAAGTTAGATGGCGGACAATAGCATGATTTTCAAAGTAATGTCGCAATATTTCCCAGCGTTGTTCAAGCGTATACACAACCATATTCGTTCAGCGGAAGGATAAAACTAATTATCTGTCAAATCAGACATGAGCTAAGTGTTACCATTCACGAAATAAGCACTAGTTGAAAAAAAAACGTTAGATGGCGGACCCGTTATTATATTAAGTAAGTAAAGTAAGCTTAATGAGTTGAATTGGGATGTTATCAAGCATCCACCGTATTCTCCAGATCTCGCTCTTTCCGGTTTTCATTTATTCCGATCACTGCAAAAAAAATTAAATGATAAAAAAAATTGATAAAATAGAGCAGGTAAAAACATCCCTTACTACATTTTTCGCATCAAAATCCACGATATCTTACATTAATGGCATTAATAAGTTGATAGAAAGATGGGAGAAGGTTATAAGAACTGATGGAAATTATATAATTGGTTAAATAATTTATTTATTTATTTATTACACAGAACCGAAATTCCAAGATACACAATGAAAAACAGAGCATACATAAATATATAATACATACACAAGTCAAAGATCATAAGAGATCTAGGAGAACAATATCATCGACAAAACAGGAAAAGGATGTAAGAAAAGGATCGAGGTGTGCTGGTAGGCTATATAGGAGCGCCATTGCCGTTGTACCGAATTGAGTGCTTGAAGCTCCACAAGTATCAACTGGGATCAAAAACAATGGATGGCTACGAGCACGGGTGTACTTATCTGGAACATAGAAGTTAAAAAATTCAAGAACCCCAAGTTTGTGAACTGCAACGCGAAGAAGGAATGAATGTTTGAGCAATTTTCCTCCGGGACTTTAACGAATGGAAAAAAAGCATCCCTAGAAGAAAAAGAGTTGTGTAATGTTCGGAATTGGATGAATTGAAGGGATTAGTTACCCTAAATATTAAAATAAAGATGTCGCAGATTTTTTTTGTGAATTTTTTCGAGCATGATAATGAATTTGGATTTATTGGGATTCTAAACTAAGCTCCCATATTCCAGAACAGATAGAGCAAGTGAAGAATAGAGGGTACGATAAATTAGAGGGTTACGAAATTGACTACCTTGGCGGGTGTCTAAATCTAAAAAAAAAATAAAAAAATGTAAAAGTAAATCGTTTTAAACGCCTAGGTTAAAATTTGATCTCGTCGCTTGTACCAAGCACTGCTTCGATAATGTTTTTGTTGTCATTGCCGAAAATGTGTTCGGTGTTTGTACTGCGATAGTCCCGAGTTCTTGAACCCGTTGTATGGTCCCGACAGACGTCCTAATGCTTACTGATTGCCTGGTACAGTGATACCCCTTAACCTCCTGTATCTGCGCTAAGCCGAACACCACACCGAAGCGCAATACGGCGCGCACAACATTTTTTTAAAATATAATTATAATATAGGAGAATATCGACAGATGGTGATTCCTTCTTCATTTCTTTCTTTCGCCTAGTGCGCGGCGTGTTCAGAAATCCTGATATTTTGTTTGAAATCGGTTTGTTTGTCCCTGACAATTATTTAAGGATAAGGAGGCACAGATTGTTTGTTCTTCCTAGAGGCAATACTAACCTGCCAGGGACTATGCCTCTTGGGAGAGTGATCCGACTGTTCAACGATATCGCCTCGAATATTGATATATTCCATTTGAGAGAAGCCCAGTTTATTTATCAAAGTAATTTCGTGGAGTCTTCTGTTTAGCGGGCTCCGGGACTTTTTAAATTATCCTATTATTATTGTGTTATTTATAAATTGTTATTTATCCTGTATCCTGTTTTAGAAATTAATTAAATATTGTTATTTGTAATGTTTCTAAAAGAAAATAAATAAATTTAAATTGAAAAAATAATAATTCTGAAGTCTCATCTGTGGAATTCTATGACGCTTACCATGGTGCATATGGATATGCGCTGCATGTGGAGGGAGTCCAGGGTTTTAGCTTTCAGGTAAAAATATTATTTCAGCCCGATCGGATATAAGCTTGCCGAATTATAAGTCTCAATACAAAACGCTCATTTTCAATGCTTACTCCTTATACAGTTTTATTAATTCAATAATATCACGTGAAGGCATTCATGTTTCCGCAATGGGTAGTAAAATTATGTACTAAATTACGACTACAGCCCGAGATTCACGCATCATCCTTATTAATACAGAAATTTACTATGAATGGGTCGTCTTCACGGGATGACTTTCGTCTACCACCAATTATAATTAATAGGCTATGACTGTCATTTTACGGGTGATGGAGTGAATTCACACCAACCAAATGTATTTTAGAGCTCAGAGAACGATTAAAAATATTTTTTTAAATCTCCGTCGGGGATCGAACCTACGACCTTCGGCTTGCAAAGCAGACGCTTTGGCCATTAAGCTATAACCGCCGTTAGATTTACGCAATATTTGGCTGAACCCACAATTTTTTACATATGTTGTTTTTTTATTTATGTGTACTGACATCAGCTAATAAGAACCATCTCAGAGAGGCGAGCCCGATGGATTGGTCACATCATGCGCCACGATGGTCTTCTTCACGATATTGTGGAGGGGATGGTTGAGGGTAGAAACTGTAGAGGGCGCCCTAGACGGGAGTATTTGCAGCAAGTATTCGAGGACATGAATTGTAGTGCTTATGCTGAGCTGAAAAGGGTTGCGGACGACCGAGAGGAATGGAGATCGAGATGCAAGATTCTGTTGCTGCAAACCAATCCACCGGATTGATACTACGAAGAAGAAATCAGCTAATATATAATAGCCCTTGCTGACTGGTGCCGAAAACCTCGATGTGCAATTTTTCGTCTCTTATCGTTCGCTTGTCGGTATGTATCGCCATTTTGGTTATTTTGACAGAGGATAATTTGTCAAAGAATTTGATCCTTCACCCGTAAAATGCCAGTCATAACCTATTAATCAAAATTTTTGGTAAACGAAGGTCATCCCGTATATATATATATAATCGTGTCGGAAACAACAGGGTCAGATCCTGTCTGCCCAGAAGTGGGCGACGTCGATGGCGTTACTTCTGGCCATCATCAGGTCTTCCTGGGTGCAGCTATTCGGGCACAGCGCACACTCCAGAAGGTGTGACAGGGTCTGCTTCGAGCCGCAGTCACATTCAGTCGGTCCGCTGTAAAACTGCCAGGCCCTCATTTGTGTCCTCGTCTTGCATACTCCGGTCCGAAGTCTGTTAAGGCACCTCCATATATTCCACCCTTGGTCATGTCCAGGGGCTAGGTCCTCTTTCGGGACAATCCAAGTATTCCCCTCAGTTGCGCTTCTCTACATGTTCAGCCGCAGGGTGGCCTCAGGTATCACCAGTTCCGTTGTCGACTGTCATCCCGTGAAGATCACCCATTCATAGTGAATTCCCGTAATAATTGGATGAAATGTATTTTACTAATTGTGATATTGAATTTTATACCGTACAAAAATATTTTAAATAAAATAACACATAAAAATTAAATAACGAACTATAAATGATTTATACATGTTTTTTACTTGATTTGAAAACCTTGAAACGTTGCTGTTATCCCAAATATGATGACATATTTTAATTTTGCTTAGTGTTTAATTCGATTTTTTATTACATACATTTTTATAAAACGCATGTTGCCAATGAATATAAAAGTATAATCCTCCATGTTTCTTCGTCATGTGATAGTATTGTTTTTGGTAAGTCTGTGTTTAAAGTTTCATAATTTTATATTGTATGGTATAGGGTCCGCCATCTAACGTTTTTTTTTTCAACTAGTGCTTATTTCGTGAATGGTAACACTTAGCTCATGTCTGATTTGGCAGATAATTAGTTTTATCCTTCCACTGAACGAATATGGTTGTGTATACGCTTGAACAACGCTGGGAAATATTGCGACATTACTTTGAAAATCATGGTAATGTTGCAGAATGTGTGCGAAAATTGCGTACGGATTTTGGAAGAAGAGAATCACCGTCAGCTCCGCATGTTCGTTATCTTGTGAAAAAAGTGAAAGAAACTGGCATCCTCATCGATAAACCAAAGCGCGAAAAGTCAAAAACAGTGCGTACGCCCGAGAATATTGCTGCTGTGGCAGAAAGTGTGCGTGAAGCGCCATCAACATTAATTCACCGTCGTTCTCAACAATTGAACATTTCGGAGACATCATTGAGACGAATTTTGCGTAAAGACCTTGGTATGACGCCATACAAAGTCCAATTGGTTCAGGAGTTGAAGCCAACTGACCATCCAATGCGTTTTCGCTTCGCTAAGTGGGCCTGCGATCGACTTACAAAAGATGACCCTTTATAAAAGTTATGGCGAGTTTCCGAAAATGTAAAAATACGCACGCGGCTGCTAAAAAATGACCCGCACCATGCTTGAGACAATGCGCGAAATCACCCGCAAACAATGTGTTAATTTTCGTCGAGGTTCGAACCTACAACCTTTGACATGGTACGCATTTTTTTCTATCTCTAAGCTGCAGGAAATAATTTTTCGCGGCACGTATACCAAAGGTCGGCTGCCGTATGAGCAGTTTACTGGTTGTCATTCACGTCGGCTTGTTCACGTATCGTACGCTCACGGATCAACGTCCAATATATCGTGCGGCTGCTCCAAGAGTAACAACCTAACCTGGTCCATAGGACGGTTGTGATGCCGACGGTGTCTTTGGTTATGTTCGACCACGACCAATGACAGACTGTCAGCCCTCTTTTTTTATGTAAGCACACACAGAAGAACACCGACAGATGATGATAGTAATTCTGAAGCCTCCATCTGGCTATCATATGGCTAAAGCGCTGCATTTGGAGTGTTGATCCGCCAACGTCATAGACTACAGCCCAACATTCACGCATCATCCTTGTTATTACAGGTTTTTACTATAATTGGGTGGTCTTCGCGGGACGACTTTCGTCTACCACGAATTTAAATTAATAGGCTGTTACCGGCAATCAGTAATTTCCTGTCTTAATAAAGAATGATGCGTGAATATCGGGCTGTAGTCTATGACGTCACATGCAGAGTTTACCCATATGCACCATGGTAAGCGTCATAGAATTCCACAGATGAGACTTTAGAATTACTATCACCATCTGTCGGTATTATCCTGTATGTGTTTACATAAAAAAATGTTTAAACAGGATTTTTCGTCCGTTATATCCGATGTTTGTGAAATATGAGTCCGTTATATCGAGGGCTGACTCTTCTCGCTTTTTTTTGATACTATACTATATTATTTCTTTCACACATTTCAAACACCGTATTGTGGATTTGGCGCACATTTTTTTTCATATTTTTTTTCTCAAATTTAACGTACTGAATCGCGCAGCACCTGGAACATCCTCGCGGAGAACCGCCTTAGAACCACTGGTATGGACAATACCACTGCATTATTCACAGCATAGAAGTATTTGTTGTTTGTAGACTATGATTCATCAAATTCGATAGCAATAATCTATACTCGGAGGCATCCTCATTGCTGTTATCTTAAAATGCACTCAAGACCATTTTGTATGGAAGTGAATGTTTATTTTTTCAATTATCGCCTTCTTTGTTGTCGTGGGCCTATGACACAATGCACCGAAATTTTTTACATTTATAAGCAATTAAATAAAAAAAAATCCCTAAACGAGTCAAATCATTCAGAAAAAATATCAGCGGGATGCGAACCGCGGACCTTTGGAACCAACATTTTGCCCAGGTAATTATACCGCTCGGCCACCGGGCCAATTTCTTCCACCTGAGATGACTCGTCTCTGATCTTCTATATAAGTTATCATCGTATGATAGATGTCGCTATAGTATATATTCAAAGTATGTATATTTTTTTATTTTTTATTATTCAATCAGAATGCATTTATTCACAAGCTTAATATTATTATTTCCGGCAGTCTATTTATTTTAGTAAGTACCACTCGGGTCTCGAACCGAAACTATAGATCAAATGGATGAGAATAACTTCTTGTAAGTACGACGCGCACATTGCAATTAATTATTTACCTGTGTTACTGATGAATAATTTTACCTTCTTTTTACATTTAACGTTTACAACTCGTTTTCATTTAACACAATGTATCGAACAATGGACTTATTACACAATATATCGGAATATTGGACATATCATGGGCTGCACAAGAGCCGTGGATCTTTTACACAACGCACGAGAACTCTGGATCTATTGCCTAATATATTGAAAAAATTACATAATACACTATATTTTGATATGTTGGACATGTTACATTCGTCGTCGCATTTATTACAGTTCCACCAAATGTATTGTACTAATTTTGATATTTATTTTTTATACCGTACAATTTTTTTTTTTTTAAATGACACCTAAAAGAAAAATAACGAGCTATGCACGTACCTCTTGATATCCTCCTCTCTTATTTATGACATCGATTTACATGATGAAGGATGCAGGATCAGGTTCACAATACAAACACTTGTTTCTGTTTTACATATTACACGTTTATTTGTCAATAACGTCGCCCGTTATAGGGACGCCTTTAGGCGCTCCCATAACGGTGGCGGGCGCGTTCCGACTTCGACAGCGATGATAGGCATACCAACAGGAAATGGGCCAGCTGTCATTACAAATATTTTTGGCGTATGCAAACAACGCTTAACATTATACAATTAATATTAATTAATGCAATTAACATTAGATGTGCATGTCAGGCGGGCGAACAAAATAAGAGAAAAATGATCATTTTTCGAGGCTTTACGGCATCAGCCTTAAGGAGTTATATCAAGCTGATATCATTCTACACAGAGGTACGTGTTTTGAGAGTTATCATACGTTGAAAAACTATTCATATAAATAAATTGTGACGTATTTTAGTTTTATTTAGTGTTCAATTCGATTTTTTATTACTGATATCCTCCTCGGGTATTTATTGGACATCGATTAACTGGATGAAGGATCAGGTTCACATTATAAACAACTTGTTTCTGTTTCACGATACATGTTTATTTGTCAATAACGTCGCCCGTTAAAGGGCCGCCCTTAGGGACGGTCCTATCACGAGGACGAGGACGGGCGAGTTGCGACTACTTGCCCGCTCTCACATTTCGGCGGTACCACCCGCCAAGAGGACAGTTGTACCAACTGTCATAACAATTATTTTGGCGTATGCAAACACCGCTTAACATTCGATGTAGATGTCACGCAAGCGAACCAAAATAATAGACAAAAGATCGCTTGTTGAGGCTTTACGGCATCGGCCTTAAGGAGCTATATCAAGCTGATATCATTGCGTAAACGCAAGTTTCCAGTAAATATAAAACTGTCATCCTCCATGTTTCTTCTTCATTCGATAGTATTGTTTATGGTAAGTCTGTGCTTAAAATTATAATTCATATATAATATCATAATTTTATATTGTGTAGTATAAAATTTATGGCGAAATAACTACTTAGGTTTTCACGGCCAGATTTGATATTGTGGCTCTTGGGCTTAGCCGTGTGTGGCGAACTTCCTTCAACCAATATTTCGACCGCCATTGCAGGGGTCTTCTTCAGGATTGATGATTTATTTAGTTTTGAGTTGGCTTATGGTTCCTCGCGGTCGAAATATTGGTTGAAGGAAGTTCGCCACACACGGCTAAACCCAAAAGCCACAATATCAAGTTATGGCGAGTTTCCGAAACTGTAAAAATACGCCAGGCTTAAGACGATCCGCGAAATGACCCGACAACAATGTGTTAAAAAGCACTGGCATTTTCTTCGACATCAAGTAGATTTGTAATATTCTAGCTCGATAGGATGATGGGCAGTGTGTGACGATGATCCCTGCAATGGCGGTTGATATTTTGGAGGATAAATACAATAACGTATTTTCATCGATATTAATTCAATCCAGCGCAACTGAGGGGAATACTTGGATTGCCGCGAAAGAGGACCTAGTCCCTTGATATGACCAGGGGTGGAGCATATGGAGGTCTCTTCACAGACTTCGGACATGAGTATGCAAGACGAGGACACAAATGAAAGCTTGGCATTTTAGAGCGGACCGACTGAATGTGACTGCGGCGTGGAGCAGACCCTGTCACACCTTCTGGAGTGTGCGCTGTCCGAATAGCTGCACCCAGGAATACCTGATGATGGCCGGGAGTAACGCCATCGACGTCGCCCACTTCCAGGCAGACAGGATCTGACCCTGTTGCTTCCGACACGATTATATATATATATCGATATTAAGTCGATAGAACCCGGGAGTGCTCGCATGAGAATCGATCGCGTTACCTCTGTGTCGATTCAGTCAAATTGCTGTGAAGTGTTTGTGTTCGGCTGACGTACGTTTGTAACAAGTGCCAATAAAAAAACGATAAAAATCTAAAAATTGACACAATAATAAATTATCTATGGAATTCGGGAACATTAAAATGCTTGTACACATGTTCAGTAAAACCTCGTTATTTCGTTCTCGCTTTTTTCGTTTTTCCATATAGTTTATTCATTTTGTATGGTCCCGGGTAAACGCACATATAAGCATTGTTAATAATCTTGCATAAACTGTTCCTTGATAGATCGATGGCAATGATAACATTGCCCTCGATCTATCGTTTAGACGACCCCTGATTTAGATCAGGGGTCGTCAGCTCTTTTATGCCTAGCGCCCACTTTTTCCTATTTTTCATGGTAAAATTTCCCTACCGCCCACCAATCTCGCTATATTTCAATTCATCGTCATATTATCATATTATGATCATCATAATACACTACGTAATAGGTCCACGTTTCTGGTGCGATTTATATCAATTGCACGGTTCTGGTACATATTCATTGGATTCCAAGATAGTGTGTAATATGTCCACTTTTTACTATGTTACGCAAAAGTCATATTACACTGTGTAATAGGTCCACGTTTCTGGTGCGATGCATATCAATTGCAATGTTCTGGTACATAATATAACAAAATTCATTGGATTCCAAGATGGTGTGTAATATGTCCACTTTTTACTATGTTATGCAAAAGTCATATTACACTGTGTAATAATAGGTCCACGTTTCTGGTGCGATGCATATCAATTGCAATGTTCTGGTACATAATATAACATATCTATTCATTGGATTCCAAGATGGTGTGTAATATGTCCACTTTTTACTATGTTATGCAAAAGTCATATTACACTGTAATAGGTCCACGTTTCTGGTGCGATGCATATCAATCGCAAGGTTCTGGTACATAATATAACATATCTATTCATTGGATTCCAAGATGGTGTGTAATATGTCCACTTTTTACTATGTTATGCAAAAGTCATATTATACTGTAATAGGTCCACGTTTCTGGTGCGGTGCATATCAATTGCAAGGTTCTGGTACATAATATAACATATCTATTCATTGGATTCCAAGATGGTGTGTAATATGTCCACTTTTTACTATGTTATGCAAAAGTCATATTACACTGTAATAGGTCCACGTTTCTGGTGCGATGCATATCAATTGCAAGGTTCTGGTACATAATACAACATATCTATTCATTGGATTCCAAGATGGTGTGTAATATGTCCACTTTTTACTATGTTATGCAAAAGTCATATTACACTGTAATAGGTCCACGTTTCTGGTGCGATGCATATCAATCGCAAGGTTCTGGTACATAATATAACATATCTATTCATTGGATTCCAAGATGGTGTGTAATATGTCCACTTTTTACTATGTTATGCAAAAGTCATATTATACTGTAATAGGTCCACGTTTCTGGTGCGGTGCATATCAATTGCAAGGTTCTGGTACATAATATAACATATCTATTCATTGGATTCCAAGATGGTGTGTAATATGTCCACTTTTTACTATGTTATGCAAAAGTCATATTACACTGTAATAGGTCCACGTTTCTGGTGCGATGCATATCAATTGCAAGGTTCTGGTACATAATATAACATATCTATTCATTGGATTCCAAGATGGTGTGTAATATGTCCACTTTTTACTATGTTATGCAAAAGTCATATTACACTGTAATAGGTCCACGTTTCTGGTGCGATGCATATCAATTGCAAGGTTCTGGTACATAATATAACATATCTATTCATTGGATTCCAAGATGGTGTGTAATATGTCTACTTTTTACCATGTAATGCAAAAGATACACGGTTCTTATCCAACGTGAAACATGTCCATGATATTAAAAATATAGTGTATTATGTCCTTTTTTCAATATATTCAGTATATGGATGGAAAAAAATCAATAAGGAATGTAGGAGATTTGAAAATCTAAAAAAATGGCCCACCGCCCCCACCACGGAAGCCCGTATCGCCCACTAGTGACGATGTTGACGACCCGTGGTCTAAATGTTATGTATGGTCCACTCACAAATATTATCACGATGAATGGTTTTTCGCAAAATTTTCAATACATGAAAAAGGCCACACGGCGATCAAGTATGTGTCATGTTATGTTGTTAGGCTGACTCATTCCAGAGTGTTTGCTCTAAGCACGATGCACACGTGTTTGACCTATATTGTCTGTATCGTTGGGGGATTCTCGTATGACATCAGCGTATGTTGTGTGTATTATGCGATTGTGATGAGGCTTTGTTTATATTGAAGTGCCGAGGGACGAAATCGAGAGCATAGAAGGTTACTTTGTGTTACATCGTTTTTCGCAAAAATGCTCACAACTCTTAGTTACTTAATGACTTAAAAACATGTAATCGTGCAAGTGAAAAAAAAGTTATTTATTTTAGTGTTGCGAATTTGGCTTCTGTTTCCGCCCCAGAGAAAAGTCTTCTTTTTCTTCTTCGTAGTGTCAATTCGGTGGATTGGTTTGCAGCAACAAAATCTTGAATCTCGATCTCAACTCTTCCCAATCCTCTGCAATCCTCCTTAGCTCAGCATAAGAGCTACAACTCATGTCCTCGAAAACTTGCTGCAAATATTCCCGTCTAGGGCGTCTACTGCAGTTTCTACCCTCAACCATCCCTTCCACAATGTCGTGAAGAAGACCATCGTGGCGCATGATGTGACCGATCGCCTCTCTGAGATGGTTCTTACTAGGCGCCTATCTTCCTTGATTATGCTGAGAAACTCATTGTTCGTGACGTGGTCTCTCCAGGAAACTCCGAGAATTCTTCTGTATGACCACATCTCAGACCGCATTATAAGCGAAATATATTTTTGAACTGACTAATGTGGTTTTCTTCCATTAACGTATTTTTGTGTTTTTTTTTTTTTTTTAGAAAGAGGCAATGGTGACCCACCCAACAACTGCACCTCAGACGAGTACCCTTGCTCCGACGGTCGCTGCGCGGCCATCTGGCAGTGTTTCGCGCCTGCCCTATGCGAAGACTATTGCGGTGAGTTATCAAAAAAAAACAGAATTATGCGGAGCGTCGACCGAGCCCCTACAAGATGGACTGACGACATCATAGAGAGAGACGAGCTTGTTTGTGGAAGGTCATCCTGAGCAAAAATAGCTTATTTAATATTTTTAATAATTAACACTATACAGTCCGCGCGGTTGCGCGATTAAACTTACGCTGGAGGACGACTGTTTTTTTAAAGAATTGCTTACAAAAAAATTCGCATAAATTTATTTGTTTATATATATCCATCCCCCATCATTGTCGCAGTCTTGGATCTCCTCGGCGTCTGAGGGAATATCGGACAAAGCATCAGCGTATATAGTCTTTTCTACCGTTATTACCACGGTCGCTGCTCTTCGGAACTTAAAGAACTAATTCCTCCTGCACCCACTCACAGCCGACAAACTCGTCTTACACTTGCCGAACATCCATACACGGTTAATATATGTCGACCAAGAACTGGCAGCTTCCAAAGTTCCTTCCTTAATGCCACCGGTAAGCTATGGAATGCTCTTCCAGCGTCTGTGTTTCCTCCTTCTTACAATCTGGAACTCTTCAAGAAACAGATAAATATACACTTGCCATCTCCCCAACTCACACACAAACACGAACACAACACACGTTTCCCGCATGCAGCGTCCAGCCTCCCTGGCTGAGCGTCATAGAGTGCACTGGTCTTGACCGGTTGTGCTCTCCTGCATGCGTTTACATAAAAAAAAATATATATAAGGAAACTAAGAATAACCAAAAATATATTGCATTGAAATATAAAATAAAATAAATCAGTTTATATTTTGGGAAATACTTATTTTGCTAACAAACATATACAATTTAAATGCATGCAATCGAAATATTGATCGAGAAAAACGATCAACGTTTTCCCAATTTAAAAATTAAAATTACAACAAGCGAGATAAAGTCTAATCTCACATTATTTTATAATTTTTTTTTAAACAAAAAATGCTCGTTTAAATTTTTTATCGTCATGTGTTCAAATAGAGTTAAATATGACCCTCACTGAAAAGGTTTGAGATCTTTGAATTGTGGTCGAAAATAAAAACAAAGTTAAAGAAACAGTTTTGCGGCCCGCAGTATTTTTCATTAACCTCTCCTCCCCGGTGATGTCTATCGACTACACATTGCTTGTAATAACTTAAATATCTCTGTAAATATAATACACACAGTATTCAGATTTTAGGTATTCCTCCTTAATACATTTACGTATTGAAAAAAAATAAAAATATTAAAATAATAGGCACTCATCGGGAGCAGGAAATATTTTTCTAAAATCCGGAATAAATTCACCACTACAATCAAGACGCGTCAACTGTCGTGAATCATTCGAAGCGTGTGCGAAAATAAAATTAAAAAAATACCCAGATGAGGCGGCATCTATACTCCTCACTCTCGCTGACGTACTAATATGAGTGAGCGAGACGGGAAACCTCAGTTGGTCACCTAGTTCGAAATGATATCGGCACATCGATATATCGACAGGCTGAGTAATGTTAGTATCTCTCGGAAGTTCACGCGAGAAGGTGCGTCTGGCCGTTTGAGGCTTTTTCTGATGTTTTTCATGTTTTTAGCTATTAAATGTCAATTATTACTGCTTATTGACATCAACTATTGTAAAATTAAGCGATATCTTTGAATATTTTCATTTTTTCGAATTTCTACTCATTTTATTCACTTTAAATCAGAATGTGTAATGAGTTGACACCATCGGAACGCGCGGAAGTTTTTAGCATCGTAAGGCGAGGGTTAATGAGTGTGTTTGTGTTAAGAGATATTTTTGGATTGGGATTTATTTAGGTTTATTTATTGATGATGTTAGACCAGGGCTTCTTAAACTTTTATCATTCACGACCCCATTTACGATTGCGAGTTTCCTGGCGACCTCACATAAATATAAAAGAAAGATAAATAAATATTTTTCGATGATTTATTTTTTAGGTAACAATATACATATACATTTGAAAATATATAGTTTTAGAATTCGTTTAGAAACATACAAAAATTAAAAATTGTACAACAAGTTGTAAAATTGTATTTATTATAGTTACAAAAATTATATGCCCTATTTGTCATCATAATTGCATTTTTTAAGGCAGGGTGTATTGAAGAAATTAAATAAAAAATGCGAATGAAATGCAAGATAGTAAATTTTCGGTCCACATTGCAGAAGTGTAAAAATAAATAAGATTCACATTAACATAATGTTATCTTAAAAAAAAACTAATTTCTCTTATTCGTAGTATCAATTTGGTGGATTGGCTTGCAGCAACAAAATCTTGCATCTCGATCTTCATTCTTCTCGATCCTTTGCAACCCTCTTCAGCTCAGCATAAGAGCTACAACTCATGTCCTCGAACACTTGCTGCAAATATCTAGGGTGCTCTCTGCAGTTTCAACCCTCAACCATCCCTTCCCCAATGTCGTGAAAAAGATCATCGTGGCGCATTATGTGACCGATCGCCTCTCTAAGATGGTTCTTATTAGGTGCCCATCCTCCTTGATTATGCTGAGAACCTCATTGTTGGTGACGTGGTCTCCAGGAAATTCCGAGAATTCTTCTGTATGACCACATCTCAAAGGCCTCTAAAGTATTTAATTACAGAAAATTCCGTCATGTTTCATCGCAATCGGTTAAACGGTATAGGAACGCTTATTTGACGGACGTACATACAAACATTGCTGTATGTAAATATTGTCTTACTCTATTCGGAACATCGAAGGCACCCTAATTTATTTACATTCAAATACAAAATATAGTATTTAATTGATACAGCGTGTTAATTTTTTAAGGCCAATTCAAATGTAAAGGGGTTATTGGTGCGGTTAAGTTGTTGACAAAGTCAACAACCCCGAAGAAAACCCCCTGCAATCGGCGGTCGAAATATCGGATAGAAGAAATTCGCCACACACGGCTAAACCCAAAAGCCACAATATCAAATCTGGCCGTGAAAACCTAAGAAGTTATCTAAACACCTTGTGCGGCTCTTTTGAGTTTGACACCCCAGTTTTACACAATTGACATAACGATATAACTGAAGGATAATGCTTTATTTAATTTCGAATTATTATATTTATTATTTTGCGAGTTAAGGTAAACCATTGGATTAAAGATAAAATCTACAAAACTGCTGTAAGGCCAGCTATGCTATACGGATCGGAGTGTTGGACCTCGCTGAAACGTGACTTGGATAGGATTCATGTGGCAGAGATGAAGATGCTGAGGTGGGCGGGCGGTGTGACTAGAGTGGACAGACTTCGAAATGAGCATATTCGGGGTTCATTTCGGGTGGCCCCCATACCTGAAAAGATAAGGGGAAACCGCCTAAGATGGTATGGGCATGTGACACGGAGAGATGAGGACCACACGGTGAAGAGAGCCCTCAACATACCCACGCTGAGAAGAAGACCTCGAAGACCGCAGGCAACCTGGACTGCAACTGTAAACAAGCATCTGAAAACCCTGGTTTGACCGAGAATGCAACGCAGGACAGACAGACATGGCGAACGTGCACAAGGAGAGCCGACCCCAGATGATGGGAAATGGCTAGGATAAAGAAAGAAAGAAAGATTATTTTGCAAGTTAAATTGCCATTTTCTATGCTATACCTACCAGTTTTGATATAAGTGATACCTACCCGTTTTTAAATTAGTCAAAAAAAAACCGTTGGTAGTTTATCTACCAACGGTTTTTTTAAATTATAATATTTTGAAACAATCAATTGCGGTACTAGTTTAATGGAACCAAATTTAAAGTTATCATTTATGATTTGAATAAAGCACATTTCAAATTGAAGCTCATTTGTAAGTATTTTTTAAGTAAAATTCGTATAAAAATGCACATTATTTTAAAAAATTCGTTAGTTGAAAATCTGATAGAATTGATAGCCACCAAAAACGTAATATTGGTTTTATTAAGATATTGATACGCTGCATTGAAGTTTTACCTAATTGCCCCCAACTCCAAGATTGAAGTCTCGAAGCAGCTTTCTGAAATCCACACAACCTCTCACATCCGGCCCTGAAAATGAGAGACTCCAACTCTGGCAACAAATCGCACCAGAGGATTTCATTACTCCAAAGGAAGGCCTCCCAACTGGCAAGAGCCTTGACTGGCGGACCTGGAAATCCCTAAACAGATTAAGAACCGGAGTTGGTAGAACAAAGGACAACCTGGAGCGGTGGGGAATGCTTCGGCAGGGAGAGACACTATTGTGTGACTGTGGAGACCTGCAGACCGCCTCACACCTACGATTCTGCTCCATGTGCCCAACAAGTTGCACATCTCAGGACCTAATGCTGGGCAACACACGAGCTATCGAAGTTGCCAGATATTGGGAAAAAATAATTTGACGTCGCTGACACGAAGAAGAAGAAGAAGACCTAATTGCCGCCACACATATGTCGACTAAGCACTGGCAGCTTCCAAAGTTACTTTCCTTAATGCCACCGGTAAGCTATGGAATGCTCTTCCAGCGTCTGTGCTTCCTTCTTCCTACAATCTGGATCTCTTCAAGAAACAGATAAATATACACTTGCAATCTCCCCAACCCACACACAAACACGAACACAATACACGTTTCCTGCATGCAGCGTCCAGCCTCCCTGGCTGAGCGTCATAGAGCGCACTGGTCTTGACAGGGTGTGCTCTCCTGCATGCGTTTACATAAAAAAAAACACAGTTCTATCAGCTGCTATTTTCGTTGCATTGTCCCGAATAATCTCTACTGCTTTAACATTTCCATCAAATACATACTATGCATAGTTTTCGATGATCTTTAGGACGAGAATCGGGGGACATGAGAGAAGGCAGCTGTACTATACGAGGCATATTTGAGAGTTTGTTGATGGTTATTTTAAGAAGATCAGGCTTTGAGACCGATCTAATAAAATTATTTTCTACATCATATCCAATACATATTTGGAACATAGGGACATCACAAATTGACATCATATGGTACAACGCATGTACAATGGCAACTGACAGAACTGAGTGGTGGCTGTCTGTCGTAACCACATATAGAACGGTTTTTTAATATATTTTTAAAAAGACTTACATTATTTTACTTTAAAATATTCCCGGATAATACGTTTCCCGCAAAATACATTTCCCGCAAAATACGTTTTACCGCATAATACGTTTAAAACGCTTTTATTATTTTTGATGTCTTTGTGGTCTTGACGAATTTTTATAAAGATTCACGCAGTTTTACTTTGAAATTTTTCCGCTGAATATATTTCCCGCATAATACGATTTCCCGCATAATACGTTTTCCCGCATAATACGTTCAAACCGCATTTTTTTATGTCTTTGTGGTCTTGACGTAGCGCTTATGTTGAGCTGAAAAGGGTTGCGGAGGACCGAGAGGAATGGAGATCGAGATGCAAGATTCTGTTGCTGCAAACCAATCCACCGGATTGATACTACGAAGAAGAAGGTCTTGACGAATTTTTATAAAGATACACCCTGTTTTACTTTAAAAAAATTCCCGCATAATACGTTTTCCCGCATAATACACTTTCCCGCGTAATACGTTTACACGCATATTTTTATGTCTTTTGCGGTCTTGTTTTTTTTGGCCTAAGTTCCCCTGGGCCGGTCGCCTTGTACCTGCGCTCCTTGGGAGCACTTATCAAGCCATTGTTTTCAAAGCACTTTCTCGTTATGTGAGTAATGGACTTTTGTGAGCAACACCAAACGTGTAAAAGTAAAAGTCTTTTACCCGTATAAGTAAAAGTCTTACACCCGTATGCAGAGACATTCCTTGACTTAAGGTAACCAACTTAACACCCGTTGGCAGAGACATTACTTAAGGCAACCAATCTATAATGACTTCTCACTTTAATAATTCTAAAGGAATCTTGTTATTACAGATCGGTTGCCTTAAGCATTCTTAGTACATTTAATTTGGTTATTTTTAACCTGAGGAATGGATCTGCAAACGGGTGTTAAACATTAAAATTGAATTTCAGTCTTTAAGTTTCCTTTTTTCTTTCTCTTAGAAGTTTCACTTTACATAATTTTTAAAGAGATTGAATGGTTATTGGGTCCCAAGAGACGGCTCAACCCAACCAACGACACTAGTTTTGCTCCCTATACAATATTGCTTAACATCAGTGTTCGTATGTGAATCACGCTTGCAATGTGCTATTGTCGTTGGTAAAAATTATTATGCCATAAAGTAATTCATCATCATCATCAGCCTGTATCCGTCCACTGTTGAACGTAAGCCTCCTGCATGAGCCTCCATACTCATCGATCCTCTGCCTTCCGCATCCAGGTCACTCCCGCTATTCTTCTTATGTCGTCAGTCCATCTTGCAGGGGTTCGGCCAATGCTTCGTTTGCCAGTTCTTGGCTGCCAATCCAATACTTTTCTTCTCCATCGACTGTTGTCTCTTCGACAGATATCTCCTGCCCATTGCCACTTGAGTGTGCCTATTCATTTGGTAGCATCCACTACTTGAGTTCTTTGCGTATTTCCACGTTTCGGATTCTATCTTTTAGCGACACTCCGAGCATGGATCTCTCCATAGCATGCACGCTGGGTGACCTTTATTTTATGGGTAAGACTTGCTGTCAGATTCCACGTCTCTGCGTCATAAATTAATACAGGGAGGATGCATTGGTTAAGCGACTAAGTTTTTAGACATTGCGGAATTTTCGCTTTAAAAATATTCTTTAGTTTTCCAAATGCTGTCCCTCCCAGTTGTATACGCCTGTCGATGAAGTAATTAGATGTTTATTATTTTTTGCAGCTAACAAGACGGGATGCCAGCTGGATCAGTTTGAGTGCAGTCTCACCAAGAAGTGCATTCCCGCTGGATGGATGTGCGACGATGAACCAGACTGCGGCTCGCACGAGACGTTCGGCATCGACAACTCGGACGAAGACCCAGTTAAATGTGAGTATGACCTTAACATTTTTTTTTTTATGCAATCGCATGCAGGATAGCATAAACGGTTGAGAAAAGTGTACTCTACGACATTCAGCGAGGACGGTTGGATGCGGCATGCGAGAAACGTGTGTTGTGTTTGTGTGTGGGTTGGGGAGATTGCAAGTGTATATTTATTTGTTTCTTGAAGAGATCCAGATAAGAAGGAGGAAACAGACAGGGTGCAGGAGGAATTAGTTCTTTAAGTTCCGAAAAGACTAAGAGAACCAATCTTACGCCTGTGTTCCATTGATTGCAGGTTAGACGTAAGAGTGTCATTGTTTATCAAACGAATTGCTCTTCTTTGAACTGAGTCAATTAAGTTTAGAAGGATCGCATGTAGATCTCCGAGTATACAGGTGTACTGGGACAAATCATAGACAACCTGAGCTTACAAAACTGTGAAACGGCATTTTCGGTGTCCACATGTTCCAAATATGGAGCGGATATGGTAAAAAAAAGTGTGAGAGGGGGAGGTTCTATGTATCAGTCTCTCCTCTTCTCTCTGTTGACAGCTAGCAAAAAACGACATTGCTACTCGCTCGGTTAGGTATAAGATCCACACGGATGATAACACTGCTTATAGAAGATATTTGACTAAATCTAATTACTTATTTCTATCTTAATTATAGGCTTTAAAATAACTGTTTCTTATAATTTATTTTCCAGCGAATGGAGCACAGATAACAGATAAATTTTTGTGGTCTTTTGGTGCGAGCCTAAAGGGAAAATATCAAGCCTGTAACAATGGCAATAAGGAAAAAGGCGTTGGACCTACAAGAAGTTGTTTCTCATCCATTCAATCTATAGTTCGGTTCGAGACCCGAGTGGTACTTACTAAAATAAATAGACTGTCGGAAAGTAATAATATTGAATACTGTGAATAAATGTTGACTGATTAAATAATAAAAATAAAAATATACATACTTTGAATATATACTATAGCGACATCTATCATACGATGATAACAATGACATAAATACACGTTCCAACGCAGGTCAGCTCAGGCAAAGAAATAGCCGAGGTGGCTAAGCGGTATGAATATCTGGGCAAAGGTTGGTTCCAAGGTCCGCGGTTCGCATCCCGCCTCTGCCGATATTTTTCTGAATGAATTGACGCATTTAAAGAATTTGATATATAGTAATATGTATATTTAATTACTAATAGGGAATTCATTTATCTATATATATAAAAATGAATGTCTGTCTGTCTGTCCTTAATGCATTCCTATACCATTAATCCGACTGCGATAAAACTTTGTCGAATTATTGCTTAGACTAGCGGGAAGAAGATAGGATACTAAAAATTTTATTTGATTACAAAAATGAATTAAATATTTACGTAAAACATGTTTTCATACAAGACTATTGTAATACAGAACGGCCATTTTAAAACATTGTATCCATAGCAACGCCGGAAACAAAAATGACGCAAATCTGTCCTGTAGGTATTTTAAGTAGGTACTTACGTAAGGTTTTTTTGAGTGGCATTGCAACGCATGCCGGGTACACGCTAGTATGAAATAAATATAATAATAATTATATATTTTGATGTTTTTCAGGCCTAAACGGTACAACATGTCCTCCAAACGAATCCCGCTGCGAAGATATGACAACTTGCTTGCCGACAGAACTGTTCTGCGACCACAAGGGACACTGTCCCGACAACAGTGATGAGTGGGACATGTGTCGTAAGTATATCATCATTCCATTGGATAATACAGCTGTTTTTGCATCAAGTTCCCTGGATTTTTGCCCTGGAAGTCATCGTAAGATATATGTTTACAGGCGGACTTTCGGATGGGTCTGATAATGGCAACTTGGGTCTGATAGTGACCATATGTTCCAATGATAATTATTAACCAATGCATGTTTTGTGTTTCAGGTAATGATACGATAGACTGTGCTCCATTAAATTGCAGCCATGGATGCAGGCGAACACATCAGGGTCCTACTTGCTTCTGCCCTAAAGGAGAGAAGCCTGATGGAACCAAGTGTGTTGGTAAGAAGACCACATTTATATAAAAACATTTTTATTTTTACTGTCCAAGAAGTATATCAAATAGATAGAATCTGAAGAATTCGATTTGTGGAATGATACCGTAAGAAATACGCACTCGGTGGCAAAAGACTCTTTGTCCGAGAACGACAATCGATGGGAAAGTTAAGTGTTGGAGTGGCACCCAAGAACTAGCAATCCACGTGTTGACTGACCACTTACATGATGGGCTGACTTCATCAAAAGAACAGCTGGTATAGTTCAGTGGTCAAAGCGTTTGATTGGCAAGTTAAAGGTTGTAGGTTCGATCCCCGACGGAGATTAAATAAAAGAAAAAGATTTTTAATCGATTTCTGAGCTCTAAAATATTTTGTGTTTATTTTATTCTTCGTAAGCTAAGTAAGTAAAACGGTTCGTAAGCTCTATGAAATGGTCCCTGATATCAGGAAAACCTCTATTGACAAGATTTTGATGGAGCATCTAGAGTATGCTAAGGTTTGCGCGAGGCGAGTGCCAAGAATGTTGACCGAAGACCACAAACGAGCTCATCACAAAATTTGGATGGGGTATTGTCAAACACCCCACCCTACAGCCCGGACTTAGCCCCAAGTGACTACCATCTCTTCCCTGACATGAAGAAACACCTGGGTGGAACGAATTTTGGCGACAGAGAAGAGCTGGAAGAAGCGGTTCTCAGGTATCTGCGTGGCTTGGCGGCAGATTTTTTTGACTCGAGCATTCAAAAGCTCGTATACCGCATGCAAAAATGTATTGACCTCAGTGGTGACTATGGAGAAAAATAGTAAAAAGTGTGAACTTTCCAAAAATGTACGCATTCATGGAATTAAACATGTTTTACACTGTGAAAAATCACTGGGAAACTTGTTTTATGGATAACCTCGTACCTCTGAAGTGTGGAAAGCGCAAATCTTTCCCACTCCACTTTGGGTTATAACAGTATGTTGAATATTCTAATAAATAAATAATATTTTTTTCTAGATCTTAACGAGTGTACCCTCGATGGAAGCTGTGACCAAATCTGCAATAACACTGAAGGATCCTTCACTTGTTCCTGTGTGGATGGCTATCGACTCACCGACTCTGCACACTGCAAGGCTATCAACGGTAATATAACTTTTCGATACTCCATACTATCAGACCCAATATGATCTCTAAAACAAAAATATTGAAAAAATCAATTTTGTAGTAGTTCCATCACCCTTTTGACTGAAATCCATATTTAACCATCAGGCGCTGGGCTGTCTCTCCCACTACGAGCGCTTAGTAGTCAGTTGTGCGCCGACCGCGACGAGTAGCGTGTTGCGATCCGTCTGAGTCCTGAAAGCATGTAGCTCCGCCCGGATCGAAAGTTTGTCAAGTTTATCGAAAATACATGTCAATATGTGCTTCTGAAAATGTCATTGTGTTACTCATCTGCTTCTCGTTTCACCACCACGTGTTTTAATAATGATCTTGGCAATGTGAAGTCGTCTGTTCTTATGTAAAGGGCATGGTAATTTAAATATTTGCTACTCAATCATTAAAATTAAATTATATTGGTTTGAATAACTTCTTAGGTTTTCGCAGCAAGATTTGATATTGTGGCTTTTGGGTTTAGCCGTGTGTGGCGAATGAACGAATTAAGATAACCTGACACCAACTCACATCTAAATCATCAATCTTGAAGAAGACCCCTGCAATGGCGGTCGAAATATTGGTTAAAAAAAATTCGCCACACACGGGTAAACCCAAAAGCCACAATATTATATTGGTTTGTGTGAAATAAAAAGGTTATGTAAAATGAGAAGAAAATTATAATATTATATGATTTTAAATGCTTTGTTGTGCTTAGTTATTGAACCTTAATTTGTATGGTGTATGAAACTGTAAAGTTACAATGTTTCTGATACAATTCAATATATTTTTTTAGATCCCATCGACGAAGAGACGTCGCTTTTGTACTCGACACAGAGAGACATCAATAGGGTCAAGATGGACGGCTCTCCATGGCCGGGAAATTCAACACTTAACCTACTAAATTCTCATGCATTAGAGTTCAATTTCGCTAACAGGTGAGATATATGTTGTACAATTACGAGAACGCATCCTTGCTGTACTCCAGATTAACATATCTGAACTGGGCTTCCCTCTCATGGAATATATCAACATATGAAATGATGTTGTTTTACCACTCTGATCACTCTCCAAGAGGCATAATCTCATTATCATCATTATATCTAGTCTGCTTCTGGAGCATATGGCACTCACGAATTCTCGCCACAAATACATTCTATGTATAGTTCCTGACGGCCTTCCAGGACGGCGCGAGCGTGGCGGCTTGAAGAAAAGGCAGCTTTAGTTTATGCTACTTTTACTTCTTGTCTTCACCTCAATTTCCCTCAACATATCCATATGTAGTTAGATTATTATTATTATATTAGTATTTGTATAGCGCTTTTTATGACCGAATGGTCATTCCAAAGCGCTTCTTTGCCTCTCTGAGTAAAAAGGTGGGTCTTGAGTCTGCTTCTGAAGCATGCCTCCGCTTTAAGCTCTCTTATGCTTTCCGGCAGCGAATTCCAGGCTGTTGGTGCCGCGTAGCTGGAAGCACGATTGCCAAAGACCGTGCTAAGACTACCTCCCGTCAGCTGCAGGGTACTTCTATTTGCTCTGGCTGATCTGAGTGTCTCTCCACGCAGGCTTATCTCTGAAGGCTTGATCAGTTCTGTCAAATAGCCCAGTGCAGTTCCATTGAGTGTCTTATGTTGAATATATTCCATACTTGACGTTGTTACTTATGCTTTTTTAGATCTGTCTGCTACATCTACAACAAGGTGACCAACTCTTCTCTAAGCTGCTCAAGTGTGGATGACCTTAACCAAAGATGGCAGATGCCTGCGTCCACCATGTTCCCGGAGATGGAATGTAAGAGACTTCTTCTTTATTATGAAATCAATGTAAAAGAACTCAACTCAATATAGTCCTTGCAGGCTGATGCTGAAAAGCTAAAATGTAATCTTTTGTCTCTTATTTTTATTTGCTTGTCTGACGCACACATAAAAATGATATATATAAATAGACATAAGACGCAGCACTTTGAATATTTGATTTTGAAAGTTGCGCCATATCATGTGGGAGAGGCATAGTTCTCCATGTGGCCGCTATGTAGTTTTCGGGCGCAGTGACTGTCACTGCTCACCATCATTGACTCTATGAGTAAGTAGTGTTTACGGTACGACTTTCACTACTATCAATTTTGATTAATAAGCTATGTCTGACATTTTATATGTGTGAAGTCAATTTTATTACGATCGGCGGTATTTATAGAGCATAGAATACAAAAAAGGCATATCGAACCCACAAACTTAAGTATGGAAAACAAACCTGTTTTATATTTATTTATATTTTGCCGGTGGTCATAGCTCAATGGTCAAAGCGTTTGCTTTGCAAGCCAAAGGTCGTGGCATCGATCCCCGACGGGGGTTAAAAAGGGTTTTTAATTGATTTATGAGCTCTAAAATACCCCCGGTCGATGTGAATTTGATCCATCACCTGTAAAATGCCAGTCATAGCCTATTAATTAAAATTGGTGTTAGACTAAAGTCGTCCCGTAAAGACCACCCATTCATAGTAAATTCCTGTAATAATAAAGGATGATGCGTGAATCTCGGGCTGTAGTGTATGAAGTTGGCGGATCAACACTCCACATGCAGCGTTTAGCCATATGCACCATGGTTAGCGTCATGGAATTCCACAGATGAGACTTCAGAATTACTATCACCATCTGTCGGTATTCTCCTGTATGTGTTGACATAAAAAAAAATTGCTTCCAGGTTAATTTCCCTTCACGCAAACAGTGCACCCTAATCTTCAGCCTATAACTAGGACAATATCGAAAAAAATCTAAAAATATTTGATTTTGTAGTTCATAATATAAATAAAAAGACCTCAAAGACCCAATCAATTTTTATCATTTCTTCTTCTTGAAAAAATCACAAAAAAGGTTAAAAACAGCCTCTAAAGTGGTTGCGCCCTCTTAAGACATGCATACTTTAGTTCTGCTAACTAATCTTCGATGGAAGAGATACAGCTTCGTAGTTGGTGAGTTGTTGCTGGGTCTCGACTGCTCTCTGTTAATCGTTCTGCGTTGGGGGCTCCGTCAAGATGATGTTGCCACACAAATGATGAATTGCATGTTTCTGTTCTTTCAGCCGTTCACCAGATAGCTCTAGACTGGATATCCGGAAACTGGTATTTCCTGGACGACCTGCGGGAGATTGTAATCATCTGCAATGCCACGATGGACGCCTGCGATGTCTTGCTGGAAGTGGATCTCAGCAAGCCTCGAGGCATAGCACTGGATCCCACTAGAGGGTAACTATATCCACTCAGTATATGCTTTCTATCATCTTTCCTCCTACATACAATCTGAATATTTTCAAGAAGGAAATTAATGAACACTTGCAATCTCTTACAATACCCTTAACATTGTTTCCAACAATCTAGAAATAATATAATGACACCCCCTTTCTTTAAAAAGAACGACAAGTCGCGGGTTCGTCACGTAGGCCGCGTGGAGGAAGGATGCAGGAGCAGATGAACAACACAAATACCGGTCGAAAAGTTAAATGACTACTGCCGGAACCTGTGACATCCAGCGCCGCCAAGACAATCGCGGCAAAGAAGCAAATTAAAGATGACAGTTGCACCAACATGAAATGGAGCAACTGTCATAACAATTAAAACTGACATTATTGATGTGCATGTCAGGCGGAGCGAATAAAAATAAGAGACTAAAGATCGTTTTTCGAGGCTTTACGACATCAGCCTAAAAGAGATATATCAAGCTGATATTAATAACTACTCACCATTTCGTCAACTGGAGTGTATGGACATCACGAGTCTTCGCCATACAGCTCTGTTAGGCGCCTTGGTCCCTTGCTTCATCCCATGTCAGCTCCACCGCCTGTAGCTCTGCCTGAATACATTCTGTGTATTGTTCCTGATGGCTTTTCACGATGGTGAGAGCCCGGGGACTTGAGGAAAAGCAGCCGCAATTAATGCTGCCCTGCTAAAATCTTCTTCGTAGTATCAATCCGGTGGAATGGTTTGCAGCAACAAAACCTTGCATCTCGATCTCCATGTGTATGGTACAATATTAAAATGTAATTTAATTTTTAAGGTTGATGTTCTTCACGAAATGGGGCCATTCGGCGCCTATGCTCGAACGCAGCCAGCTGAACGGCGGCGCCCGCGTGCCCATTGTCAGCCACAAGATTGTGTATCCTTACGGGGTCGCCGTGGACATCCCGTCTGGGCACGTCTACTGGGTGGACACCTATCTGGACTTTGTGGAACGGGTGGACTACGACGGCAAGCACCGAAAGACCGTCAAGAAAGGACACCCGGTGAGCACCATTACCATATGGACATCATCTATTAGCTCTCCATTGTATATAGGGTTGTAATTATTTTTTTAAAGTCCTAGTACACTCCAGGTATACGTAGTCAGAGAAACAACACAGAACACGTTGTAAAAGTTCGACTGCCGAAGCACAACTGACCACTCAAAAGCGATAACAAAAAAACAACATTATTTTCCGGTACACCTATTATATTTAAAAATATATATTAACATCCTCCTCTCTCAAAACAAGGAATGAGAGGCGTTATTACGTCGCGAGGGGCAGGATGGGGAGCAGGGCAGCAGACAAAGAGTTTCTTGTTGAAGTTACAATGATTTTATTTACTTATAAACATTACAAAATTAGGGCCGATACAACATACCGCCGCCAACAATCATCGTTGTCTGTTATCGCTTCTGACTCAATGGCGTAAAAAAATAACTGCGGGTGAAACTACGTACTAGTGCTAAATGTGACCATATACATCAAGGTGTGGCGAGCTATGAAAATATAAGACGAAAGATCGTTTGTCGAGGTTTTCGGTAACAGTAAGCAAGGACTACATCATGCTGATGTCAATATATATATTTGTAATAATGCAATGGCAGTCTACCTTCTAAACTTACAATTACTTAGCTTGGAGTTAAAATATATACTTATTACATTATAAAACTAGTACAAAATACAAACATACAAATTCACAGCAAACATCATCTTATATGTCATTTTTCTCATCAATATTGGAGAAAAGTAATAAAATAATTGATGAGAGAAACGGTGATAATTATGCAGAAATCTCATCTGTGGATTCTATGACTCTTACCATGCTACACATGGCTATGCGCTGCATGTGGAGTCCGGTCAGTTGTATGCCAACGGCGGCCAGGTCATATTGTTGTTGGCCCGGCCTGAATGCTGTGAGTACGTCAGGGCCAGAAGTTTGTAAAGTTATCGAAATTTACATGTCAATGTGCTCCAGAAAAAGTATTTGCGTTGTTAATCTGCTCTCCAGAATCTCTAAATTCTATATAAAAAAATGTTATATAGAATTTAGAGATGCTGAACAGAATAATCATCTGTTACTGAAATGGAGGGTTACCAGTTCGATAAACGAATACCAATTAAAGGTAATAATCCATTTAACAGCACATATGTTATAATATATATGTATTTACTTGCGAAATGGTAAATGATCATATTTATGTATCGATAAGTCTTTATGTTACATTTAAAGAAATTGTCACATATATCATTTTTCACATTTGAAGCATTTTTTTTACCATATCCACTCCATATTTATTCACACCGGCTGTGCTCTTTTGCATGTGTTTACATAAAAAAATAACAAAACGTCGAGGTGCCACTGTATTTTTTTCTTTAAAAAAGACATGCATTTTATGTTAGCCTTGATTCATGCTGATAATTACTTTTTTATATTTCCAGGTTCAGAATCTGTATTCAGTGACTGTTTTTGAATCCGACTTGATTGTGACATCTTGGCATGACCATTCGGTCATCCGTATCAACAAGCATGACGCTGTCAACCATTACGTCGTCAGAGGAAATTCTTCCCGACCTTACACAGTGCACGCCTTTCACAAACAACGACAGCCGCAAGGTAAGGTTATGACATCAGCATGATATAGCCCTTGCTGACTGGTACCGAAAACCTCGATATACAATCTTTCGTCTCTTATTTCTGTTTGATTGTTGTACATGAATGTGTCTGCCATATTGGCATTTTGGAGTAGTTACGGAGAATCGTCACTGGTGTCGTGTGCCACGGCCCATCACGGGCGCGCCAGTCGTGTGCCGCCCGTCGGCGAGAGCATACTGTATTTAGACCCAGCCAAATGCTGTGACTAGGTTTGGGCCATAAGTTTGTAAAGTCTATCGTAAATATATGTCAACGCGCTTCTGAATAAGTCTGTGTTATTAATCTGCTTCTAATCCTACCACCACGCGACTGAATAACAACCTTTTAAAGAGAGGAGGATATAAGTTATTATAAACCTTAGTGTTTACCAGTGGTGTAGTGGGTTAAACCTCCCTTTTAGGGGACAACCACTTTTGGAGGCCGATTTTTATGTTTTTTTGTATTATTTTTTGTAGAGGAAAGAATGATGTAAAAGTTCTTCAAGGTATTGGAGGTCTTTTTATTTATGTAACGACTTATTAACTTTGAATATTTGAAAACTTTTTCTTGGAAAACAATCTAATTATAAGCTGATACACATAATTTGTTGGCGTTGTCTGTTTGATGAGCATTGGGACCTTCTGTTGCTTGTCTTTATTGCTTTGTTTTTCTTAGTACTTAATCATAAGTACCTATTAACATCCTCCTCTCTCAAAAAGGGGAGTTATTCCGTCGCGCGAGGGCAGGATGAGGAGCAGGTCAGCAGACAAACACTTTCTTTTAGAAGCACATTGATTATATTTACTTTAAAAACATTACAAGTTTTCGGCCAAGCGGAAACATAGTGCTGGCCGCAACAGTAACCTCGTCTCGCTAAAGGGTGGGGACCGATTGAAAATCTCCGCGCCGTCCCGGCTTCCGATAGCGCTACGAGCGGTGGTATTTTTAACTAACACACCCATTAGCTGAACCGTCAGCACAGCGTACCTAAATGCAGTACCGGCTTTTGACCCTGCGGCGCCCTAGGGCATTTTCTCTTGAGCGCCTCATATTGTTTATATATAAAAAAACTTAAGAAACATTGGTTGCCCTTGGCGCCCTTAGCTTATTTGACGCCCATGGACACAGATCCACTTTGCCACCCCCTAAAACCGGTTCTGCCGAAATGCACGACAAGCGACCCGAAATAAAGAGACGAAAGATCGTATATCGAGGTTTTCGGTAACAGTGAGCAAGGACTACATCATGCTGATGTCACTATATTTGTACATATTTTTTTATATAATTATTACTTCTAATTGTACTCTTCAGTAACGCATTGAATTTGTAATGTTATTGTAGGAAAAAATAAATTCAAATTGAATTGAATCAGCATCAACAGTTTTTTTTTACTCTTCAGTTTTTATATATAAATGTTTATTATTTAAATTTTCAATTTTTTGTTTATTTTTTCCTTTCAGAAACATTACAAATTATATTAACTCAATTCATTTCAGAAAGTACAATAAAAAAAAAAAAAAAATAGAATATATACAAAAATAGGTACTTATAATTAAGTACTATGAACAAAGCAATAAAGACAAGCAACAGAAGGTCCCAATGCTTGTCAGACAGACAACGCCAACCAATTATCCCTCCAAAGAAACTCTTGGAGTTCTTGTCTGAATTGGGCCTCTCTTACGTGAAATATATCAACATCCGAGGCGATTCGGTTGAACAGTCTGATGCCTCTCCCAAGAGGCACAGTCTCTGGCAGGTTAGTGTTACTCTTAGGGAGAGCGAACAATCTATGCTTCCTTATTCTCAGATATCTATCGGGGACACACAAACCGGTATTCATCAAAATTTCAGGATTTATTAAATATCATTGATGAATATAATAAATAAAATAATAAATTAATGAATAATTATGTATGTTTCCAGTTGATCATCCCTGCAAGGTGCACAATGGAGGGTGCGTCCACCTGTGTGTGACCGCCTATAAGAACGAGACTGGTTTACCGTACGCTCACTGTATGTGCCGCCCCGGGTTCAAACTGTACCCAAACGGACTATGCGAACGTAAGTTATATATATTTTTATTATCTCTTGAGGACTAAGTACATTTCGTTGCACATATAATGATTTCACACCTGTAAGATGACAGTCATAGCTTATTAATTGGTGGCAGATGAAAAACGTCACATGAAACCAGTCATAGTGAGTCAATGTAAAAATGGGCGATGCGTGAATGGTGTAGTCTAATGCCGTTGGCTATACATGCAGCATTTAACCATCCTTAAAAGTGGCTAAATTCATAGAATCCACAGATTTGCCGGCGGGTATAGCTCAATGGTCAAAGCGTTTGCTTTGCATGCCAAAGATCGTGGGTTCGATCGGCGACGGAGATCAGTTTTAGAACACTTTGGTGTTAATTTGATCCCTCACCCGTAAAATGCCAGTCATAGCCTATTAATTAAAATTGGTGGTAGACGAAAGTCGTTCCGTTAAGACCACGCATTCATAGTAAATTCCTGTAATAATAAGGATGATGCGTGAATGTCGGGCTGTAGTCTATGACGTTGGCGGATCAACACTCCACATGCAGCATTCAGTCATATGCATCATGGTAAGTGTCGTAGAATTCCACAGATGGGACATCAAAATTACTATTACCATCTGTTGTTATTCTCCTGTATGTGTTTACATAAAAAAAAGTAAATCGTTGTAAAAAAGTAAAAGCGAAATCGTTTAAAGAAAGGCCTGAGTGTATCGTATACTCGATAATGGCTACTAATAAGAAGAATAATTCTAAATATTTTATTATTTGATTAAAGCAGTTGACTTCTTAACCTCAAAATTCAGCAAAACATAAAATATATTATTAGTAATTAAATATACACATACTATTCATCAAATTCTTTAAAAGTGTCAATTCATTCAGAAAAATATCGGCAGAAGCGGGATGCGAACCTTGAAACAACCTTTGCCTAGGTATTCATACCGCTTAGCCACCTCGGCTATTTATTTTCCCGAGCTGACATGCGTTGGAACTTGTATTTATGTCATTGTTATCATCGTACGATAGATGTCTCTATAGTATATATTCAAAGTGTGTATATTTTTATTTTTTATTATTCAATCAGTCAACATTTATTCACAAGTTTATGAATATTTTTACTTTCCGACAGTCTATTTATTTTAGTAAGTACCACTCGGGTCTCGAACCAAACTATAGACTGAATGGTTGAGAAACAACTACTTGTAAGTCCTACGTGGACTTTACAACCAGTCATTTACCTGTGTTACTAATGAACAATTTTACTTTCTTGATATTGTCTCAAGGTGACATTATTATATGGATTTTTAAATATTTATTAGAATATATATATATATATTTTTTAATATTCTAATCTACTTTTATAGATCATTGACTATATTACAATATTATCTAGTGTAGTAGTTGGGGGACTTGAAAATATGACAACTGTAGTTTTATCATGATTATATTAGTCTGTACTGTAAAGTACTCAATTTAGTTTATTATTCAATCAGTCAACATTTATTCACAGTATTTAATATTTTTACTTTCCGACAGTCTATTTATTTTAGTAAGTACCACTCGGTACTTATTGACATCAGCATGATGTAGTCCTTGCTTACTGTTACCGAAAACCTCGACAAACGATCTTTCGTCTTATATTTTTGTATCTCGCCACACCGTTATGTAGAGGGCGACATTGGCACTAGTACATAGTTTTGCCACCAAGCGGCGCTGCTGACAGCGCGCGCCCCGCAGTAGTGTGGAGTTAGTCAGTTGGTCTCGACCCTCGGCGAAGTTAAGTCCGCGTTGCGGCCGCGGGCATGTCGTACCGCGTGATCTTAAAGCTTGTAATGTTTCTATCGTAAAAATATAATCTGTGCTTCAACAAGAAACTCTTTGTATGCTGCCCTGCTCCTCATCCTGCCCCTCGCGACGTAATAACGCCTCTCTCTCCTTGTTTTGAGAGAGGAGGATGTTATAATATATAATATAAAATATGTTGTTGTGTGTTGCAGTGGAGACCCCGCGCACCTTCCTGATGTACGGCAAGGGTCGGCCCGCCATGATCAAGGCCATCGGATTGTCCCCCAGCGAGGGTCACCAGGTCATGGTGCCCATCACTGACCTGCAGCAGCCGGTGGCGCTCGACTACGACCTCAAAGAGCAGCACATCTACTTTGCCGACTCACAAAAGTAAGACGAAATCACATCTTCTTCGTAGTATCAATCCGGTGGATTGGTTTGCAGCAACAGAATCTTGCATCTCGATCTCCACTGCTCTCGGTCCTCCGCAACCCTCTTCAGCTCAGCATAAGAGCTAAAACTCGTGTCCTCAAACACTTGCTGCAAATACTCCCGTATAAGGCGCCCTCTACAGTTTCTTCCCTCAACCATCCCCCTCCAAAATGTCGTAAAGAAGACCATCATGGCGCATGATGTGACCGATCGCCTCTCTAAGATGGTTCTTATATAAAATCACATAGCAATAGATTAATGTGCCTCTCAGACAATTGAAATTGTATTGTTAAATATTTTCTATTAAATAATTATTACTTTTTGCAACATTG
The DNA here is from genome assembly GCA_022606575.1 of Glossosoma conforme. Lineage (NCBI taxonomy): Eukaryota > Metazoa > Arthropoda > Insecta > Trichoptera > Glossosomatidae > Glossosoma > Glossosoma conforme. The sequence goes on along the minus strand of JAGTXR010000255.1, from coordinate 336,034 downwards.
GGCATATACTGAAACGTAGTCACCGCCGATCCTTTAGACCAAACGGTTCAATCCTCGAGAGCTTTGGGTTAATCATCTAATCTCTTTAAAAATCCGATTAACAAATCACCCAAATACTGCTTCAAAAACAGCAGTTCTTTGTATTGTTAATCTGCTCCTGTATCCTGCCACCACGCAATTCGTTAACAAATTTAGAGAGGCGGATATCAGCGCTTTATCCAGTCATTAGCTGGGTAGACCATTATATCAAATATCCACCAAATATCATTAAGAGGGTTGACATTCCCCATCTCATTATAGCCACTCCAGATCGCAAGACTGTCATTGACTTTTGTGGTGGGTTGATGTTGAGCAGATCCCCAAAACAAAGAACTCGTCGAGAAGCACATTTGACATTTATCCTCTGCCTGGGAGACAGAAAATGCTGCTATATGGAGTACTACGCCGCATCCACATGACATGGCGCTACTTTCAAAACCAATTAAACAAAATGGCATGCAAGCGCCATGCCTTATAACTAATTAAAACTAAAATTTACAGTAACATTTTTGTATGTGCTTGTCTGATGAGCGAACAAAAATAAATGACATAAGATTGTATATCAAGGCTTTTCGAAACCAGCCTGAAAAATCTATATCGAGTTGATATCAAGAATTACTGTCTAATGAATATGAAACTCTGTCAAATAATCTAGAAGTAATAAAACTACTTACATTGTCTTATTGTCTTGCAGAAACAACATCCAGAGACAGCACGTCGACGGCAGCGGCCGCAAGGTCGTCCTGAACACTGTCTTTGGCAGCGTGGAAGGCCTGGCCTTAGACTGGCTAGGTAGGGCTCTTTACTGGACCGATGAGACACTCGGATGCATCACTGCCGCGCCACTGAATAACCTAGACAAGCAGAAGATTCTCATGCTGAGCAGCTCTTCTAACCCTAAAACACTAGTCCTCCATCCCGTCAAAGGGTAATTAAAACAACTATTTATTAACCAGTACATTGAGAGAATTGAGAGTTTCAGATATCCAGGCGTACAGCTCACTGAAACTTTAGATATTTAGGCTTATATAACGGTGGCCTGCAGAAGGAGCTCGCTTCCTGCCTTGAGAATGCCATAGAGTCTTCTTCTAACTGTATGCACAATATCTGGAACTTACAGCTTTACTCTATCAATCTGAACATGTGGAGAAGCGCAACTGAGAGGAATACTTGGATTGCCCCGAAAGAGGACCTAGCCCCTGGACACGACCAGGGGAGGAATATATGAAGGTCCCTTAACAGACTTCGGACCAGAGTGTGCAAGACGATGACACAAATGAAAACCTGGCAGTTTAACAGCGGACCGTCTGAATATGACTGCGAAGCGGAGCAGACCCTGTCACACTTTCTGGAGTGAGCGCTGTGTCCGAGTAGCTGCACCCAGAAAGACCTGATGATGGCTGGGAGTAACGCCATTGACGTCGCCCAATTCTGGGCGGACAGGATCTGACCCTGTTGTTTCCGACACGATTATATATATACTCTATCAATACAAAATGCCGGCTATACAGCGCCTGTATTGTCCCTATTCTTCTTTATAACTGTGAATTTTAGCATCTCACCAATAGCCAATGCAGCCTTTTTTTGATCCTTTTAGCCTAGTTTTTTAATTTCTATTTTATAATATTTTTTGAATGAGATTTTTTACTGATACAATTAGCAACACCAATAAGTATAATATGATTTAATAGGGAATCCTTGACGAAAAGCACAGTAAAAGTTGGAACGAGAGTAGATACAAAAATGAACCCTCCTGAGATGAAAGTTTTTTTTTTTTGATAATAACTAATGTTTTAAGCCATATCAGTAAAAATAACATAAATCATTTTTGAAAATATTGAAAATTGTATTTACTCTTTTGAAGTATGCATTTTGTAGAAAAAAATTCAATCCGAAATAAAATAACTCACAAGGGTACTTGGTAACTGTTTCCGCGGCTGCAGAATAACTGTGGTGGAGACACTTCTTAACCGAAACTGAGCGAAAGATACAATGCTCAGGTAGAAAAGGGACCGGAGCGACCATACGGTCACGCTCATCTCTGGAGGGTTAGCTAAATAAATTATATTTACTGGAATCTGGGCTTATAGTTCTTGTACTGAAAGTTGTAATCCTTAAAATCACTGGGATTATGTATAAGCTATTGCTTATTTGAGGCAAACATGTGGAACATCACGAATTATAATAATTATCAATTATTTAGATAAATATTCAAAAATCTTGCTATATTTTCTCGTCTCTGGAGGGTTAAACGACCAAAGACCTAAAATATGGTTCATGGGTGTTTTTGACCGTTGAATTTTTTGTTTAAAAAAATGATTATGTTTCAGAATTATGTTCTGGACCGAGGTTGTAGGGAAACCCCACGTGACTGGGCGCATCGACAAAGCTTGGATGGACGGGACCCATGTCACGCAGTTCATCACCGATAATATAAAATGGCCGCAAGGGCTGACCATCGACTATCTTCAGGACAAACTCTACTGGTGAGTCTATTAAAAATAAGTACGGATATCCTCCTCACTAAGTTCGATATCGAATTACTGGGTGACAGGATGCAGGAGCTGGTTAACAATACAAAGAACTTTATTTTGAAGCACTATTCTCGTTTATTTTATTACAGACTTGCTTTCTTGTCCAACTGAAATGGCATTCGTCATAACGGTCGATAAGTTAACTGACAACTGTCGACACAGTGACATCTAGCGCCCCAAGACGGTCACGGCAAAAAAGGAAATCAAAGATGACAGTTGCACCAACATGAAATGGAGCAACTGTCAAAACAAATAATATGGCGTATGCAAACACCGTGTATTATATAACTAATTATATTTAATTTACGTTGCGTCTTATGTTTGGTGATGCGATACCTGCCAAGGGGTATAGTTTAGAAATGGGTGTTGGTTTGAGACAGCCTGTCACGACTCTGAATGCATCATTCAGAGCAATATCTACTTGATTACAATGGGCTGATCGACCCCACACTGGTGCCGCATATTCTCCAGCTGAGAAACAAAGTGCTAAAGCTGAGGTACGAAGAAGGGGTGGTTGGGCTCCCCAGTGAGTGCTGGTCAGTTTGCGGATGAGGTTGTTCCTTGTTGCAACTTTCTGTTTGGTGTTGCTGCAATGACGCCTGAAGGTGAGGGTGCGATCTAGAGTGACTCCGAGGTATTTTGGATGGTCGCTGTGTCCCAGTACTACTCTACCTTCCCACGTGACACTTTTTATTCATATTGCAGGAGTGACGTTATTCTGAACCGGATTGAACGCATAGACATTGACGGCACGAACCGCTCGCCCATCGCGGGGGCCCCGGGTGTGTTGCAGCCCGCCAGCCTGGCCTTCCACGCCGGCCACCTATTCTGGACGGAGATGGAGTGCGGCACGGTGCGGCGCCTGCGCCTGGAGCCCATTAGCCTGGAGCTGCTCAGCCTGGAGAGCCCCCCGCTGTACGACCTCAAGGTCTACAACGGCATGGGACAGACAGGTAGGCAACCTACAAAATAGCTTGATTAGTTATTTATTACACAGAACTGAAGTTCCATTATGGCCAGCGGCATGTCATTCCGCTTGGCCAGAAGCTTTTAAGTAAACTTAAAAGTTTTTATGTAAATAAAATCAATGTACTTCTAAAACAAACTCTTTGTTTGCTGACCCTCTTTAGCTCAGCATAAGAGCTACAACTCATGTCCTCGAACACTTGCTGAAAATATTTCCATTTAGGGCGCCCTCTGCAGTTTCTACCCTCAACCATCCCTTCCACAATGTCGTGAAGAAGACCATCTGTGTTGCTATATGTGTATGTTTTTTTTTATGGTAACACATACAGGAGAATACTGACGGATGGTGATAGTGATTCTGAAGTCGTATTTGTAGAAATGTATGACGCTATCCATGCTGCATACGGTTAAGCGCTGCATGTGGAGTGTTGATCCGCCAACGTCACAGACAACAGCCTGACATTCACGCATCATCCTCATTATTACAGGAATTCACTATGAATTCACGGGACGGCATTCGTCTACCACCAATTTTGATTAATAGGCTATGACTGACATTTTACGGGTGAGGGATCAAATTCACACCAACCGGAGTTATTTTAGAGCTCAGAAATCAATTAAAAATATATTTTTTTAATCTCCGTCGGGGATCGAACCCATGACCTTTGGCTTGCCAAGCAAATGCTTTACCACTAAGCTATACCCACCGGCGTATCAAATTATACCTTTACCAATAGACCATTACAACCTTGTAAGGACGATCAACATATGTCACTCTTGTAATAAATTTTAATATTAAAGATTTTTAGTCAAATACATAAACATAATGATAAATTTAACTATTTTTTCCACCAGGATCTAACGGCTGCTCAATACGCCAGCCACCCTGTCCACAACTATGTCTGGCCACCCCCGAAGGAGCTGTCTGTGCCTGCGCTGAAGGATACACCCCTTCTGCTAACTCCCTGGAGTGCCTGCCGGCTATCAACTACACAGCCCCCACGCGTTGCCCGTACGGAAACTTCCAGTGCAAGAACAAGTTAGTCACTCACTGTACTATTGACTAATATATCCATATAACAGCTATGCTACCCACAACTGTGCATTGCCACCACTGAGTACAATATATTTTTGTACTACAGTTTTTTTATTTATTTTTTTCCCCCTAAAAAAAATGTAGAAAAAAATATAAAGTTGCGTATGGTACCCTGCAAGTTACTCACAAGGTTAGAAATACGTCTGAGAAATAGTTGAAGAACGTAGGAGCCTATTCCATGTCGCCTCGTTAACAGCTCTTGTAGATTTCAGACCGTCAGAACTAAGCAGCAATTCAGGTAAATCCTCCCAAGAAATGGTAGAGACTCCCAGGCGACAACACAGAATGCATCTCCTATTCTCATGGATGATGCACTCCATGAGAGAGTGTCTCACCGTCTGTTGCATGCCTGGATCACATGGACATGCGTCGCAAGAAGAGAGGCCAAATCTTTTTAGGAATTCTCTGAAAATTCCTTGTCCGGTAAACGTTTGAGTGAGATAAAAGTCTACGGAGTTCGTCTTTTTCCACGTCAACAAGTGTTTGATGGATGGAAAGAAAGACTTGGTTATTCCTCCCGAGGTTGATTCTTGATATGCTGTGTTCCAGGCAGTTAGCGAATCATGCATTAACTTGTTCAAGGCGTAGCAGAGAGAAAAATAGTACTACAGTGAAACCTCATCATTTAATTTTTCAAGGGACCCTAAAAACACATAATTGTGGGTAACCAAAAAAAAAACCATAACCATAGTCCTAAGTCAGCCAAGCTTACCTAAGCAAAGTAATTACATTATATATATACAAACATTTTAGCATTAAATCTCCGATCTTAAATATCCTATGACGTCTTTCATACTTTACTTATGCTGGATGTGATATCGTTTACAATTGTCGGTAAGTGTTGTGATCTGTGGATTACTGAGAAGAAATTGTTATGCGTGTTAGGAAAATTTCAGTGGAAATACATGGAAATTTCGAACATAGAAACAAAATAAATAAGAACACGGTTTAATGTCACGGGGAATTTAATACCAGTAAGTAAGCTTAATTTTTAACAGTTTTTATGTTACAGAATATTAACATTAGACTTGAGTTTAATGACAAGATTCTATTTATTAGCAAATTCTAAAAGTGGTTTTTAGAATAATGAAAGGTTACTACTACGTAGCTGTAACTTGGTTGGTAGAGTGGGCACGTAACACAGAGCGTCTCTGGCGGCGGCTTTGACAAGTTGATAGTAACAGAGGTTGAGAGAGACGAGAGAAGATATCCGGTCCGTATGTTCATCTGCTTATATAGAGCCTGCTCAACTCCCAGCTTGATATCTGCAATAGTATTTGAAACGACCTCTGGTGACGGCGATTCTACCGACATCTATGGGACATACAAAGCAAACATCAATAGACAAAATATAGATACTGAAGTATAATTAATAAAACAGAAGTCTGTCACACACTAAGTATTTCAATACTTAAGTATACTGATGTTCAACCATATTAAGATAATACAAACATTATTTCTTGATAGGACCTTGCACTATTTTTTGTATCCATATTTATAAAAAAATTAAATTAAATTTGTAATTTTTATAAAGAACAATGAATAATTGAATTTACCATTCTTATAATTCTTCAACTCAATATGTTTGTCCCTGTTTTTTCAGGATCTGCATTGACAAAACTCATGTGTGCGACGGAGACAACGACTGCGGTGATAATTCGGACGAGAACGCCCAACCAGATGGAGTTTGTGGTAAAAGAATATTTATGATACTGCCATCACTCATCTTTAAAAAGGTGACAAGTCGCGGGTTGCAGGAGCAGGTCACAAAGCAAGGAAGTTGTTTTCGAAGCACAATTCGCATTTATTTTTAATGAAGACTTGGTTTCCCCGCCCGACCGTTACATGACATTTCGTCGGCCGGGCGTGACTCAACTGACGACAGCCGGGGCACTGTGACATGTAGCGCCGCTAAGATAATCGCGGCTAAAACACAAATTGAAGTTGAACCAATTTTTTTTACAGGGTGGACCAATAAGCTCTTAACATTTAAAAAGACTATAAAAAATAAACACGCTGTGTAAATCAAAAATTGTATATGGTATTTTAAAGTACATAAATTAGGGTTTTATTTAATAAGTTTTTTTTTTTCATTCATTATTTGAACTATAGGTATCTTAAAGCTTACACAAAGCAAATTTTGACTGTATTACTATACTAACTCCTCTTCTTTATCTTTTTTGTTGCAGCTGATATAGTCTGTCAGAGACCTCAGTTCCAGTGCGACTCCAACAGATGCATCACTAATCATTGGGTGTGCGATGGAGAAAAAGGTAAAAAACCTATGTATATGAGTAAAAAAATGTATGTGCGCAATATCCTGGACTCACAGATTTTTTTTCCCCATTGCAAGTGCATATTGATATGTTTCTTGAAAATACATGAATTGTATCATACTAGAAGAGCGTGATACAAATAAATATTAATTTAAAGCTCCGCAACCAACTTGCCAAGACATTTGTTTGGAGCATCTTGATGTACGGCTGTGAGACATGGTGCTTATCTGAAAGTGATAAGAAAAGACTAGAGGCCTTTGAGATGTGGTCATACAGAAGAATTCTCAGAATTTCCTGGAGAGACCACGTCACGAGCAATGAGGCTCTTAGCATAATCAAGGAAAGATAGCCACCTAGTAAGAACCATCTCAGAGAGGCGATCGGTCACATCATGCGCCACGATGGTCTTCTTCATTCGTATTTGCAACAAGAGAACATGAGTTGTAGCTCTTATGTTGAGCTAAAGAATATTGCAGAGGATTGAGAAGAGTGGAGATCGAGATGCAAGATTTTGTTGCTGGAAACCAATCCACCAGATTGATTCTACTACGCAGAAGAAGAGTATTCCAGAGCTTTTCTGTAGCTTTTAGGACTTTTTTTTGAAATTTACAGTTTTTTTTTGACATGCATTAACTGTGTATCGATGTCCAGCAAGTTTGAGACGGATCTGTCACTTGTGAGTGAGTGTAGAAGGAATTCATTCTTTCAGTTCAGAGGAGCAGCAGCCACGTTAATAATGGTAGTTTATTTAATTAATCCAATTCATTTTTGATTCCAGACTGTGCCGATGGGTCGGACGAGGAACCCAAACACTGCAAAAACAGCACCTGCTTAGTCACTCAGTTCACCTGCAAATCATCGGGCAGGTAAAAGAACACGACAAACACATTGATCCACCATATCATTAATTTTACTTGCATTAACCCTTTGGTTACTAAGAATTTTTTGAGCGAACTTGCGAAAAAAAACGAAGCGATTATAGAGCATTTAAAAATTCAACATAATTTTTATCTTTTTTACGCTAGATTGTAAAAATAAAAATAAGGTTCATTCCAAACAGTTCATACTTCAGATTAAGTGAATAAAAATTTAATCAATAATAATTATATTTGCCAATAAAAAAATATAGACATCAAAAAATAAAATATTCATGATTTTGAGATCATATACAGGTATGATGTAAATAATAAATGTTTATTACTGGCAACATGTGTTTAAATGAGTCCCTTAGTAACCAAAGGATCCAATTTATGCATTACTTATTTATGATGACTTTCTAACAATACACTTTAAAAGCTTGAATTATGAATACGTGTGATATGTTTCAAACTAATATTATTCAAATATCAAAGGTCCAAGACCTTTTTATGGAATACTAAAAAAAAAGTGGTTGATATATAAACCTTAATTAAATGTTTAGATGTGCATCGAATATTCGACGCTTCGTCTTTTTCGCAGGAGAATCGACCCACGAATATTCGACGCCTAGTAACCAAAGGGTTAACCACTTCATGCTCGTGTTTTTTCGCAAAAGTCGACTTTTTTATTGCATTTTAATAATCTACTTTTAATTTTTGTGCATATGCGTAAACATCGAACATATGCGAGAGCGGCAAAAACAGAAAATGAACGCTCGTACGGGTGCGAGCGCGAGCGTAACGACGTGGACAATTTTCCCGCACCGGTACGAGCGCGGGCATGAAGTGGTTAAAGGGGGCAACCACTTTAGAAGGCCGATTTGATGATTTTTACGGGTCCCGCAATCCAGTAGCAGTGTTGCAAAAACAGAAAAATCCGTGTCTCGACAACAATGTGTTAAATGATTTTTTTTATGATTTTTTTAGGTGCATCCCAATGGCGTGGAAATGCGATTCAGACCATGACTGCGGTGCTGGAGACACTTCTGATGAGACCGATTGCAGTGAGTTTTATTTATTTACCTACTTCCCATTGTTCCCAGTGTTCCTTGTCTGGAGCATATGGTCAGCAAAAATAACCCAACTCTGTTATACACGAGAAAACATGAGAAGGAAGGCATGCTTAACCTGTTAACCGAGGAATTTAATTTTGGTCATGTTAAAAAGAAAACACGTGGCGAGTCCGTGAAACTCGATGCCTAGATGTACATGGTATATGATGAACAAACAAAATAAGCCATAGTTCGTCACGCCCGTTAGAGTGTAATTTCAGAAGTGTCTTGACGGAATATGTCGTCATACCCGCTACAGTTGCTTTCTTGGAACTTGTGAGACGATTTGTGAGCTCTTAAAATACCCCAGTTGGTGTAAATTGGATCCCTCACCCGTAAAATGCCAGTCATAGCCTATTAATTAAAATTGGTGGAAGACGAAAGTCCTCCCGTGAAGACCACCCATTCATAGTAAATTCCTGTAATAAAAAGAATGATGCGTGAATCTCGGGCTATAGTCTGTGATGTTGGCGGATCAACACTCCACATGCAGCGCTTAGCCATATGCACCATGGTAAGCTTCATAAAAATCCACAAATGAGACTTCAGAATTACTATCACCATCTGTTGGTATTCTCCTGTATCTGTTAACATAAAAATATGCCTCCCGGCTTAGTACATTTACACAATCCAAGTTGTTCGTAGAAGTGGAGGTTATAATAGCATAGTGCTCGCAAATAAATGTCGACTTGGTTGATGCACATTTATGAGAATGTGCGAATTTAATGTTTTTTTTCTTTTTCAGATTTGGCAAAGTGTGAAAGCAGCCAGTTTGCATGCGATAACAAAAACTGTATCCCTAGCGCCCTCTACTGCGACGGCCATGACGACTGCCATGACAACTCCGACGAAGAGGGATGCTCCATAGCATGTGGCACCAAGAACATGGTAATAACACGTTATTATACTAACATGCCGACGACAATGCCTCTTGAGAGGGTGATCAATCTCTTCAATTCAATTGCCTCATATATCGATCTATTCGAAAGTGAAGTACAATTCAGATTGTTGCAACACTTCACATGCACTGCGTAACCGTTATTATAATAAAAAAGTCTAAAATAATCCACAGATGAGATGCAATTAACATCTGTCAGCATTCTTAAAAATGTGTTTTCATAAAAAAAAAATGTTTATCCACTGTTGAACTGCCTTTCGCATGAGTCTCCTCCCATTCTTCTTTTGATGTCACTAGTTCAACTTGTAGGGGGTCGGCCAACACTTCGTTTGCCAGTTATAGGGCGCCACTCTGACACTTTTCTTCCCCATCGAACGTCGTCTCTTTGACAGATGTCTAATGCCATTTAAGTTAGTCCATTACTTGAGTTCTTTTTCGGATATCTTCATTTCGGATTCTATCTTTTAGAGCCACTCTCTCATGGATCTCTCCATGGCATGTTAAGTAACCTTTTTGTTTTGTGTAAGACTTGCTGTTAGACTCCACATCTCTGCACCATAATTTAATACTGGGTGGATGCATTGGTTGAACGACTAAGTTTTAACACATTGTGAACTTTTTTACTTTGTAAAAATAATTTTAACTGTCCAAAAGCTGTCAGTGAGGCTAAAATAAAGTAGCATAACCGTATTATTAAGTATGTTTCTAACTCACATCAAATGGTTGTTGATGGATTTTTCGAATATAGGAGGGTTATCAGTAAAATAAGTTTCCCATGCCGCTACAGTCTTGAAAAGCGCTATTATGGTGGATCCCGCACTTCTGTAGTGTACCTTGGTTCTCCCACTCCAAATCCATTCACTAGTAAGCTGCCTGCGGAGCTCGGTTTTGGTTTGGCAGCCGTACGTGATGGATCTCCCCCTCGCTTAGCCCACCAGGTGTGAGCTTACTTTTTTTTTATTGGTCAGCAGCTAGTATCCTGTAGTTTAATTAAAATTATGCTTATAATGTTTGCATTGTTATTTTCAGATATTCTGCGCTCCACACGAAGCCTGCTTCCCGCTGAAGACCAAATGTGATGGAGTGGCCGACTGTCCCGATGGCTCTGACGAGGCCAACTGTCCCGCAAAGGCTCCGGCGCCTGGTCACAACAATATGTAATTAATATATGTATATTGTAATGCCCTTTTTTAATATGGATCAAGTTGAGTAACTTTCTTATTGTAATGTGACCAATCACAATTGGACATTATAAGCGCATTATCGTTAGAGAAACGTTGGCCGCGGACCAAAACATGGATGGGGCAACTCCTGTTGCTTGTGTGTCATTAGTTGCGTTGAGCCGCTTTTTAGTACAGAATAGTTCATGCCTTGAGAGTGATGGGCTAAATATCAGATCTTCTTAAAATTTCTGATTACCAAATCACCTAAATAATGCCTTGGATACTACAGTAACTGTCTCGTTAATTCTGGAAGTTGTCTGGAACCATATGTTTCTATGTGGATTTTCAGGTAGTGATATGTCTTGGGACATCTAAGAAAACTGTTGCGGCAAGTTATGGTTAGGATTTTTTTTTTTTTTGAAATTAAATAGAATAGAAAGAAAATATAAATCGGCATGTACACATACACCACATTATTGTTATTGTACTACTCAGTTGGTGGAGCACCGGATACCCTCTGGATGGCCACGTGAAGGCGCATCGAGTGCCCCTCCAACCGTGAGTCCCACCTATCCGCCCACACAGCGACCTTAAAATATAAATTATGGTTAAATGTTTCATTAATTTTTGTTATTGTTCTTAGGATATTTTATTGATTATTTTGTTATGATATTTTTTTTGTAATCATGAATACTATAATACCTGTTGCCTGTATTTCGTTTCCAGGCATCATCCTGTGCACAATGACAAAAATAAAATATGTGAAGAGCACGAATTTCTATGCAAAAATTCAGAATGTATCAGAATCGTAAGTACATCATATCAAATATTTACAAAATATACGTATTGCAGTGCATTTTATTATCATTTAGCTGTAGGCCGACACACTGTTTGCCAATTCTTGGGCATCATTCTAACGCCTGCCTTTCACATCAACTGAGGAAAAACTGACATCGATTTTGAGTCGATCAAATAAAAACTTGCTTGTTGAAATTCTGACTTGGCAATGATATTTTTAATGATTAAACTGCTCTCGCCATCTATCACGCTTGATGCATAGCTTCGAGTATATCCGCCAAGAAATGCTGTTGAAAGCTCTTTATTGATTCTCGATACTCATCTCAACCATTTTTTGAGTCAGTTCTCTCAATTTCAAGTAGTTTCTCATTTTTTTTTAACATACAGACATGTCAGCCTTTCTTGTTTTTTATTAGATTTTTTAATGTTTCCCATATTTGCCCAAAATTACTAATAGCTTGTAAAAACCCTCTTTCAGTTATTTGAAGTATTTTAATTTGTATATAATCCTGGTTTATATAATTTATTTCGTTAATTAGTTAAGAACTTAGAGTAAAGTCTATATAAATGTATTAACCCTTTAGATGCGAGGTATGGATGTATCCGCACCACCATGCATGTCTCTTAAGTGCGAGGTGCGGATTTATCCCACGCCGTGAAAAAACAAGTCGCTTCAGTGCGAGATGCGGATTTATCCGAATACTATATTGAATATAATTTTGTTTCGTATTACGACATTCCTTTATCAATTATTTTTTTTATGATATGTATTGAGTTGTGGGTCATTCTACACATGTTTCAAATTTGCCCTTTTTTAAAATAATTATGTATTTATTTAATTTAGTTCTGATGGTGAATATAAATGCAGCACTGACCAATCAAAACATATAAAAAAATCGTCCTTAAATATTCAACTTTCTTTTTCATTGACTAATTGACTTGTTTCGTGACTTTTTATGAAATCTTATTTCGCCCGTAAAGAGTCACACAAAATTTAAAGTATTATTGTTAATTTTTGTGATTTTAGGAGTTTGTTTGCGACGGGCGTGTTGACTGTCTCGACGGCTCCGACGAGTCCAAATGCGGTGAACAGAACGTGACCAAGAAGCCGCCGGTGACCACCCGGGCGCCCCCGCCGCAGGCCTGCGAGCCGCCCAGCCGGGCCTGCGACAATGGCACGCTCTGTCTCAGCGTCAGGCGACTGTGCGACGGCCGGAAAGATTGTAAAGACGGCACCGACGAGGGCATGAGATGTGGTCAGTCAAATATCCTATACTCGTAGAACACAGTAACATTGTACTTTGTCTGGAACATGTTAAATATAGATGCTGTTAGCACACGATTTTTAAATTTTTTAATTCATATGAAGTTTCATGTTAAAAAAAAAAAATTCTATTGATATCATCATGATATAGCCCTTGCAGTCTGGTGCTGAAAACCGCGATATGCGATCTTTTGTCACTTATTTTTGTTCGCTCGTCGGACACGCATGTGTTGTCATTTTGTAATTATTTGACATGCCGTTAGCAAGACTAGTTTCTGTGATCGCCACTTGCGATGCTGAGTGACACCGACAGCGAGCGCCCAGTGGCAAGTAATCAGTTATCCCCCGCGACCAGTAGCGTGTTGTAATCGGCCAGGTGCCTGAAAGCATGCAACTCCACCTGGGCCGAAAGTTTGTGACGTTTATCGAAAATATATGTGCTTCTGAAAAAGTCTGTGCTGCTCATCTGCTCCTCATCTGTCCAGTAATCAGTTGTGCACCGACCGCGACGAGTTGCAAGTGAGATCGGTCTGGGGCCTGAAGCAAGCAAGCTCCGCCCCGGGCCGAAAGTTTATCGAAAATATATGTGCTTTTAAAAAAGTCTGTGTTGCTAATCTGCTCTTCATCTGTCCACCACGTGTCCTAATAACGATCCCGGCGACGTGAAGTCCTTCTTAGTAAAGGGTATGTTAATATATTATATCAAATAATTTTTTCAGAGGAGCGCATGTGCGATCACCACCTGGACTGCTCTCACCTGTGCCACAACACACCGCAAGGCTTCCAGTGCTCCTGCCCCGTGGGGCTCACCCTGCAGGCTGACGGGCTGCGCTGCTCCTCGGCGCCCCCGTGCGAGCAGTGGGGCGTCTGCTCGCAGGGCTGCCAACCGCGCAAGACCAAACACAAGTGCACCTGTCTGCAGGGGTACCACCTCGCCGACGACGGCTTCACCTGCAAAAGCTTGGGTGAGTGACACCACAACGGGAATGCTAAGTCGTAAGCATTCCAAAGAGAATGATATTTCATAATTAATAGGATATTTTTTTATATACGAGTATGTTACGCTAAATTTGTGTTAGATTTTAAAAGAGTTTAAATTTAATTAACCCTTTCGTATTGGTTGTCGGCATATACCGTCATAGATTCCCCGACCGTTGACATCGGTAGCCGTGATATATCGTTTTGTTACTTTCAGTACTCATTGTGATATCTACGGTAGGAAATGGGAAGTGTAGTCATTCCCTTTATCTACCTACATGTATTATTTACAGGAATCTGTAAAGCATGTAAATAAATATCGTTAGGTGTCGTCACAGGAGCGATTTTTCTGTAAACCACATGTGTTAATGCCACCACATGTATGGAGTTATATAATGAACGTTTGTTAAATTTAATAGTTTTTTATGCATCATCTGATAGCTAAAGGATACACGAACCAATGTGGTATATGAAAATAGGTCAAATAAGTACATTTATGCTTCAAATACTAGTTGTAAGCAAAAAAAAGGTTTCATGCAGTATTGACAGTATAATTTGTATTCCACCGAGCCGTAACGAAAGGGTTAATCAAATCTGAGCTCTATACATGTCCCTAAGTAGGGTTGAGCCACCCAATTAGGGCAAAACAAAAATTTCCAGGCCTCGGGAGCGTCGGGACGATCATCTTTAAAGAAACCCTGATCATTGAACACCCAGATATTTCTCTGGTACCACAGACACAGTCTATGAGAATTCGCGGGCTCTTGCCCTGGAGGTTACCAGGAACCAATTATGTTCCCATGTCGACCTTGTGGAATAAGATCGTAATATATTTTATACAAAACAAATATATCAGTTGTTACATATAGTTTCGGCTGGAAACTAATAGATTTTATATTCAGTTAATTTGTAAACACCTTTTAAACCTTACTTATACAAACCAACTTCTAAGACTAGTTTATTTGAAGTAGCTTCTAATCCCAGCTTAAATGAATCTAGTTTATAAACATTATTTATTAATTTGACAGATGGAGCCATCCCATATGTGATATTTAGCAACCGCAACGAGCTGCGAGGCATCGACCTTCAAACTCTCCAATCCAAGGCTCTCATCTCCTCACTGAAGAACACCATCGCTCTGGACTTCTACCACACTCCCGATGCCAACATCCTCTTCTGGACCGATGTCATCGACGACAAGATCTACAAGGGGACCATACGCAGTGGATGTAAGCTGGAACAAAACTTATTTTCTTAACAAAATGAATTAACATATTTTTTAACTTAAGTGTAAAGCCGGTCTCACTTCCAAAAAACTAGGTGTATTATATAGATCTCGTCGGTATTTCAACGATAAACAACTTCTTCTATATAAAGGACAAATCCGACCTATCCTTGAATACGGCAGTCACCTTTGGATTGGAGCCCCAAAATACCTTCTAAACTTAATTGACTCAGTTCAAAGAAGAGCAATTCGTTTGATAAACAATGACACCCTTACATATAATCTACAATCAATGGAACACAGACGTAAGATTGTTTCTCTTAGTCTTTTCTACCGCTATTACCACGGTCGCCGCTCTTCGGAACTTAAAGAACTAATTCCTCCTGCACCCACTCACAGCCGACAAACTCGTCTTACACTTGCCGAACATCCATACACGGTTAATATATGTCGACCAAGAACTGGCAGCTTCCAAATTTCCTTCCTTAATGCCACCGGTAAGCTATGGAATGCTCTTCCAGGGTCTGTGTTTCCTCCTTCCTACAATCTGGATCTCTTCAAGAAACAAATAAATATACACTTGCAATCTCCCCAACCCACACACAAACACGAACACAACACACGTTTCCCGCATGCAGCGTCCAGCCTCCCTGGCTGAGCGTCATAGAGTGCACTGGTCTTGACCGGTTGTGATCTCCTGCATGCGTTTACATAAAAAAAAAATAGTGTTTCAAATGCTCATGAATGGTTAAATTATATAAATTTAATATATCAGCGTCGTAATGACTTGTTGATTACTGGCTTGCATCAATTTATAGCTTTATTGTGTCTTTATTAGATTCAACCGATCTTTCAGGACGTGGTGTATCGTCAATATCAAAATTTGCCGGATGGAAATTATGCAAACCAGTTTTGGTACTGGCATTCTATGCAGCATGATAAAGCACAAATGTGTTTCTTCAATTTCAGGATTCTGCATTTTTCTACAGCAGCAATTAAAAAAAAAACGTCAAAATAGAAAGAGTACCAATAGAGCTTTAAAATGATACCAACCACGACGTGCTAACTCACCGGCGACCGTTGACAAACTGAAGTCAAAGTGACGCAAAAAAAAATACCTATTATATTTAATTGTCGTTTCTTTTTGTTTTAGCTCTCAGCAATATCGAGGCCGTGGTTCAGACCGGTTTGGCCACGGCCGAGGGTCTGGCCGTGGATTGGATCGCAGAGAACCTTTACTGGGTGGAGAGCAACTTGGATCAGATAGAAGTCGCGAGGCTCAACGGCAGCTTCCGCAGAACTGTAGTCGCCGGAGACATGGAAAGCCCCCGGGCCATCGCTGTCGATCCCCGTGATGGGTAACTATGAACTGCTTCACCATTTTAGTGAATTTGGTAATAACTTCACCAAAATGTACGCATAGGTGCGAACAAAATGAATTTGGTGTTTGACGTAAGCCTGTTGTGACGCAAGCCTGTACCTGTGCGGGTGAACTACATATATAAAAAATTGCCTAAAATATAACAAATACTAATACAATGCATTCAAGTATGTATATATGTGTACACTTTTTGCTGGCTGATTGGTCCATATGGGAACATAGATGGTTCCGGGTAAAGCGTACAACTAATGACTTCTATTTTTATGCATTTTCTAACCTCACTTTTTGTGTTTCAGCGTGGTTTTCTGGACTGACTGGGAGGCCGCAGCGCCGCGTATCGAGCGTTGCACGCTAGCCGGACGGTCACGTGTTCTGGTGGTCCGTGTGGATCAGGTGACGGACGGAGCGTGGCCAAATGGACTCACTTTGGACTATGCCATGAGGAGGATCTACTGGATAGATGCCAGGTGTGTGTCTTCTTTAGATTTTATTTTTTATTTTTATGCTTACAGAACTAAAGTTACAATATTTATAAAATTATGCAAAATAAGTGTATAGAACAATATTAACTCTTTGGTTACTAAGCGTCGAATATTCGACACTCATCTAATTTTTTTTTAAAGTTTATACATCAACCACCTATGGTTTTTTTTTGGTATTCCATAAAAAAGGTTTGGAGCTTTGATATTTGAATAATATTAGTTTGAAACATCATACGTATTCATACTTCAAGCTTTTAAAAAGTGTTGTTAGAAAGTCGTCATAAATAAGTAATGCATAAATTGTATCCTTTGGTTACTAACCAACTCACTGATATCAGCTTGCTATAGCTCCGTAAGGCCGATGCCGTAAAGCCTCGACAAACGATCTTTTGTCTATTATTTTAGTTCGCTTGCGTGACATCTACATCGAATGTTAAGCGGTGTTTGCGTACGCCAAAATAATTGTTATGACAGTTGGCCCATTGGCAGTTGGTACAACTGTCATCTTGGCGATTGGTACCGCCGAAATGTCAGACCACGGCTGTCAGTGAGAACGCGCGGGTTGTTAGTAGTTGAAGTTTGACTCGCGCCCGTCACACTGCGCGCGTCCTGTGCGCTCACTGTGGCGGGCGACGTTTGTGACAATAAACAAATAATATGTGAAACAAGTGTTTGTATTGTGAACATGATCCTGCATCCTTCATCCAGTAAACCGATGTCCTAAATGGAAGAGAAAGATATCATCACCTAGACACGAGTTGAGAGTAATAAACATTTATTATTTTCATCATATATGATCTCAAAATCAAAATTCGATTTTGGATATTTTATTTTTTGATGTTTATATTTTTATATTGGCAAATATAATTATTATTGATTAAAATTTTATTTGCTTAATCTGAAGTATGAACTGTTAGGAATGAACATTATTTTTATTTTTACAATCTAGCTTAAATAAGATAAAAATTATGTTAAATTTTTAAAGTACTAAAGAATGCTTTAAAATCGATTAATTTTTTTTGCAAGTTCGCTAAAAAATTTTTCAGTAACCAAAGGGTTAAAATGGGGCATAGTAATAATTATTATTGACAAATTAAATGTGAAAAAATGGTTAAGATGTGCCGAAAGGTCATGTCTCAACGTACCTCTGTACTTTCGCACTCAAATAGTTTTCGTACTGTATTAAATAAACATGAACGTCATTCATTTTTAGATCCGATTCGATTCACACGACGACGTACGACGGCACGCAGCACCACGAGGTCATGCGCGGTCACGAATCTCTGTCCCATCCCTTCGCCATCGCTCTGTACGAGAACCACGTGTACTGGACAGACTGGCGAACCAACACTCTCAGCCGAGCCAACAAGTGGAACGGCTCCGATAGCTCCATCCTGCAGATCACCTATACACAACCGTTTGACATCACTGTCATGCATCCCAGCAGGCAGCCAAGGGGTGAGCATTCTAACTTAACATGATGCAACATAACCCAGCATAATTTCTTTCTTTGTGTGGTGGATATTGTGAATCTCGTGTAGTCTAAAATGGGCCTGAGAGGACCATCGTTTAGTCCTGGATCCGTGTTTGACGCAAAAAAAAAGTCATATTTGTGTGATGTACAAGGATTATCCATAGAATAAGGTTCCCATAGCGCTACAGTCCCCCACTCCAAATCCCTTCCCTAGCAAGCTGCCTGTGGAGCTCAGTCTTGGCTTGGCAGCCGTACGTCAGGGATCTCCCCCTCGCTTCGCCCGCCAAGTGTGAGCTGCGCTCGGTAATCCGTTTCCTGTCTGCAAAAATCATTGGGCCAGTAGAAATCCATTCCCAGCTATGCAGAATCTATGGAGACAAGTGTATGAGCGTACAACACGTGCGCGAATGGTGCAGAGAGTTCAAGAACAGGCGTACTGACGTCCATGATGAGGAGCGTCCTGGACGGCCATCTGTTTCTGACGAAACAATCGCAAAAGTGGAGGTTAGCGATGCTCTCAGATCGAAGAGTGACGGTTCGTAAGGTCACCAAAATGATTCCTGATGTCAGCAAAACCTCTATTAATAAGATTTTGACAGAGCATCTAGGGTATGCTAAGGTTTGCGCGAGGTGGGTGCCATGAATGTTGACCGTACGATAAATTTGGATGTCAAACACCCACCCTACAGCCCGGACTTAGCACCAAGTGACTACCATCCCTTCCTCGGCATGAAGAAACGCTCGGGTGGAACGCATTTCGGCGATAGAGAAGAGCTGGAAAAAGCAGTTCTCAGGTATCTGCGTGGCTTAGCGGTAGATTTTTCGACTCGGGCATTCAAAAGCTCGTATACCACAAAAACGCATTTACCTCAGTGGCAACTATGTAGAAAAATAGGTAAAAGTCTGAACTTTCCAAAAATGTACGCATTCATGGAACTAAACATGTTTTGCACTGTGAAAAATCTCTGAGAAACTTATTTTATGGATATATGATCTCCTATGAAAGATTATGAAAATCACCACCATTTTTTGATCATATTTGTAATAAGTGATCATCTATATATATATTTTTTTATATTACAGCTGGTGTAAACCCTTGTGGAGATAACAATGGAGGATGTTCACATCTCTGCTTGCTGGACGGAGTCAACAGTTATCAATGCGCTTGTCCACACGTCATGAGGCTCGGGCCGGATAGACACAGTTGCGTTGGTAAGAAATTTTTCAAATACAATAATTTTTTCAAAGGTCTGCATAAAATATCTATGTTCAAGATCGATACAATGAGATATTCGACCAGACCATGCCCTTAAGATTTCAACGTGTAATAATTGTTTTTTTATCTTTTCCAGTTAATGAGAAGGTTCTCCTATTCTCTCGCAACAACGAAGTGCGAGGAGTTGACCTAACCTTGCCGTACTACCATACCATCCCCACCATCAGTCTGCCGCTTGTTCTGGCTCCCGCACAGCTAGACTTTGTTGCTGCGCAGAACACCATCTATTGGTCGGACACGCAGGTAAAATAACCTAACCTAACCTGATCTTGGTACTGCTAAGAATACTAACCTAACTTATGTTAACACAAAGGTAACATAACCTATGTTAACCGTGTTGGGTTGCTCGGAATAGGTTCTAGGGGTCTGATGAATAATTTGTATTTGAGAATTGAACGAATTTTAGCGCTCTAGAGAGTTATTTTAGGTTGAACCGCCCCTTAGGACCAATTGGTGCAGGTTTTTGGAGCGTCTTATCATCTGAGCTCCTTAAATTTTTCGAACGAAAATCATCGACAGTTACAAATCATCAATTCTAAAGATGATCCCTTCAACGGCAGTCAAAATATCAGAGAAAAGAAAAAATTCATCATTCTCAACCTAAAAGTCACAATTACAAATATGGCAGTGAATACCCATGAATTTATTTATTTGATGATCGTTTGTAAATAACAATTGACATCAGCATGATGTAGCCCTTGCTGACTGGTACCGAAAATCTCGATATACAATCTTTCATCTCTTTTCTGTTCGCTTGCTATACATTTATGTGTCCGCCATTTGGGACTAGTTATATAGACCGCCGCTAGTAGCGCTGGGCGAGAGCCATCACGAGCGCGGAGTCGTTTGCCCTCCGTCGGCGAGACCGCATCGCCATATTAGGATCGATCGGGAAAAACCAAGTTTTATCATACATATATGTCAATGTGCTTCTGAAAAAGTCTTTGTTTTGGTGACCTGCTCTTCATCATGCCCTCACGCGATGGAATAACACCCTTTTGACAAAGAGGAGGATGTTACAATATTAATAATTTTGTAATCTTTTAGATAAACGAAATCAAGAAGACTGGCCTGACAAAAGGCCCGACTTTGAGCATCGTAGACACTGGTATAGAGAAACCGTTTGGGTTTGCCGTTGACTGGATATCAGAACTGATGTTCTTCTCTTCCACGGGAGCAAGGAACCACATATCTGTGTGCAACCTGCAGGGGGAGTTCACCATGACACTGATTGCTCAAGATCTCAACATTGTCACCGGCTTAGCTGCTGATCCTACAAGGTAATATTTTTATCCTCAAAATTGGACATCTATCAATTTTTACATAAAAGTATTCAATGTCTTAAAAATAAGGCGCTTAACCGACGAATTCTCCCAGTATTAACTTATGGCGCAGAGACATGGAATCTAACAGAAAGCCTTTCCAATAATATAAAGGTCGAGAGATCCTCCCGAGAGAGTGTCTATAAAAGATACAATTCGAAACGAGGATATCCGAAGAAGAACTCAAGTAGTGGAAGAAACTCAACAAATAAACACACTCAAGTGATAATCGACATATATGTCAAGTTACGACAGTCGATGGGGAAGAAAAGTGGTGTAGAAGAACTGGCAAACAAAGTGTTTGCCTAACTCTGTAAGACAGACTGACGACATCAAAAAATATCGAAAATGCAGAAGGCGGAGAATGGAAGAGAAAAGAGACTCATGTGAGAGGCCTATGTTCAACAGTGGACGGACACAGGCTGATGATGATGTGTATTCGTTAGCAAAGGGGTGAATTTCATTTTCAAAAGAGTGAAATGAGTGAGTGTCATTTTGTTTTCCGTTAAATTTTTCAACATTTTTCATGAAAGGTGTTGTTTTCAGGGGCAAGCTGTACTGGACTCAAATGAAGAACGAAAAACTGACCATAGAGAGGAGCAACATGGATGGATCAGATAGATCTGTGCTCCTAACCTTGCCAGCACCTCCCACGAGTACTGAGCACATCGTTGGCAGTGGTAAACTAATCTTTTCTCATTTTTTTTATATTTTCAATGTTTATGGGCATTCATATGGCTTTGGGAATCCATAATAAATTATAAATATTTATTTATTTTATTTTTTATATTTTTTATGCTAGATTGTATAAATAAAAATAACGTTTATTTCAAACAGTTCATACTTCAGATTAAGCAAATAAAAATTGAATCAATAATAGTTATATTTACCAATAAAAAATATAAACACCTTTATCAATCCTTTTCTAGTTTTGAAAGATAAATAATAAATCTTATTACTGTCAACTTGTGTTTAGATGAGTGGTGTAACCCATTTTTGTAGGAGAGACACACCCCTCCTCATATTACAGTTTTATTCTAGTGTTGTAATATTCAAAATTAACTTACTATAACACTGAACATAAAATATAATTAAGTATGCATCTCTGAATACTTAACATATTTTTGCTTCCAGGTCTCACGTTGGACAATGAATCTCGGCGTTTGTACTGGATCAACTGGCTGGACTACGCCATCACCTATTATGACATCATCAGCAAGAAAACCAGCTCGGTAAGTGATCTATTCAATTATTTAAAATCAAACATGGAGATGTAAACATTAAACAATTGATACGTATGTTGGAATGTGTGATTGTGAGTGATCACGTTTGTGGAGAACTTTTGAGCGGTTTGAGTTTAAATAAACAACTTTAATATTTGCGATTTAAAAAGTTATACAATTGATTTGACAGCGGTTCGCAATGTTACGTAGGTGCAGTTTAAAGTTGATCGGACGTAGAATCGGCAAAGTAATGCAGTTGTGGATGGATGGATGGCGCAGCAAAGAGAAGGGCTGGTCTCATGCGGTCTTCTCTTTATATAGGGACTACTCACATATACAGGTTTTTATGTCTCCCGTGTGAAATCTATGACGGCGATTCTAACGACATCTATGGGACATATAAAACAAACATAGATAACAGAAAGTGTACAATTGATCAATCCGCCACACTTACATACAAATTTACAGCCAAATCTTCTCATATGACAATTTCTCTCATCAATAAATTGAAGAAAAAATAAACGGCCGATGCTGGGATTCGAACTGCAAACCTTTGCTAACCAGTGTTACAGATCTAATGCTGGGCAGCACACGGACCTTCCATATTGCCAGATAATGGACAGAAACAATTTGACGTCACTGACACGAAGAAGAAGAAGCCTGAAAATAAAATTCAGATCTGAAGAGGTTATAGTAGACTGTAAATGGGTGATGTTCACAGGATGACTTTTCGATGCAATTCGAGGGAATCGCCTCGGCCCTATCGGGAACGCAGACTTTGTGACCACTAAAAAAAATTTCCACGCATTTACAATTTTTGCTTGTATTTTCGGTGAGAGAATCTATCTTCCATCTCCATCTCTTTACAACCCGTGAATGCGATTCTAATCTCTTTCAAGGGTTCTTTCTTTATAGCACTTCTGTGCAGTTGCCACAATTGTTCAGAGGGGACTCCCACTGGGCTTATCAGTTGCTAACTGATCATAATCTGAATGAGCGCGTCATCAAGGAGACTTAACTGTGCTCCGGTGTGATTCGGGTGTGAGGCGGGTAAAGTCCAGGATGACTTTCGTCTACCAGAAATTATTTTGTTTGCTTCTAGGTGCCGTTGACAGCTGTCAGCAAGCCGACCGCGCTGACCGTGTATCAAGGACAGTTGTACTACGCCTCTTCGCACGACAACGCCATCCACGTTTGCAACAAGACGTCTTGCCACGATGACCGTGTGCTGCGCAACAACACAGGTAACACTAGCTGCTACTCACGAAACCTAATGATGGACCATGATATCCACATACTGAACTTTACCTTAAAACTATTAAAGTGAAAATTCCACAATGTCTTAAAACTAAGGCGTTTAACCAATGCATCCTCCCTTTATTAACCAATGACGCAGTGACGAGAAATCTGACAGAAAGTCTTACACATAAAAAAAAGTTACCCAGCGTGCTATGGAGAGATCCATGCTCGGAGTGTCGCTAAAAGATAGAATCCGAAACGAGGAAATACGCAGAAGAACTCAAGTAGTGGATGCTACCCAACGAATAGGCACACTCAAGTGGCAATGGGCAGGACATATCTGTCGAAGAGACGACGGTCGATGGGGAAGAACAGTATTGGAATGGCGCCCAAGAACTGGCAAACGAAGCATTGGCCGACCCCATACAAGGTGGACTGATGATGATGGTAAACTTTACCTGCATCACACATAGTTTCTCCTGTCTCTATTTTTATATGAACGGTGACTATCCATTCAACTCAGTCAATTCCATACATTATACAAATCTTTTTATTCTAGAAATGCTTTCCTTACATTTGTTATAAAATAAAATATATATTCAAATAAAAATAGAAGATTATTTAGAAATTATTCCTAAACTTGTTATTTTTATAGGATGACATGTTTCGGCTGTGTCGGGTAGCCATTGTCTGTTAGCCGAAACATGTCGTCCTATAATAATATAACAATTATGGAATAATTTTTAAAAAATATTTTTTTTTGCTATTATGGAATTTCACCAAAAGTTATTGATAAAAAAAAAACAGAAAAATACAACAATTTTTTTTTTTTTTTAATATAAATTCATTTTAAATTATAAAAAACAAATTCTAAACTACTAAAAAAAAAAAATATTTTTTTGTAGTGACTATTTACTCCTATTTACTTAAACATGTAAAAATACACGAATATTGACGTTATTTTGGTGTGATATTTTTTTAGATAACGTCATGTCGTTACGCGTTTATGACGCGGCCGTGCAGCACGGCAACAACTCTTGCGCCCGCCTCAAGGGAGGGTGTCAACAACTGTGCCTGCCCACCGGCCCCTACACCAGGTCGTGCGCCTGCTCTACTGGGTACCACGTGGACCCCCAACATCCCAACACCTGTATAGGTAATACTTTTGTAATCAACCTTTGCACACTCATAAAACCCATTAACACTATCCAGTCCGATTACACAATATGCGTGTAATCACCAGGCCAAACGTTAAAGGCGGGTCACACAACATGTGTGTGATCATTCCGACAACGCTTAGTAGCCGACTATACACAGCTTGTAATGTTTTTTCAAACGTTAGTGGCCGATCACATGACATATGTGTTGTTTTTACTTTCGACCATAATTCAAAGATCTCAAACCCTTTCAGTGAAAGTCATATTAACTCAATTTGAACACATGAGGATAGATTTGGCAAATTCTTTAAAAAAATCTCTAGCATAAGTTTAATCGCGTAACGCGCGGACTGGATAGTGTTAAAATGACTAATTTATAATTTTTTAAAATTGAAATAAGATGTTTAAATTATAATTAACATGTTTTGTATGTATTTTGCTTAGGAATCGAGGAGTTTATCTTTTTCTCCATCAATTGGGAGATACGAGGACTGCAGCTCAATGGAGACAACACAACAGCTGTTCTGGGACCTATCTCGCACGTCTCCATGGCAACCAGCATTGACTTCCATGCGGGTAAAAAAAAACAATAATTTTTACAATATATATACTTTAAGCATTCACTTTGAAATATTTAATATAAAGGGTCCGCCATCTAACGTTTTTTTTTTCAACTAGTGCTTATTTCGTAAATGGTAACACTTAGCTCATGTCTGATTTGACAGATAATTAGTTTTATCCTTCCGCTGAACGTATAAACAACTGGGAAATATTGCGATATTACTTTGAAAATCATGGTAATGTTGTAGAATGTGTGCGAAAATTGCATACGGATTTTGGAAGAAGAGAATCACCGTCAGCTCCGTATGTTCGTTATCTTGTGAAAAAAGTGAAAGAAACTGGCATCCTCATCATAAACCAAAGCGTGAAAAGACAAAAAAGTGCGCTCACCGAGAATATTGCTGCTGTGGCAGTATGTGCGTGAAGCGTCATCAACATCAATTCACCGTTATCGGGCCATGTTAAACGAATTTTTTGTTCACAAAAATTGAAGAGGAGCAGTTTTTTCAACATTTTTTTTCAACAGGACGCGCTACATTCCACACAGCCGAAGCTACACTCGATGTGACTCAAAAAAAAAATAGTTATTTGGCGGACCCTATATAACATCCTTTTACTTTGTTTTAACATGGAATATGTTGAGCAACGAGTACGAATAAGCCTGAAGTCGCGAAGCAGCTTTCTTCGGCGATCGGTCACATCATGCGCCACGATGGTATTCTCCACGACATTGTGGAAGGGATGGTTGATGGCAGAATCTGCAGAGGGCGCCCTTGACGGGAGTATTTGCATCAAGTGTTCGAGGACATGAGTTGCAGCTCTTATGCTGAGCTAAAGAGGGTTGCAGAGGATCAAGAAAAGTGGAAAAAGAGATGCAAGAGTTTGGTGCTGCAAACCAATCCACCGGATTTATACTACAAAAGAAACAATATTTTAACAAATATTTGTGATGAATTTATGAATTTAAAATGTTTTATAATTAATCAGTTTTTAAAAGCTTACAGAAAGCTTAATAAAATCATCCTTTCCCTTTGATAATCACTATATATCATGTAAGTACTATTTCTGAATTATTTTCTCAAATGACTAAAAGTAAAAGCTTGTAGCGAAAATGTTTCAATTAATCAACATTATATCATCATCGTTATTACCGTGTCCGCGGTGAGCCGTCCCTTAAGATTGAATGGTTCAGGCCTCAAGAGCATCAGGCTAATCACTGGATATATTTAAATATTTATTATGATTACTGAATTTCTATATAATATATATTTTTGCAGCTAATGATTACATCTATTGGGCGGATTCCGACCATGGGACTGTCAGCCGCATCAAGCGAGATGGAACAAAGCGGCAGCTTCTGGTGGAGCAAACTGAGTCCACGGAACACGTGCCCATAGATCTGCTTACTGGTAAACTACACATCTCATTATTTCATACTAGCTGACCTGGCGGACTTCATACCGCCTCAGATTCAATAAATGTTGTGTTAATTTATTTTTGATTTTTTTAAATTTTTAATAAGTTTAAATGAATACTCAAAATGATTTGATCATAGATGGCTTGATGGTCAAAGTGTTTGATTTGTAAGCCAGGGATCGTGGGTTCAATCCCCAAGGGAGATTAAAAAAAAAAGGTTTTTAATTGATTTCTGAGCTCTTAAATACCCCTGGTTAGTGTGAATTATTCTGTGCATTCACTTCGGAATGAAACTTGAGTTGCCATGGAGATATTAATCAATAACGCTCATAAAAGAAATATATAACCTGAATAAACCAACTCAAAACTAAATAAATTATTAATCCTGAAGAAGACCACTGCAATGGCGGTCGAAATATTGGTTGAAAAAAGTTCACACACGGCTCAACCCAAAAGCCACAACATCAAATTTGGCCGTGAAAACCTAAGAAGTTATTTATTAATGGAGTTTGTATTTATTATTTTAATTACGTCTTTTAGATGCCTGTAGGAATGAGTTGCGTTTCTAATAAACCACTAATATTTCTTTTTATTGCGTTCCAGGACTCACCGTGGACTGGATAGCCGGAAACATGTACTGGACGGACCCCAAGAGAAACGTTATAGAAGTCTCCAGAACTAACGGATCTAGTCGCTACGTCGTTATAGCCAACAAAATGGAGACGCCAGCAGGTAACATAGCTGAACAATGAAACTAACCTAAAAAACAACTCTGTCAATAGAATGATGATTGTTGATGCCTGTATATGTATTGTATTTTGATACATTGTATATGATTAGTTGATTAATTGATGTTTTGTTTTCTTACAGCAATGGCCGTGGATCCCGTGAAGGGATACTTGTTCCTCGCCGGATCCGGATGGATGCAAAGAGCTGGATTGGACGGTTCTAACCTCACTCTCATCTATAACCGCACCGCACAAGCCAGCCCGGATATCACAGATATATCCCTAGACTATGAGGTAAAGTGGCGATCAATACAATTGAATAATCTTTCTAAAGAATAAAACAAGTAAAATTTTGCATGAAATCATTGAGTTTTAATTAATATACACTCTACTGGTTTCGGTGACATGTCACCACCGTCAGAAGCTACTAAAAACTAAACCTTAATACAGAACAGTTAAATAAGGTTACATCAGAGAAGTAGGGGAGAGGAGAAGTGTTAGAGACATCTGTTGACGGAACAGTTGCACAGCGTGAATTTATAGGAAACATATTAAGAACCAGGATATACTCGGTATGTTAAAGAGTAATTGATTATTAAGGATTTTCCTATTATTCCTGATTGTTTATTTTGTATCTAGTTATTCTTAATTGCCAAGTATCTTACCTTTATTATTTTATAAAGAATATCTATATCAAATAACTTCTTAGGTTTTCACTGCCAGATTTGATATTGTGGCTTTTGGGCTTAGCCGTGTGTGGCAAATTTCTTGTTACCAATATTTCGACCGCCATTACAGGGGTCTTCTTCAGGATTGATGACTTAGCTACTTAATCCATATCTTTTACGGACACAGGCTGATGATGATGAATATATAATTTATATACGGGATAAATTATACTGCCGTTCTTGTAGTTACGCTATTATTTAATGTCATCAGGTTGCGCACCATTATCGAGCATTGCCAATCGTGAACAAATCATGAATTTTTACAAGTATCCATGTTTCCTTAATTTACAGACTCAACGGATCTACTGGACGGATACGTTTGCTCAGGAAATCCGTAGCATGAACTACGACGGAAGTGATATGAAGGTCCTCCTCAACCACAGTCTGGGGAATCCCTTCGCAATCACCGTTCACAACGGCTACCTCTACTGGCTGGACACGTAAGTAAAATTTAAATTTCGAAAAACTTATTTTTGTTTGCTCGTCTGACACGCATGATCCATCATCAGCTCGCTAGGGAAGGGATTTGGAGTGGGGGAACCAAAGTACACTACAGAATCGCGGAATCCACCATAACAGCGCTTTTCAAGACTGTAGCGCCATGGGAACCTTATTTTACGGATAACCCTCGTAAAAAAATGTCATTATAAGTTTTAGATTTAAACAACTATGAGACGCGGTGCTACATGGGCAATTTTGTTTGTTTTGACATGTCCTATCATGTGGAGCGCCATAGTTTGCCAAGTGGCCACTATGCGTGTTGGGCGCAGCGACTCACTACCACAGCCCTAGTGGCTTCCCGAAGTTTATGGAGTAAACAGAGTGCTCTTTCCCGGGCAGCAGCTACCGAATTTCAAGTCTTTTTTTACCTAAAATAAACGTCAATGTGCTTCTCGACGAGTTCTTTTCTTTGTGACCTGCTTCTCATCCATTCATCATGCGTCCTGATGACGATCCCGGTGACATGATGTCACTTTTCATTAACAGGGGATGTCACAGTATTTTTTTAGTAATTCAATTTATATTACTTAATTGCCTCTCTACGATTTTCTCATCTAGTCTCAATGTTCTTGTGTTGTAAGTAGCAATAAATAGTCGTCTGTGGCAGCTTGCAATAACTCAGTAATTGTTAGCACCCCGCCCCGCCGTTACCATGGCCGCTGCCGTAGCCAGGAAAAGCGAAGCTGCTGGGAACTAGGGGCCGGTTTTTTTGTTGTGTTTTCATATGGGGTAGTTGGTTTAAAAAACGCCACGCTTGCCAGGCGGCTAAATTCAATACTAAATAATTAGACACTAAATAGCTAACAGGTTTATGCTTGTTTTCAGTTTTGTGGACCACGGCTCCATCAGGAAAGCTCCCATCTCCAACGTGTCTGACTTCCAAGTTCTCAGCAACGGAGCAGGAGACTCCCTCAAGGACATACAGATCTTCTCCAAGCAAAGGTCAGAGCAAACCCTTATTAATTAACATTGCGTTCAAAAGGACTCGAAGAAAATAACGACAAGTTTTAATTAATAAATTAATTAAAAATGTATGGTTTAACTTTTAAACTCCCAGTGGTTTCCTTACGGGACTGCAGATTTTCGTCGTTCAATGCCCTACGGTCCCATACAGGAGTGCTTATGGTTCATTTATCAATCGGATAACATTAATTTGCAGTATTAAAGTAAGTTCATGGAAGAATCTATTGTGCGACGAAACATTACAAACATTGGCCTGCTTGGGCATTCAATGACACAAATTTGCGGTCCGGGGGCTGGGCGTTTAAAGGTTAAATAATGTTGAAAAATGTTTGCTTGCCATACCGAAGGTCATGGGCTTATTTAAAGTAATAAGTATGTTTATATAATTTTGTATGCTGTGTAAATATGTCTAGTTGGTTTGCATTTGATCCCTCACTTGTAAAATGTCAGACATAGACAATGTCTGACATCAATCAAAATTTTTGTAGATGAATGTTGTACTTTAAACGCCACCCATTCATGTAAAATAGATAATGTCTGAATACCGACTGTCTATGGTATTGGCAGAATAACACTCCACATTCAGCGCTTTGTCTTTCAGTATACCTTCAAGCATCATCCATTTCTAAGGGGACTCGTTATGACTGGGTGGTGTTCATGGGATGACTTTCGTCCACCACCAAACCACCAATTTTGATGATGACTAGCTTTTTACAGTTGAGGGACTAAATTCACACCAACTTTGATCATTGTTAAAAATATATATTCTTCTTCGGCGATCGAACCCATTACCTCTGATATGGTAAGCAAATGATATGAAGCAGGTAATCAATTTTTATCTTCTTTCTTTGAGTTGATATATTTATACCCAACGAATAGGCACACTCAAGTGGCAATGGGCAGGATATATCTGTCGAAGAGACGACGGTCGATGGGGAAGAAAAGTATTGGAATGGCGCCCATGAACTGGCAAACGAAGCATTGGCCGACCCCCTGCAAGATGGACTGACGACATAAGAAGAATAGCGGGAGTGACCTGGATGCGGAAGGCGGAGGATCAAAGAGGATGGAGACTCATGCGGGGGGAGGCTTACGTTCAACAGTGGACGGATACAGGATGATGATGATATATTTTTAATTATTTCTCATTGTTTTTATTTTCTGTGACTGACTTTGATTGTGTTGCTATGTTTCCAGACAGCGCGGCACAAATCCTTGTGCCGAGCCCTTCAATGGTGGCTGCGCAGAACTGTGTCTGTTTGACGGAGTGAAAGCCGTCTGCGCGTGTCCGCATGGCAACGTTGGCCCCGATGGAAAATCTTGCGTCCGTGAGTATAACCTTCAAATTATATTTCATTGGTGTTATTCCGTTTATGTATATAAACAATTATTGTATGTATGGATTAAATATTTATTAGAATATTATTTTATTATTTCAATATTCTAATCTACTTTTATAGATCATTGACTATATTACTTTAATTTCTAATAATATTGTAATATAGTCAATGATCTATAAAAGTAGATTAGAATATTGAAAAAAATAAAATAATATTCTAATAAATATTTATTCCATATAATAATGTCTCCTTGAGACAATATCAAGAAGGTAAAATTGTTCATCAGTAACACAGGTAAATGACTGGTTGTAAAGTCCACGTAGGACTTACAAGAAGTTGTTTTTCATCCATTCAATCTATAGTTTGGTTCGAGACCCGAGTGTTACTTACTGAAATAAGTAGACTGTCGGAAAGTAATAATATTAAATCCTGTGAATAAATGTTGACTGATTGAATAATAAAAAAAATAATAATATACATACTGTGAATAGAGACATCTATCGTCATACGATGATAACAATGGTATAAATACAAGTTTTAACGTGTGTCAGCTCAGGCAAAAAAATAGCCGAGGTGGCTAAGCGGTATAAAAAGACCTGGGCAAAGGTTGGTTCCAAGGCCCGCGGTTCGCATCCTGCTTCTGCCGATATTTTTCTGAATGAATTGATGAGTATAAAGAATTTGATGTACACTATGTGTATATTTAATTACTAATTATTGTATGTTTTGTTACCTCGTCATTCTTCATTAAGTCAAACCATCGTACCCTCAGTATCTTATCATATGTAATGTATTGTATTTGTACTTTGTAGCTTACGATGCATTCCTGATGTACTCCCGAGTGGTGCGAATAGACTCCATCCACATGTATGACGAGAGGGATCTCAACGCTCCGCACGAGGCCATACAAAACAGGTTCAAATATTTATTATCTAATAAATTATTTTTTATTTTTTATATGCTTCAATGTGAATGAAATGATCGTCATTAATTACCATCATACAGTTCTATCATCCCAAGAAATCTCTTCACACAAAGCTTTTTAGATGCGTATTGTGTATGGCTACCGACATTGTTCCAGAATGAGATTCAATGGTCTTGAAGTCAAGGCTGTTTTAGTATTCGAGGCGTATTTGGGTGTTTGTAAATCAATTAAGTATAAAAACTAGGTGATCACGTCGGTACATCAACGATAAACAACTTCTTCTTCTATATAAAGGACAAATCTGACCTATCCTTAATACGGCAGTCACCTTTAGATTGGAGCCCCAAAATACCTTCTAAACTTAATTGACTCAGTTCAGAAAAGAGCGATTGGTTTAATAAACAATGACACTCTTACGTTAAACTAAAAAAAAAAACACACTGGGATTCAAACAACAAAGTCTTGCAACACTGTTCAATTCTTTAATTGGTGATGGCTCATTGCCAATCGCTCTGCATAGTGAATTGAGAAATTAATGCTAAGAAAATTCTTAGTAACCAAAGGGTTAATATTGGATCTCAAATTGAATGCTTAAAATATAAATAACATGTATCATTATATTATATGTTTTCAGGAACTTGATAAGAAATGCTATTGGACTATCTTTTGACTACAAGACTTCTCGCCTGTTCTACTCTGACATCCAGCGTGGCTCCATCAACACTGTGTTCTTCAATGGCACCGGTCACAAGGTCATCGTAGATCGTGAGTGTTCTCAACATAGTTGTATCATTTTAAAAATAAACATCTTTAAGTAGAGCAAAATACCCTGGATCATAAAAGTAATAATTGGTATTGTGGCTTTTGGGCATAGGCCGTGTGTGGCGAATTATTTTCTTCCAATATTTCGACCGTCATTGCAGGGGTCTTCTTCAGGGTGGATGACTTTGTGACGAGTCTGTGTCTGGAGATAGTTTAGCCGTCAGCCTAACGTACCTTCGCGGAGTCATGTCGAAGAGTCGTGTATGGCGGGTATGTTCCAAGGGCATACCTCCACGAACGTCATGTCGGACTGTGGTTGTCCTTGCTTGTCTGTGCAGGTTTTTGAGTATGTGCTAGAGGTGGAAGCCATGCAGTTTTGAGAATCAAACCGTCATCCCTGTTGATGTTGTCTTTTGATTTCAATGGCTTCCCTTACTAGGCGTGCATGTTTTCCTTGCGTTCGAGCCACGATTTCTGGTTCGAATGAAAACTTATGTCCCGTGTCAGCCAGATGCTCTGCCAGTGCTGACGCCATTAGGTGGCCTAGTCTGCACGATCTCTCATATTCGCTTATACATTTGGCTCCAGACACCAACTTATCACAAAATCAACCCTGAAAAGAAGACCCCTGGAACGGCGGTCGAAATGTTGGAAGAAAATAATTCGCCACACACGGCTAAACCCAAAAGCCACAATACCAAATCTGGTTGTGAAAACCTAAGAAGTTATAAAAGTAATAATTTGTTAGGAAAAAAAAATCTTTTCTTCTCGAGTCTATAGGCGGAAGAATTGGTCATGGTTGATTGTGCTGTATATAGAGTAGACTGAGGTGCATAGTTAGTGGTTCGAATCCCAGCGTCTGCCATTTCTTTTCCCCTGAAATTGTTAAAAAAAATGTCCTAAAATATGATATTTGATGTAGAGTCAAATAATTTAATGTATTTGTAATATATAATTTGAACTTGGATTGCCCCGAAAGAGGACCTAGCCCCTGGACACGACCAGGGGTGGAATATATGGAGGTCCCTTAACAGACTTCGGACCGGAGTATGCAAGACGAGGACACAAATGAAAGCCTGGCAGTTTTACAGCGGACCGACTGAATGTGACTGCGGCGCGGAGCAGACCCTGTCACACCCTCTGGAGTGTGCGCTGTGTCCGAGTAGCTGCACCCAGGAAGACCTGATGATGGCCGATAGCGCCATAGACGTCGCCCACTTCTGGGCAGACAGGATCTGACCCTGTTGTTTCCGACACGATTATATACATTAAATGTAAAACAATATTATTTTTATGCTTTCAGAGCAAGGCTCCGTGGAGGGCTTGGCGTTTGATCAGCAAACCAATCAGCTGTACTGGACGTGTAACAACGACGCTACAATTAACCGTCTCTTACTGGGCGGAGTTCTGGGGCAGGATCCCGGCGCCCCCGCGGAGGCTCCACCGAGCCTGACTCTCTCCACCGAGGCGCCCCCGCCCGGCAACAACAAAGTCAACCGTGTCATCAAACTTAAAGCTAACGACAAGCCCAGAGGAATCGCTGTCGACAGCTGCACAGAGTAATATATTCACGTGTTTCTTTAATTATTATTTTTATGAAATTGCATGCAGGGGAGCAAAGTCAATAGAAAGTGATCTCTAAGACACTCAAGATAGACGCTGTGTGCTGGAAGCATGTCATTTTATTTTTAAATGTATCCAACCTTTTTTATTTTTCATATTTGTTAGACGCTACTCCAACTCTTTTCTTTCGCATCAACCGTCGTGTCTTGGACAGATATGTCCTGCCCATAACCAATTGAGTGTGTCTATTCTTTGGGTAGCCTCCACTACTTGGTTGGATTACTTATAATTAATGGTCTGTATCAATCTTTCAGGCAGATATTCTGGACCAACTGGAACGCGCATTCCCCGAGCATCCAGCGAGTCTACATGAACGGCTTTGACCTCAAGTCCATCGTCAGCACCGACATCCGGATGCCCAATGCCCTGACTTTAGATCACAAGGCGCAGAAGCTGTACTGGGCTGATGCGAGGCTCGACAAGATCGAGAGGACCGACTATGATGGAACGCACAGATTTGTAAGTTAATTCAAACAAATTATGTAATTATGTTGCTATATTTAGATACTAAACTTTAAAAATAAAAAAAATGTAAAAAAACCAATTAGATAGTAGACTGTACGGCTCCATTTATTTACCTATTTTTTAGTAGCTTAATATTTAAACATTTTTAATGGTGAAAAGTTACAGAATATTTACATTAGATTGAATTGAATGATTAACGAAATTCTATTTTATTGGCAAATTCTAGAAATGATTTTTCTGAATAATGAAATGTTACTAGTAGGTAGGTGTGACTTGAAGTTTGCAGATCACAGTGATGCCAGGGAGGCCGAAACATGTAATCATTTAAAATAAATTGTTAATCAAAACTTAATATTTTTATCAGATATAAAATAAAAGATTCTTTAGAATTTATTCCACATATTTTTTTTTTGACGACATGTTTCAGCCAGGTCGGATCATTTTCAAGCCAATTAGTTAAATTTTTGTTGGCTCTATATAAAAGCAAAAGAGTGAGCGAAAAGGTGTATATGAATTGTGTGATGGGTATATGTGGTTTTAGGAAATCATTAATGTATAAGGGAATTCATTGATGTCACAACAAAATAATATTTATAATTACAAAGGTCATTAAAAAACAATAAACATTTACATCAAAATGCACTTAAGTAAGAATTCTAGATAACTTCAGCAAAAAATAATTTTTATTTTATATCTGATATTATGGAATTCCACCAAGAAATATCGATCGAAAAAATCGAAAAAAATATTTTTAATTTATTAATTTTTAAATTAAAATTAATTTAAAATTATAAGGTGTAATATAATTTGAAGCAACCTCTGGTGACGGCGATTTTATTGACATATATGAAACATATAAGGCAAGATTATTAGACAGGCATAGATAGTGAAATTGGTACAATTGAAGTCCGCCAGTTAAGTCTCTTCAAAAGCATGGATGGGTGATACTTATACTAATGTCTTAATGTTATACGTGTTTAATAATATTTTTAAATGACATTTTTTAGGTTATTACAAAAGGAACTCCAGCGCATCCCTTTGACCTGGCTGTCTATGGAGATTTCATCTTCTGGACTGACTGGGTGCTGCACGCCGTGGTCAGGGCCGACAAGACCACCGGTCTTAACGTGGTTGGCCTTAGACGCAACGTACCACGGCCCATGGGCATCGTGGCCGTGGCCAAAGACACTGACAACTGTAAGTACACCTACGTGTGATGCATGCCATGGTTTAAAATCCTAAAACCAAGATCAAATGCACCATTTTTATTTTATTAACAGCCTAGGCCAATACATACGGTTTTCAATTAGAAATACAATTAAAGAAGATGGTAATACAGAATAAATAAATAAGCTAAGACAATACATTTGGCCAAAACATAAACATGAGTAAATAAGACATCACGCACATCAGTAGAGGGATCTGCGAAATGCCGGAAGGTCCTGCCCGAAAAGTCCAAGTCACTAGAGGAGTTGACTAGTCTACATATTCTCAACATAGGAGAATAAAAAAGAAGATGTCCTTTCATGTAGCAGGTCACTGCCTCTAGTGAACCAGGAGGGAAAATTGAACGTAATTTCCTGCAATAATGTTGAGTCATCGATTATGGAGTTCATAATTTAAAAAATAAACAGCAAGTCAGTCACTGTTCTACGTCTCTCCAATGTAGATACATTAAGTCGCCTCTCTATATCTTCATAGGAGTAGCTACCTCTCTCAAGGCCGATCAGTCGTGCTACTCTTGACAGGGAGCGATGTTGGACTGATTCAATCCGGTCAATATGAGTTCGATAGTAGGGAGACCATATTACGCTAGCATATTCCAGCTGCGGACGAATCAGCGAAAAGTAAAGGACCTTCATGGAGCTCAGGTTCTTAAAATCCTTAGTGATTCTGTTGATAAAGCCAAGAAGTTTATTTTAATATTGATTCTTTTTTTTTAGGCCTTCTCAACCCTTGCTTGAAGCTGAACGGTGGCTGCTCCGAGATCTGCACGCCCAATGCTCAAGGTCAGGCCGTCTGCAGTTGCTTTGCTGGCAAACAGCTGATCCCCGGGGAGAAGAGATGTGTCACTCAACCTGGAGAGTGTCCAGGTGGAAAGTCTGCCTTCAAGTATGTCTAATTAAATTAGATTTGAAATTTTAAATAATACACATTTGTAAAACCATTGGATTTTTAAAATTAATTTAAATTTTTCTTCGTCTATCGGTATTAGAGACAACTCTCCTTCCTCAGGACAAAATTAAAACTAACATGAACACAGAACGGTTAATAAATGATGAGATTAAAAAGAAAAGATTTTTAATTAATTTCTGAGCTCTAAAATACCTCCGGTTGGTATGAATTTGATCCCTCACCCGTAAAATGCCAGTCATAGCCTATTAATTAAAATTGGTGGTAGACGAAAGCCGTCCCGTGAAGATGACCCATTCATAGTAAATTCCTGTAATAATAAGGATGATGTGTGAATGTCATGCTGTAGTCTATTACGTTGGCGGATCAACATTCCACGTGCAGCGCTTAGTCTTATGCACCATGGTTAGCGTCATAGAATTCAACAGATAAGACTTCAGAATTACTATCACTCGGTTTTCTCCTGTATGTGTTAACATAAAAAATATAAATAAATGTCGTAATTCAATTAAAAATTGTGTAATTATTCTAAAAAATTACAACATGAGGGTCGAAAATCTATGTAAATCTCTTGACCGTTATGTATGTGAAAGGATTAAAGTGGTATTGTGGCTTTTCGGTTTAGCTGTGTGTGGCGAATTATTCTTTCATAATATTTTGTTGGTGTCTGGAGGTAGTTTGCCGTCAGCCTAAACACCAACTCATCACTAAGTTATCAACCCTGAAGAAGACCCCTGCAACGGCGGTTGAAATATTTGAAATTAATAATTCGTCACACACGGCTAAACCCAAAAGCCACAATATGAAGTCTGGCCGTGAAAACCTAAGAAGTTTTTTTGGGTTAATGTGGTATTTGTTGTACATTTCAGATGCACTTCTGGAGGCTGTGTTCCGCTGACAGTGACCTGCGATGGCATACCGCACTGCGCTGATTTCAGTGATGAAGACTTCAAGTACTGCGGTCAGTAACTATACTTTGTAATCTAAAAATCTTGAGTACTCACTTTTTTTTACAGTTTTTCATGGTTTATTCAATTAACTATATAAATAACTAATTCCTCCTGCACCCAACCACAACCGACAAACTCGTCTTACACTTGCCGAACATCCATACACGGTAAATGTGTTTCAACCAAGAACTGGCACTTTCCAGAGTTTCTTCTTTAATGCCACCAGTAAGCTTTGAGATGCTCTTTTAGCGTCTGTGTTTCCTCTTTCCTACAATTTGGATCTCTTCAAGAAACAGATAAATATACACCTGCAATTTCCCCAACCCACACACAAATATGAACGCAACACATGTTTCCCGCATGCAGCGTGCAGCCTCCCTTGCTTAGCGTCATATAGTGCACTGGTCTTGACCGGGTGTGCTCTCCTGCATGCGCTTACATAAAAAAAAACTAAGGTTGTGGGTCTCGATCCCCTATGAAGATTAAAAAAGATAAAATAAATTAATCCATTTCTAAGCTCTATAAATACCTCTGGTTGATGTGAATTTGTTCTTTCGCCCGTAAAATGTCAGTCATAGTCTATCAATCAAAATTGGTAGTAGACGAAAGTCGTCCCATGAACACCACCCAGAAACGGATAACCGAGTGCAGCTCACTCCTGGCGGGCGAAGCGAGGAGATCAATCACGTATGGCTGCTAAGCCAAGACTGAGCTCCGCAGGCAGCTCGCTAGGGAAAGAATTTGTATTGGGGGAACCCAGGTACACTACAGAATCGCGGGATCCACCTTAACAGCGCTTTTCAGGACTGTAGCGCCGTGGGAACCTTATTTTAGAGATAACCCTCGTATATCAATTTAATAATCTAATCATTGAAATGTTTGTTTAATTTTTCAGCTACTCGTAAGTGTGGTGATGGCTTCTTCCAGTGCACCAACAGCCGCTGCATCGATCAGAACAAAGCCTGTGACATGGAGAACGACTGCGGGGACGGGTCAGACGAGCTGAACTGCGGGTGCGAATGGGACTTCTTCAGGTCAGTGCCATCAACTATCTCACAGCCATTGCTGCATGCAGTCATCACTCCTATAATGTACACTTCTTTATAAATTTACAGAGTTTGTGGCAGTTTTTCATATAATGGTCCTTTCCATTATCATCAGTTAGTATCCCTCTATTTTTGAACAAAGGTCTCCTGTATCTATGCTTCTAGATCTTTCGCAACCTATGCATATATCTGGAACGGGTGTGAAAAAAGTAAAGTGAATAGTTTTGTAAAATTGCCAACATATTTAAATTAATAAATATTTATTAACTTTCCTTGTTTTTACATGGATCACATTAGAAATGGTCTCTGTTTAGGAGACTGCAGTTTCGACTAACTTGTCAAGAGACTACTAGTTGTCTCTTGACATATAAATGTGTTCAACCACTTACGAAAGTATCGTGAAGCTCATCTGTCTCTTTACAGTGAAATATTGAGTAAAGCTACGAGTTAGTCGAAACTGCAGTCTCCTAAACAGAGGCCATATCTTATGTGATCCATGTTAAAACAAGATAAATAAGTAAATATTTATTATTTATAATAAATATATATTACCGAGTGCAGCTCACACCTAGCGGGCTAAGCGAGAGAAAGATCCATCACGTATGGCTGGCAAGCCTAGACTGAGCTCTGCAGGCAGCTCGCTAGGGAAGGAATTTGGAGTAGGTGGACCAAGGTATACTACAGAATCGCGGAATCTACCATAACAGCGCTTTTCAGGACTGTAGCGCCATGGGAACTTTATTTTTATGGATAACACTTGTTTTATTGGTTAGTTACCTTAAGAACTATCTT
Organism: Glossosoma conforme; assembly: GCA_022606575.1. Lineage (NCBI taxonomy): Eukaryota > Metazoa > Arthropoda > Insecta > Trichoptera > Glossosomatidae > Glossosoma > Glossosoma conforme. The sequence continues at coordinate 296,341 of JAGTXR010000255.1, read as the reverse complement.
TGTCATCTTAAGTTGGTTACCTTGAGCCGAAGAATGGCTGCATACGGGTGGAAGGCAACTGTGAACGCAACATCACCTTAAAAATATGTATTATTTTTCATTTCAGATGTAAATCAGGGCAGTGCATCAGCCAGCAGCTTGTATGCGACTTCCAAGCAGACTGTCCTGACGTCTCTGACGAGATGAACTGCCCACTGTCGGACTGCTTCGCTCTGGCATCTCTGCACGGCCGAGTCATCGTAGACGAGGCCGCTCTTGAGCGCTGTCCTCACACCACACCCTGTTTACATCCCATGTGGCGATGCGACGGAGTCAACGACTGTCTTGACAACAGTGATGAGAAGGATTGTAAAGGTAAGTCTAAGAACTGTCACTTTCATTATTTGTAAGGGATACATTAGAGGAACACAAGAGAGAGATAGCAAACGACTATACCTATCTGGGACAAGTAATAAACTAGGACAAAGTAATTTCTCAAAAGAAATCGACGATTTACAGTTGAATACGAAGGCGTATACAACTGGGATGGGCAGCATTTGGAAAACTAAAGTACATTTTTAAAGCGCTATACAAATACTGATATAATAATGTCTTGTAATGAAGTAATCTACTACTTCGACAACAAAACGGACTGCATAGGTCAGTCCATCAAATATCACAGTCAATAATTAAATATTTCTTCCACACATTTCTGAATCTTTTTATGTTTCATTACTTAAATATACATATACTAAACATAAAATTCTTTTTTCAACGCGTCAATCCAAGCACAAAAATAACGGCAGAAGCGGGATGCGAACCGCGGACTTTGGAAACCAGCAATGCCCAGGTATTCATACCGCTCGGCGAATCGCGCCATTACTATGCCTAGACCGACCCGCGATGAAACTAGTATTTATATCATTGTTATTATTATCGTACAACAGATGTCGCCATAGTATATATTCAAAGTATGTATATTTTTATTATTATTCTATCAGTATTCATTTATTCACAAGCTTAATATCATTACTTTTTATGTTTGTTCCAGTGACCGAATCCCCGACAAAGCCCGAGAATGGCACTTGTCGCCCGGGCCAGATCGCCTGCCTGAACTCTGCCTGCATCCCGGCAGACTGGCGCTGTGACGGGGATGCCGACTGCTACGACGAGCCTCCTAACGGAGTCAGCTCGGACGAGGCCGGCTGCAGTGAGTCATCAAGTGTCTAATAAAGCTATGGGAACACAGTGATATCAACTCGATAAAACCCTTTCAGGCTGGCGTCGAAAATCCTATGTTTCCATGTAGAGCTTCAGGTATACAGGTGTTCTGAGACAAGGCGTAGACAATCCGAGATTACAAAAATGTGAAACGACAATTTGTGCTCCACATATGGAGCGGGTTTGTTAAAAAAACAACATACAAGTGAAGAATCAAAGTTCACACTAATTATTTTAGAGCTTAAAAATGTTTTTTTTGTAATCTTCATGAGGGATCATTCCTACGACCGTTAGTATGGTAAGCAAATGCTTTATGCCATACTTATTAAAGTGTTAAAGGTATACTATATTACAAGAAACTTTCATTATGGCTCGGTTTGAATACAAATTATACTGTCAATTATAAAACTAGTATTTGAAGCATTAATGTACTTATCTGGTCTATTTTTATATATCATATTAGTTCTTGTATCCTTTAGCTATTAGATGATGCATAAAAAACTATTCTAAGAAAGTAGCAAAACGATATATCACGGCTACTGATATCAACGGTAGGGGAATCTTACACGGCATATATCGGGTAACGATGCCAACAGGTTAATGAAGGATTTTTTTGTTGCAGCAAATGTATGCCGACGTGATCAGTTCTCCTGTGCCAGCGGAGAATGCATTCCCAGCAACTGGCAATGTGACGGATCACCCGACTGTGCTGACAGATCCGATGAATCACTACACTGCAGTTAGTAGATTTTTCTTCCTTACAGAGTATATACAAGTGGTGCTGAAAAGCCTCGATACGCAATCTTTTGTTTTTTTATTTTTGTTCGCTCGTCTAACACGCACATATGAAAATATTAGTCTTAAGATTTAATTAGTGATACGATGCGTCGTGCATGCGCCATTTTGTTTATTTTGACAAGTCTCTACCTGTCATATGGAGCAGCATAGTTCGCCAGATGGCCGTCACAGTCACTTGTTGTGTAATAAACATAATGTTTTGAATGAAATTTTATCAAGTCTTCTTATACGGAAAATGAACGTCAACGTGCTTATCGACGAGTTCTTTGCTGTGGCGTCAAGCTCTTTCCGGATGACGATCCCAATGGTCTGGAGTCACTTTTATTTATATGAGAGATGTCAGTTTAGTATTTCCTAAAAAACGGATTAAAGTTCGTAACTTCCACAAAAACATTGAAACCTATTGTTGAAAGTCTGCGTTTGTTGTTGCAGGTAATTTGAAGTGCACCGAGGAGCAGTTCAAGTGTGGCAATTCATCCACTTGCATCCCCCAGATGTGGGTCTGTGACGGGGACGAGGACTGCGAGGGCGGCGAGGACGAGCACGAGAGCTTCGGCTGCACCAAGCAAGCCTGCGCCCCCGAGGATCTGCAGTGCAGCAACCTGCAGTGCGTCGCCAAGGTAGGCACCAACCATACTAACTTTAAGTATTGATATTAGCTTGACATAGCTCCTTAAGGCCGATGCCGTAAAGCCTCGACAAACGATCTTTTGTCTATTTTTTTTTCGCTTGCCTGACATCTACATCGAATGTTAGTTTAATTATATAATTTTAAACGGTGTTTGCATACGCCAAAATAATTGTCATGGCAGTTGGCCCATTGTCAGTTGGTACAACTGTCATCTTGGCGGTTGGTGCTGCCGAAATGTGAGAGCGGGTAGGAGTCGCAACTCGCCCGTCATCGTTATAGGACCCCTTAAAGGCGGCCCTATAACGGGCGACGTTATTGACAAATAAACGAGTAATATGTGAAACAGAAACAAGTGTTTGTATTGTGAACCTGATCCTGCATCCTTCATCCAGTTAATCGATGTCCTAAATACCAGAGGAGGATATCAGTATAAAATACAAAGTAAACCTTTAAGTAAAAAGGAAGCAAAATCTCTATTCATTACTTACATTGATTGCCAAAGTTGCAACTGCAGACAAGATTTCTCATATTTTTTTGAAGTATTAACGGCTGCCAAGGTAAGACTGAGCCCCACAGGCAGCTCGCTAGGGAAGGGATTTGGAGTGGGGGAATCAAGGTATACTACAGGATCGCGGAATCCACCATAACAACGCTTTTCAGGACTAGCGCCATGGGAAACTTATTTTACGGATCACCCTCGTATATATAGTTCTCGACAGTCTTAGAAATGGTGCGAGCTCAGAGACTTATAGAAAAGACTGACGTTGCTTATGCTTTTCTATAGCATTCGAAGCACATGTCCCAGGCAGAGCTATTTTTGTCTCTTGACCGAATGTAATATGCAAACACTGTCCTATAAGTTGTGATACAGCTCTAAATAAAAGCTAGTATTCGTAGGGTAAAAATGCTGGGAGATGGGTGAATAATTACAAAAAATCACCACGTGTTTAGGAGCGGGATGATGAACGTCCGAGGGTCAGTAGAACAGGTAACAAAAAAAAAGCGTGTGCAAACCAAGTGTTGCGAGTCAACTGTCGCTTCTCTGCACAATTGTGCGAGTCAGAGGTTGGGGGGGGGACCTTAACCCTTTCGTTATGGCTCGGTGGAATACAAATTATACTGTCAATACGGCGTGAATTTTTCAAACCATTTTTTTTTGCTTAAAACTAGTATTTGAAGCGTAAATGTACTTATCTGACCTATTTTCATATATCACATTGGTTTTTGTATCCTTTAGCTGTCAGATGATGCATAAAAAACTATAATATTTAACAAGCGTTCATTATGCAACTCCATACATGTGATGGCATTGACACGTGGCATACATAAAAATCACTCCTGTGACGAAACCTAACGATATTTATGTACATGCTTTACAGATTCCTGTAAAGAATACATGTAGGTTGATAAAAGGAATGACTGCACTTCTAATTTACTACCGTAGATGTCACAATGAGTACTGATAGTAGCAAAACGATATATCACGTCAACCGATGTCTACGGTCGGGGAATCTTTGACGGCATTCGCCGGCAACCGATGCGAACAGGTTAAGGGATCATATTGAATCGATATCAGTTGGTTTCAATGATTACACTATCGCATGTTTGTTTTCGCAGGAGATGTACTGCGATGGAGATCATGATTGCTCCGATCACTCTGATGAACCGGCGTCTTGCTCCAAAGAGTGTGGCGAAGGTCGCGTGGCCTGTCCTGGTGGAGGATGCATACTACGCAGTTGGCTCTGTGACGGAAGGAACGATTGCTCCGATGGACATGATGAACTACCCGAATACTGCCGTGAGTCCCCTATAACTAGTGATCTGAACCAATCCAACACTTACCTTTACCATTAAAAATGTATAGGCAGAAAGCTGGTGCCGAAAGTACTGGTTTACAAATCTTCGATGTGGATTTTTTTATGCTTACACATTCGCATTGGGAAAGGTATTAATACCCGATATTGTGGCTTTTGGGTTTAGCCGTGTGTGGCGAATTTCTTCTCTCCGATACTTCGACCGCCATTGCAGGGGTCTTCTTCAGGGTTGATGACTTTGTGTTTCTTCACACAAATGTCACCCGATGCGAATGTGTTAAAGTTGTATCACGTTAAGTGTTCAAAACGTTATTTGAACATAATTATTTTGTATAAAACATCCAAAAGTCTTTGAAGTATTAATTGTCAAATTATAAATTCTCTATCTTAGCTCGAATTTGTCGATTCATACAGTCGGGTACGACGCAGGGCATTGACCATCACAATATTCTGCCACTCTATGTAAATTGAAGGGATCAAGGCCCAAAAACGACAGGTATCGAGGAATTTGCAGTGTATGAAAATAAATTGATTAATATTATTTCATAAAATTCAGAACGCTTACTCATGTTGTACACTAAGATATAAAAAGGGATATGTTATCAAATAAATTAGTACCAATTCAACTACGGTCTTTGGATTTATCCTCAGTGCCGGAACCTTGGTATTCCGGCGTCACCATTTAGCTGACACTGTAATTTTGAGACCGCGATCTTGGTTCCGGAAAACTAAGACTAGTCAAAGGTGATCAAGTTATTTAAATCATAAATGGTATATAATGTCATGCGATTTTCATATAAAATATATGCATATATAAAACTGCTTTCTTGTTCGTCATAAGTTTTAAAATCTACTATTTGCTGGATTTTCTGTTTTCTTTCGATTTTTAAACAGTCTAGTCCTCCGATTCATATCCACAATGCATAAAGGACTTTAAATATCACCTCGAATTTATTTTACCATATTCTTGAATAACTGTTTAAAGTAATAATATATAAAATCTTGTGAATAAATGTTGACTGATTGAATAATAAAAAATAATAATATACATTCTCTGAATATATACTATAGAGACATCTATCGTTATACGACGGTAACAATTGTGTAAATACATCTTTCGCGTATCTGTTCAGGCAGAGAAATAGTCTAGTGTAATGCGTGGTGTGTAGAACGGGGCAAAGGTTGCAAGGCTCGTGGTTCGAATCCCGCGACTGCCGATATTTTTTCTGAACTAATTGATGCGTATAAAATTTGATGTGTAATTGTATGTGTATATTTAATTACTGTTTAAAGTGGTTGCCCCCCTTAAATGTTGCTAACATTAATGTCACCTGTGTATGTGTCTTACAGCAACCAGTGGTTCTTGTTCCTGGTACCAACATCTCTGCCCCAATGGTTCCTGCATCAACAACACTTCTCTTTGCGATGGCAAAAATGACTGCGGAGACTTCAGCGATGAGCTCAAATGCAGTGAGTTCCTCTATTCTTCTATCTATCTCTATATCCCGTACCTACAAATAGTGTATATTTTGACATCCCCCCGTGCTTAAAAAGTCGCGAGTTCGTCACGTAACTGCTTGGAGGAAGGATGCAGGAACAGATTAACAACACAAAGAACTTGTTTTTGAAACACAATTCGCATTTATTTTTATTAAAGACTTAATTTCCTCATCCGACCTTATATGACGCCGGGCCGGACGTGGACTACGTTACTAATGCTCATAAAAAAGATACTATGACACCAACTCACAACTAAATAAATCATCAATCCTGAAGAAGACCCCTGCAATGACGGTCGAAATATTGGTTGAAGAAAGTTCGCCACACACGGCTAAACCCAAAAGCCACAATATTATATTTGTTTTATTAGCATTCATTTATAAGGAATGACTGTACTGATGTTCTGATGTGTTTCAGATATCGATGAGTGCGTGGATCCCACGACTTGCGCACACAACTGTACAGATCAGCAATACGGCTACACGTGCAGTTGTCGGGACGGCTATCGCATCTCTCCGGTGGACAGGCATCTGTGTATAGACGTGGACGAGTGCCAGGATCGCATGTGCGGCCAGATCTGCAGGTAAAATTAAAATTACTTCACCATACTTTGTATAGATTATATATTTTCACCATACTTTGTATGGAATGTCCGCACCATAACATGATATATAGGGATCAGATTGTTCAACCAAATCGCCTCGGATGTTGATATATTTCACGTAAGAGAGGCCCAATTCAGACAAGAACTCCAAGAGTTTCTTTGGAGGGATAATTGGTTGGCGTCGTCTCTCTGATAAGCATTGGTACCTTCTGTTGGTTGTCTTTATTGCTTTGTTCATAGTACTTAATCATAAGTACCTATGTTTGTATATATTGTATTTTTATTTTTATTTTTATTGTACTTCTGAAATGAATTGAGTTAATGTAATTTGTAATGTTTCTGAAAGGAAAAAATAAAAAAAATAAACAAAATATTTTCACCATACTTTGTATGAAATGTCCACTCCGTAATATAATATAATTTCACCATACTTTGTATGGAATGTCCACTCCGTAATACTACATATTTTCAACGTATTTTGTGTAAAATGTCCGTTTCATTAAATTATACAATTTCATAATACTTTGTATGGAATACCCGCTCCATAATATTAAAAATATCTTAATATTTTATTATCTATTCTCCATACTTTGTATTAAGTGGCCCCTCCATTATTTTTATACTTATATCATAGTATTTGACTAAATGTTTTTTTATTTTCCAGAAATTCTGATGGTAGTTTCATCTGCTCCTGTCAACCTGGATACACCTTGAAGCCCGACAAAATCAACTGCAAGGCCAACAGCAGTAAGTACTTCACCACACTTTGTATTAAATTGTCCCTCCAAATTTCAGTTATCATCACTTTATACTGTGTTTTAATCTCGTCAAACATTGCAAAATTTCAATATACTATCTTTTTGTAATACCATTCATAGAATAATTTCTTTATAGTAAAGGAAGCAGCAAAAGGATCTGACGGTTTTGCTTCTAATCTGTTTTAATTAACCGTCAGATTTTCATCATATAAACAAACTTTATATGAAATAACTATTTTTTTATTCATTGTAATTGTTGTGTCACGTATAAATAAATTAAAAAATAAATTTAAAAAATACTTTGCCATACTTTGTATGCAAAATACTGTAAAATTTTATCAACTCACCATACTTTCAATTAAATGACCTCTCCATTTTTTTTTATTCACCAGAGGTGCCGCCGTCTCTGATATTCTCGAACCGCTACTACGTGCGAACTGTCAGCTTGACAGACGGAAGCTCTTCCATTTTGGCAGACAAGCTCACAAATGGCGTTGCGCTAGACTTTGACTGGGCCGAGCAGTGCGTCTACTGGTCCGACGTGACCTCGCAGGGCTCCACCATCAAGAGGATGTGCGGCCTAAACGACACCGCCTCGCTCAACAACGCCACACACCAGGTAAACATACCACACCATGCATGCAATGACCCCTCCATCATTTTTATATATCAAATTGCTTCACCATACTCAATATGTAATAGTTGCTTCATCGTTTAATGACTAAGTATATATATAATCGTGTCGGAAACAACAGGGTCAGATCCTGTCTGCCCAGAAGTGGGCGACGTCGATGGCATTACTCCCGGCCATCATCAGGTCTTCCTGGGTGCAGCTACTCGGACACAGCACACACTACAAGGATGTGTGACAGGGTCCGCTCCAGGCTTTCATTTGTGTCCTCGTCTTGCATACTCCGGTCCGACGTCTGTTAAGGGACCTTCATATATTTTACCCTTGGTAGTCTCCAGGGTCTACGTCCTCTTTCAGGTCGATCCAAGAATTCCTCTCAATTGCGCCTCTCCACATGCTCAGGGTAGCCTCAGGTATCACCAGTTCCGTTGTCGATTGTAGGAAACTCCTTGATTTGAGCCGTGTGTTTATCTTTTGATACCCAAACATAGGGTGGAGTGCGTCCAACAGGTTAAAAATGTTTTTTTTTTAATTTTGTGTATTTTTTGATATCTAGACTCTGCACTCTTCTACACTGCAAAATCCAGACGGTTTAGCCGTGGACTGGGTTGGAAGGAACCTGTACTGGTGCGACAAGGGGCTAGACACCATAGAAGTCTCTCGGCTTGATGGGAGACACAGAAAGGTGCTGATTAGCAAGGGGCTCGAAGAACCAAGAGCCATCGCCCTTGATCCTTCAAATGGGTAAGTCAATATCAGAACATCTAAGCAAGCTTTATTTTGTTAATAATTTTGATCAAAAATATGCTCTTCGTTATGATTGAGTCAGGAGTAATCTTCAATTACAGTGAAAACTTGTTATTATGTTTCTCAAGGTACTAAAGAACGATAAATGCGGGAAACAAAAAAAGCGAGAACCCTTCAAGTACATAATGAAAATAATAAAAAAAACATTTATTTGCCTATTATATATCATACACATATAAATATAAAAATATTATTTAATAATTCCTTAACCTTTAAACGCCTAGTGGTTTGTTTACGGGACCGCAGATTTGCGTCGTTCAATGCCCTACGGTCCCATACTGGAGTGCTTGTGGTTCATTTCACAATTGGATTACATTAATTTGTAATAATAGTATTAATTACTTTATGGAAAAATCTATTGTGCGATGAAACATTACAAACATTGGCCTGCTAGGCCATTGAACGACGTAAATTTGCGGTATGGGACCACTGGGCATTTAAAAGTTAATGCTAAGTTGCTTCTTTGAAGTTTGGCACTTTAATTTAAACAAAGCCTCATCACACTTGCATAATACACACAACACACGCTGACGTCATAGGGGGACCCCCAGCGATACAGACAATATTGGTCAAAGATTATCCATCATGCTTAGAGTAAACACTCTGGACCTAACAGTATAGCATGACTCTTCATCAACTGTGTCCTTGTTCCAGCATGATGTACTGGTCTGACTGGGGCGTCCGGCCGCACATCGGCCGCGCCGGCATGGACGGCTCCAACCCCACAGTGATCATCAACTCCTCGCTGGGTTGGCCCAACGCCCTCTTTATCTCGCACGAGAGCAGCGAACTTTACTTTGCCGACGCCAAAGAAGACTATGTGGCAGTCGCCGACCTGGATGGGAAGAACATACGGTTCCTGTTCAGCAGAGGTAACACAAACACTTTTCAAACCAGTACATGTAATTTTTTTATTTTTTATTTATTATAAACACATACAGGAGAATACCGACAGATGGTGATAGTAGTTCTGAAGTCTCATCTGTGGAATTGTATGACGCTTACCATGGTGTGTGTATATGGCTAAACACTGCATGTGGAGTCTTGATCCGTCAACATCATAGACTACAGCCTGAGATTCACGCAATCAGTCTTTATTATTACAGGAATTTACTATGAATTGATGGTCTTCACGGGACGACTTTCGTCTACCACCAATTTTAATTGATATGCTATGACTGGCATTTTCAGGGTAAGATCACATTCACACCAACCGGGGTATTGTAGAGCTCATAAGTCGATTGAAAATCCTTTTTTTGTTAATTTTCTCAGGGATCGAACTCACGACCTTTGGCTTGCAAAGCAAACGCTTCGACTATTGAGCTATGACCGCCGGCATATATACTGTCAACGAATTCACGTTCAACACAAGTGGAGACACAATACCGAGCGCCGATAGTTTAGAATTGTAACAATAAAATCACTGTCATCAAATTTGATAAACAAATAACACGTGATGTTTCAGCCAAAGATCCTTCTCTCAACATGCATCATATCTTCGCCATCGCCGTGTGGGAGGGTCACATCTACTGGAGCGACTGGGAGACTAAAACCATCGAGCGATGCGAGCGCCACGTGCAAGTACGGCACAGCACATACGGCCTAGGCCCGCACAATGCCACACAGCCCAACTACAACTGTCACCGGCTGGAGAGCTTGGTACACAAGCCAATGGACATACGCGTGTTCCATCCATACAGGCAGCTTCCCGAACAAGGTATATATTATCCTATTTTGTTTCACCATACTATGTATGCAATATCCTCTCCTTAATTGTATCACATAATATTGACTCACCATAGTTTGTATGTGATGTCCCCTCCAATTTTTTTTTATATTGAAATGCTTCACCATAGTTTGTATGTAATATCCCCTCCACATTTTTTTTTATATTGACATGCTTCACCATAGTTTGTATGTAATAAAACCATCACATTTTTTGCATTGGCATGCTTCACCATAGTATGTATGTGATGTCCCCTCCACATTTTTTTTTGACATTGATATGCTTCACCATCTTTTGTATGTAATATCACCTCCACATTTTTTTATGTTGACTTGCTTCACCATACTTTGTATGTAATATAACCATCACATTTTTTACATTGGCATGCTTCACCATAGTATGTATGTGATGTCCCCTCCACATTTTTTTTATATTGATATGCTTCACCATAGTTTGTATGTAATATCCCCTCCACATTTTTTTACATTGGCATGCATGCACACAAATAGTATGTATGCGATATCCTCTCCATATGTTTTTACATTAGCATGTTTCACCATAGTATGTATGTGATGTCCCTTTTTTATATTCACACATTTCACAATATTATGTGTCATGTTCATTGTCACATTGTCACTTGATAGTGCCTAATCGTAATACCTTTCTAGTGCCATACTAAGAGCATTTTTTTTGCTTCATTTTCAGAGCTGTCTCGCCTGTGTGCCGCCCGCAACTGTTCGGGGCTGTGTCTGCTGCGCCCCCCAGGGGCCCCGGGCGGGCCGGGCCCGGTGCAGTGCGCCTGCCCCGAGAACTTCCTCCTCGCTGACGATGAACGCTCCTGTGTCCCCAACTGCACCGCGGCGCACTTTGTCTGCCAGCACTCGCTCAAGTGCATCCCCTTCTGGTGGAGGTGCGACACACAGGTAAAAAAATAACACTCACCCTTATTTATATCTACTTCAAATATTTTAACATCCTCCTCTCTCTCAAAAAGGAGGGCAGGATGAGGAGCAGATTGATAACACAGTCTTTCTTTTAGAAGCACATTGATTATATTTACGTTTAAAATTTACAAATGTAGGGCTCGACCTAGGCACAGCATTAGGTTGAGCCGCAATACAATATCTCTCGCCGAAAGGCGGTAGGCAACTACCGATCTTTGCGCTCGGTATGGGCTCTCCCGGGACACGAGCGATGGTGTTTATAACTAACATACCTGTTAGCGGACCCGTCCAAAATGACAACATAGTGTACATAAATGCACAATAAGTGACCAGAAATAAGAAATGAAAGATTGTATATTGAAGTTTTTGGTACCAGTCAGCAAGGACTACATCATGCTGATGTCAATTTGCTTAAATCAAATAATTTAAATTAATATCAGCTTGATATAGCTCTTTTAGGCTGATGCCGTAAGGCCTCGAAAAACAATCGTTCGTCTCTTATTTTTGTTTGCTCGCCTGACATGCACATCTAATAATGTTAGTTTTAATTATATAATATAACAGTTGCTACATTTTATGTTGGTCCAACTGTCATCTTCAATTCGCTTTTTTGCGATCATTGGTGGCGCTGTATGTTACAGTGTTGCGGTCGAATAAGGATATCCAGTTATTAAATATGACGGAGTAACACCTTTTTAAAAAGAGGAGTATGTTAATATCTAATCATCCGGTAATAATTCCGATGCCTTTTCTCTTGTCCAGGATGATTGTGGTGATGGCTCCGACGAGCCAGCGACCTGCCCCGAGTTCCGCTGCCGCCCCGGCCAGTTCCAGTGCAACAATAGTCTCTGCATTCATCCATCGCATCTCTGCAACGGTAATGATGACTGTGGAGATGGCTCTGATGAACTGGACTGCGACAAGGTACACAAAACGTCTATCTTAACCATTTATTGTAACATCCTCCTCTCTAAAAAGGTATTTATTCAGTCGCGTGGTGGCAGGATGAGGAGCAGATTAACAACACAAAGACTTTTCCAGAAGCACATATATATTTCTTCCTTATTAACTTCCGGCCCAAGCGGAATAACATGCCGGGCCGGCCACAATGCGACCTTCTCGGCCACAACTGAGCGCCCTTGTGATGGACTGTCGCACAGCGCCCAAGTGGCGATCTATATAACTAATGTCACACCCGCAACCGAACTTGTCCAAAATGCCAATATGGCGACACATACATGTACGACAAGCGAACAGAAATAAGAGACGAATGATTGTATACCCAGGTTTTCGGTACCAGTCAGAAAGGGGTACATCATGCTAATGTCAATTTATTTTCAATTTTTTATCATTGATGCCTATACATTGCCTGTATCACATTTTCTTCTATACGGCTGCTATATCTTGCCTTCAATATTCTAAACAGGAACTTGCTTAGAATATTGAAGGCACGATGGTTTGACTTTCTGTGATACTACGAGGTAAAGAAGTAGACATGGCAATCTTTTATACTATGGTCTGAGCTGAAGACTCTTTATATGCTTCAGCCATATAGTGGATATGGAATAATTTACATGGAGATCTTTTACTTTCAATTTACAAGGATCACTTGTGAATGGTTTGTTTGGTTGAGATCCATGTTTCCATCCATGACACTTTGACTCATTGAAACCAATAGATTTGTATTGTCTGTTTCAGTTTACGTGCTTGGCCTCGCAGTTCAAGTGTAAAGGCAACGCTACCGTGTCTGATCGCTGCATCCCGGGCACCCAGCGGTGCGACGGTGTCACCAACTGTCCTCGAGGAGACGACGAGCTGGACTGCCCCCCCAAGACCTGCGAACCTGACCATGTAAGTATATACTATTTATATACTATATATGTATCTTAAATTATACTAACATCCTCTGCTCTTTAAAAGGTTATTATTCAGTCGCGTGATGGCAGGATGAGGAGCAGATTAACAACACCAAGACTTTTTCTGAAGTACATTGACATATCTTTATGATATGCCATAATGCGCCCTTCTGTTGGTCGATATAGAACTAACTGCTGTACGGCGCCGTGGTCGGTCACACAGCGCCCCAGTGGCGATCTATGTAACTAACCCAAAATGTCAATATGGCGACACATATATGTACGACAAGTGAACAGAAATAAGACACAAAAGATAAGGGCTTTATCATGCTGATGTCAATACACATTATGTTGGGGTACATTGAGTTCAAGACAAGAAGGGATATATTCTTGGGTGTGCATTTCTTCCGGCTAGTACTTGGCGTTTTTAGAAATCCTGTAAATTTTTTTGGAATAATAAAAATAATAAAAAATATTAAAATAAAAATATTAAAAAACAAAAACACAGATTTTTCTTTCTCCCAAAGAGTAATACTAACCTTCCAAAGTTTTCTCTTTACTTGGTTATGGGCTAGCGCTGGATAAAAAATTGAGGAATGTTACAACATTTCTCGGTTCGAATCCCACCGTCTGACGTTTATTTTTTTCCAATATTGATGAGAGAAATGTCGTGATGATGATATTTGCTGTAGATTTGTATGTATATAAATTTTTCTTCATAAATTTGCTTAGAGAGAAAATTCATTGAGACTTGTTTGTTTATCGAGTTTTGCGACGACCCAACAAAAACCAAAATTTCAAATCCTAATAAAACCTTCAAAATTATAATACAAGTTTATTCGGCTCTTTTTAGACATGACATATTTAGAATTTTGAAAATATTATTTTTCATGAACCTAAATATTAAAATTAATGATTTGTGATGTCATCTCCAAATTTTTTAACATTTGCATGCTTCACCATAGTTTGTTTGTGATGTCACCTTCATATGTAAATAATATGATGTATATAATATTTTTAATATTCTTATCACTGAGTGTTTTTTCCTTTCGTTTTTGCTCATCTAAAGACAACATCCGTTTGTGTTTACAGTTCCAGTGCAGCAACGGCATTTGTATCCCCAACGCCTGGGTTTGTGACCAAGATAAGGATTGCTCCGACAACTCTGATGAACTAGTCAACGTCTGCAAGCAGAGAGTTTGTCCTCCAGATAACTTCAGGCAAGTCACGTAACAAACCACTAGTCAACAAGTCATAAACCATTATTTTTTTAAATTTATTTGTTATGTAATCGCATGCAGGAGAGCACAGTTGGTCAAGACCAGTGCACTATGACGCTCAGCCAGGGAGGCTGGACGCTGCATACGGGAAACGTGTGTTGTGTTTGTGTTTGGGTTGAAATACACTATGAATGGGTGGTGTTCATGGGATGACATTCGTCTACCACCAATTTTTATTAATAGGCTATGAGTAGCATTTCACGGGTGAGGGATCAAATTCACGCCAACCGGGGGTGTTTTAGAGGTTGGAAATTTATTAAAAAACTTATTTTTTAATCTCCGTCAGGGATTGAGCCCACGACCTTTAGTTTGGTAAGCAAACGCTTTTAGCACTAAGTTATAAGGGTCAAAAATCCATGTAAAGCTCATGACCAATATAGACCTCATGCGTGGTGAAAGAATTAAGGAGAATACTTATTAGCTTTACGCTCCCAAAATGTTGCTCAATTATTAATAGTTTTCTCAAGCTGTTAGCAATGCAAACGCTTTACGCTCGATTTTACTTCATTTCAGTGATCAAACAAGCTTTTGTCAACACTGTTTTCAACATAGTATTGTCATTGGATAAGAATATCACTAGTAACTGTATTCTTTAAATTCCAGGTGTAATTTTGGACGCTGCATCCCGAAACGATGGGTTTGTGACGGTCAGGCAGACTGCAGCTCCGGCGAGGACGAGGCCAACTGCCGACAGCCCGGGGCCGTAACCTGCGAACCCAGCTACTTCAAATGCACCAACAACAAGTCAGTTTCAAACCATTAGCTTCTATCACTTCTAATCATCATCATCAGCTTGTATACGTCTACTGTTGAATATCCTTCCGTGGAATATAGCAGCAGGTTGTACACATAAAATAAAGAACGCACAACGTGCCATGGAGAGATCCATGGGAGGAGTGTCTCTAAAAGATAGAATCTCAAAATTAAGATATCAAAAGAAGAACTCAAGTGGAGTCTACACAAAGAATAAGCACACTAGTGGCAATATCTGTTGAATGGTCGATGAGGAAGAAAAGCCTGTATCCGTCCACTGTTAAACGTAAGCCTCCCACACGAGTCTCCATCCTCTTCGATCCTCCGCCTTCCTCATCCAGGTCACTCCCACTATTCTTTGAATGTCATCAGTCCATCTTGCAGGGGTCGGCCAACCCTTTGTTTGCTAGTACTTGGACACTACTCCAACACTATTATACCCCGTTGACCGTCGTCTCTTCGACAGATATATCCTGCCCACTGTCACTTGAATGTGCTTATTTATTGGGTAGCCTCCATTACTTGAATTCTTCTTCGGATATCCTCGTTTCATCATCATCATCAGCTTGTATTGATTTACTGTTGAATATCCCTCCTTTAGCATGAGTCTCCATCCCTTCCAATCCTTTTTGCTATTCTTTGGATGTCATCAGTCCATCATCATCAGAATCTGTTTGTCAATTTTTAACGCCGTTCCATCACTTTACTTCCCCTTCAACTGTCGTATCTTCAATACACTCGTAAATGTTTCTTGCCAATTGCCACTTGAGTGTGCCTATTCTTTTAGTTGAGTCCACAATTCGAATTCTTCTTTGGATTCTAATATCAGATTCTCTCTTTTGTCAATTTTTTTTATTTAAATTATAACATATAGTTGACATTGGTAGCCGTGATACATCATTTTGCTACTTTCTTAGAATAGTTTTTTATGCATCATCTGATAGCTAAAGGATACAAGAACCAATGTGATATATGAAAATAGGTCAGATAAGTACATTTATGCTTCAAATACTAGTTTTATAATTGACAGTATAATTTTTATTCCACCGAGCCATAATGAAAGGGTTAAAAAATAGATAGAACTGTATATTTATTAAATGAATAAAAAATGTTTGTAGTAATTTGAAATTTTTCTAGTATAATATTTTTTTTTTGTAGTTTTGGTGTTGCTAACCCACAGGTATTGTAATTTCAGGTGCATACCTGGTCGCTGGGCTTGCGACTACGACAACGACTGTGGCGACAACAGCGATGAAGCTAGCTGCATACCCAGGGCGTGCTCAGAAAGTGAATTCAGGTAACCATTTACTTCATTCAAATTCAATCAATAATCTGCTCGCGGATATGTCTTAGAGGTAAAGCATTTGTATAACATACCAAAAGGCCAAGAATTTTTCAAGAAAACCTCGATCTACAATCTCTCGTCTCTTATTCCTTTTTTGCTTGTCGTACATGTATGTGTCGCCATATTGGCATTTTGGACTAGTTACGTCGATCGCCACTTGTGGCGCTGTGGGACAGCCCATCACAAGCGCGCTCAATAATTGTGTGCCGACGGCCGAGAAGGTCGTTTTATGGCCGGCCCGGCATGTCATTCCGCCTGGCCGGAAGTTTGTAAAAATATCAAAATAA
Organism: Glossosoma conforme; assembly: GCA_022606575.1. Lineage (NCBI taxonomy): Eukaryota > Metazoa > Arthropoda > Insecta > Trichoptera > Glossosomatidae > Glossosoma > Glossosoma conforme. The sequence goes on along the minus strand of JAGTXR010000255.1, from coordinate 279,407 downwards.
ATATAAGAGAGGAGTACGTAAGTTGTAATTTATTAATAAACAAAAGTTATCTTAGAGTTGTGGCTTTAATCGATTAACCTCTTAGTATCAACGCCATACGCAGTGATTCTGTTAATCAGCAAGATGATTTGGTGATTTATCTGATATTTCGAGACCTTTCGGTCATAAAGGGCGGCTCGGCCGAATGAATAAACATATTTTCTGATTATGTTTCAGATGTCTAGATGGCAAGTGCATCCGCGGCCCGCTGCGCTGCAATGGAGAGTACAATTGTGAGGACGGCTCTGACGAGGCTCACTGCAATACTACCTGCAGTCCTGAGGAGTTCCAGTGCACCACACAGCACTACTGCATACTACAGTCAGTACAACACTATTTTATTTAACTCGTTGACAGCCACGAACCCCGATCGGGGTTCTTCGGCTACTTAAACGAAGCACCACGAATCCTGGTCGAGGTTGTCCATTGCGTACATTTTGTATGGAGTAGTCTTATGTCGGCGTTCGCATTAAACGATTGTGTGCAGTGTGGCGTGTTAGGTGAAGTATGAAATATTATTGTTGTTTTCGTTTTTTTTTAAATCTACCTGTATACGTTTTTATATACTGGTTGTGACCCTGAAGAACATTTTTTCCATGTTGGCTTATAGGTTGCAGATATGTGAAATATGATGGCTGTCAACGGGTTAAACGACCATTTAGTTTTTATATTGATATCAGCTCGATATAACCCTTTCAGGCTAGTGCCGAAAAGCCATAATATCTAATCTTTTGTCTGTTATTTTTGTTCGCTCGTCTGACACGCAAATATAAAAATGTTAGTATACTTTTTAGATTTAAGTAACTATGAGACGCGCCTTACATTTAGTTTGTTATGACAAGTCCTGTCATGTGGAGCGCCATAGCTCGCCAAGTGGCCACCATGTGTGTTTGGCGCAGTGGCTCCACGGCCCAGTTGCTACCCAAAGCTCGTGGAATAAACAAAGTTTTCTGTCCTGGGCAGCGGCTACCGAAGTTTGTCAGTCTTCTTTTACCTAAAGTAAACGCCAATGTGCTTCTCGACAAGTTCTTTGCTTTGAGACCTGCTTCTCATCCATTTCTCAAGTCGTTACGTGGATGAATTGGTTATGGTTGATTGCGCTGTGCATAAAAAAGAACCGAGGTGCATGGTTCGTGGTTCAAATCCCAGAGAAATGTCATAAAATATGATTTTTGATGTAGATTTGTATGTGTGTATCAATTTATACGAAATATTGATTTATTTACTACTTTTGTTGTGTTTTGCAGAAAATGGCGCTGCGACGGTGAAATAGACTGTGCCGATGGTTCCGATGAAGATGGTTGTCCCTCTCGAGGGGGCGGAGGCTCCACTGGTTCTGGCTCTGGGGGCTGCGGGCGAGGTCTCCTAGCTTGTCGGGGGCTCCCGGGGCGCTGCGTGCCTCTAGAGTGGCGCTGCGATGGTCAGGACGACTGCGGAAATGGCTTCGACGAAGAGCAGTGCAACTTATACGCCTGCCCACCCAACTCCTACAAGTAATGATACTTTAGATATTTTTATTTCAACCATGAATGCAGGCGGAGGGCGGAGGATCGAAAAGAATGGAGAGTAAATTGACTAAGGACATGACTTGAGTTTACTCTCTGTTCTGAAACCGAAGTTGCGGTCCCGAAATGACGGCATCAGCTTAAATGGTGATGCCGGTATACCAAGTATCCGGCACTGAGGATAAATCCAAAGACCAGAGTTGAATTGGTACTAATTTATTTGATACGAGACCCCTTTTTTTTACCCCCGAGTAAGCATTTATAAAAGTAATATTTATACATTGAATGTCATACACTGTACATTCCTCGATACCGTTTTGGACCTTGATCCCTTTAATTAACATAGAGTGGCAGATTATTGGGTCGGTCCATGCTCCATATAGATGCGTAAGCATTCTTTATTTTATAAAATTAATATTAATACATAGAGTTTCATACACCGCAAATTCCTCGATATTTGTTGTTTTGGACCTTGATCACCTCAATTTACATAGAGTGGCAAAATGCCCTGTGTCGTACCTGACTGTATGAATCTAAGATAAAAAGTTTGATTATAACAATTACTTTAAAGACTTTTGGATGTAAAAACAACATAATTATGTTCATAATAACGTTTTGAACACTCTCGTTTATTAAATATATATATATATATATATATATTAACATCCTCCTCTCTCTAAAAGATGACTTCACGTCGCCAGGATTATTATCGGGTCGCGTGGAGACGGATTGAGGAGCGGATGAACAACACACAGACTTTTTCAGAAGCACATATATTTTTACGATAACTAGACAAATTTCTGGCCCGGGCGGGATAACATGCTTTCAGGCGCCGGGCCGGCCACAATCCGACACTCGTCGCGGTCGGGGGACAACTTCTGGCCACTAAGCGCTCGTAGTGGGCGAGAGCCCAGCGCCGCAAGTGGCGATCTACAGAATGAATGGTGCACCAATGACAAACATCCATGTACATAACTAACGTCACACCCGCGACACATGGATATCCGACGAGCGAACGTAAAGAAGAGACGATTGATTGTATATTGAGGTTTTTGGCACCAGTCTGCAAGGGCTATATCATGCCGATGTCAGGATATTTAGTCCGACACTCCTAAGGTATGAAATTTTTAGTCCTAAATAGTGGCTCAACTCAACTAATGACACACAAGCAACAGGAGTTACCCCATCCATGTTTTGGTTCGCGGCCAACGTTGCTCTAACGATAATGCGCTTACAATGTGCAATTGTCGTTGGTCATACAACAATAAAGAAGTTACTCAATGTGATCCATATTAACCACTTCATGCTGGAGTTTTTTTTTTACAAAAATGGAAAAAACTAATTGATATAATATATATATTCTAGTACGCGTATAACTAACAGGCCGTGTGGTGAGTAGTTCCCTCCTTGTGCCCCTGTCTCTGCTGATGGCGCTACCGGGGAACAATTTTACTTTTGTCTACCACTGACAATAAGTAGCGCAACTGTTGTACGATGCCGGTGTATATGAATTCAATGAATTGGTTTCTTAACAGATTGCTGTGGTTGAAAAAATAATTGAAAATACTTGTACATTATTTTAAGAAATATAGTAATGGAATATCTCTTTTTTGGCTCACTATAGGAATGTTCTTGCTTGTAGATGTCCTCAGAACCACTGCATATCCACGCAGCAGATGTGCAGCGGAGTAGACCACTGCTCTAGCAGCAGCAATGGCTCTCATGTCTCTGCAGCATCGCGCACCATCATCGTCCCCTATTGGGCACCAACCAGCATGGACAAAGCCGCATGTAACTATAACCTTTAATCTAATACAATGGTTCTTTCATAAATAAAGCAGGTGTTCTGATTAGAAGAACTAAAAAAAAAACATTATTTTACTGCTTTAACCCTTTGAAGAGTGAGTTAATTTTGTTGCATACATAGCGTGAGAGTGAGTTGAGATGCCTCTTCCTCTTCCGAATCTTCTTCCTAAGAATCTTTCATATGAAACACAAAATCATCGAGATCTTCTATAACCTCCTCATCCTCACTTTCCACAAATATATTATTTATTTCTTCTTCACTTGTATTATTATTTATTTTGAAGGGTTTGTTCACAATACACTATCAAAATCGAAATAAGTTCACAATTATGTATATTTTAGCGACCAATAAAATCAATTGATTTGAATAGCACAATCTAATTCCGAAGAGAGTGAAAATACATACAAATTGTTTGGTGAGGATTACAACAATACAAATATGTATTGAAATCAAATCACCGTTGTTTAAAATTTTTTTTTCGCAATGTTTACTTATTTTTATTTATTTAAAAATATATGATAAAACTCTAATGATTTTCACTTATCATTGATAAATCTATGTAGAATGTATAAAAAATTACCTAATCAAAGCTTATTTGAAATTCAAAGCGTGGGATTTAAAATAATGCGCCAGATTAACCCTTTAGTTACGGCTCGGTGGAATACAAATTATACTGTCAATACGGCGTGAATTTTTGAAACCGTTTATTTTGCTTAAAACTAGTATTTGAAGCATAAATGTACTTATCTGACCTATTTTCATATATCACATTGGTTCTTCTATTCTTTAGCTATCAGATGATGCATAAAAAACTATTATATTTAACAGACGTTCATTATGTAACTCCATAGATGTGGTGGCATCTACACATGTGGTTTACATAAAAATCGCTCCTATGACGAAACCTTACGATATTTATTTACATGCTTTACAGATTCCTGTAAAGAATACATGTAGGTTGATAAAAGGAATAACTGCACTTCCAATTTCCTACCGTAGATGTCACAATGAGAACTGAAAGTAGCAAAACGATATATCATGTCAACCAATGTTAACGGTCGGGGAATCTTTGATAGCATATGCGGACAACCGATGCGAATGGGTTAATTAATGAATGAGACTATCCAAGAATATATTTAGGGAGACAAGTAGTTTTGCAAGAATGAAGATGAGAATGATTATATTAATACTACCTAAATCATTCTCATCTTCATCCTTGCCACACTATTAGTCTCCCTCTCTTATGATTCCCTGATAGACATAGCCTCCCCCAACCCCCTCTCCTACATAAATGTGTTTGAACACTTACGAAAGTATCATGCAGCTCAGTTGTCTCTTGACAGTGAAAGATTGAGGAAACCTACGAGTTAGTCGAAACTGCAGTCTCTTAAACAGAGGCCATACTCGACGTGATCCATGTAAAAACAAAGTATATCAATAAATATTAACATCCCCTTTACTTAAAGAAGAACGACCTCACGTCGCCGGGATCGTTGTTAAGACACGTGGTGTAGTAATGAGGAGCAGATGAGCAACATACAGTTTTTTTTAGAAGCACATATATTCAAGTTAATAATTGACAAACTTTGGTATTCGGCTCAGGCCACGGACAATCAACGATCTACCTCCGTTTAAAGCCGAGCCGAAATGAGATGCAACTTCGAAACACCGCAGCGCCCTTCTATCACCTGTCGTCCCTTTGACGAACTAACTTCTGTCAAAACAACCCAAAATGGCGACACATGTCCGACGAGCGAACAAAAATAAGAGACAAAAGATTGTATATCGAAGTTTTCGGCACCAGTCAGCAATCATGCTGATATCAATATTTATTAAAAATCATTATATTCTTCAGAAAAAAACATTTTGGAATATTCTTCTCCTTCTTCTTCGTGTCAGCGATGTCAAATTATTTCTGCCTAGTATCTGGCAACATCGATAGCCCGTGTGTTGCCTAACATTAGGTCAGCTTGTTGGGCACATGGAACAGGATCTCAGGTGTGAGGCGGTCTGCAGGTCTCCGCAGTCGCACAATAGTGGCTCAATCTGCCGAATAATTCCCCACCGCTCGAGGTTGTCCTTTGTTTTGGAATATTATTACGTATTTTTATGCATTGTTATGTATTGTTTTTAGGCAAGAAGCTCGGCCTGTGCGGCGATGAAATGTTCCACTGCAAGAATAACCTCTGCATATCCGAGGAGCTCACGTGTGATGGTAAGGATAATTGAAGATGCTCTCCAGGGAGGCCGAAACATGTAATCAGTTAAAATAAATGTGAATCAAAACTAAATACTTTTAATTTATTAATTTTTTAATTAAATTAATTTAAAATTATAAGTAAGGATCATTTTAAAAAATATTAAAATACATAATATCTCATCCTTCTGATACTTGCAGATCGATTTCAGTATTGCCAGTATGCAAAAATAATGCTAATTTGAATATCTGATCTTTTAAAAATTAGAAAAAAATTATTTTGATTTGATATCTTAAAATATATTATTATATCAGTATTGATAAAGCGCTTTTTTATGACCAAATGCCATTCCAAAAGCGTTTCTTTGCTTCTCTTGATAAAAATGTGTGTCTTGAGTCTGTCTGTGTTCAGCTCTTTTATACTTTCGAGCAGCGAGTTTCAGGCCGCTGTTGTCGCGAAACGGAAAGCACGATTGCCAAAGACAGTCCTAGGACTACCTCTCGTCAGCTGCAGAGTGCTTTTACTTGCTCTGGCTGACCTGAGTGTATCTCCTCGTGCACTTGTCTCCGATGACTTGATAAGCTATGTCAAATAGCTTGGCGCAGTCCCATGGAGTAACTTATAAACTTATTTAGCTCTAACCAAATAATAATGCAGCCGTGTAATGATTTATCAAGACATGTGCTGCGTAGAATGTTAAGACTACTTTCAAAACTAATTATGATAATTGAAGATTTTGCATTTTTGACCCATAGTTTTGAATGATCTAAGTGTGCCAGTGCTGTGTATAGAATAGAACAAAAAGTGTAATGTTCGCTGTTCGAATCCCAGCGTCTGCCTTTTCTTTTTCTTCAATATTAACGAGAGATATTTCATACATGATATTTGTTGCAGATTTGTAAGTGTGTATTAATTCGTTAAATATTATGCCATGTCATAAAACGTGTAGATATTTTATTGTATTTTTAAAACCAATATATGTAAGCACATACAGGAGAATACCGACAGATGGTTATAGTAATTCTGAATTCTCGTCTGTGGAATTCTATGAAGCTTTCAATGGTGCATATGGCTAAGCGCTGCATGTGGATCGTTGCTCCGCCAATCATAGACTACAGCCCGAGATTCTCGCATCTTTATTATTATAGGAATATACTATGAATGGGTGGTCTTCACGGGACGACTTTCGTCTACCAGCAATTTTAATTAATAGGCTATGATTGATATTTTACTTGTGAGGGATCAAATTCACGCCAGCTGAGGGGTATTTTAGAGCTCGAAAATCAATTAAAAATACTTTTTTTTTAATCTCTGTCGGGGATCGAACCTACGACCTTTGGCTTGCAAAGCAAACGCTTTGACCATTGAGCTGTACCCGCCGGCTGAGCTATACATTCGAGCAGCGAGTTTCCTAAGAAACTAAAATTTCCAAGATTAGTCGCAGTGATGTGTACCCTCAAAGTTTCTATTATATTTTATTTTTATTTATTTATTACACAGAACCGAAGTTCCAAGGTACAAAATGAGAAACAGAGCACACATAAATATAAAAAAAAAACAAAGGATAATAAAATATAAAAATAACATAAAAGAAGAAGAAGATGACACGTGTTAAAGATCACAGAGATCTACGAAAACAATACCATCGACAAAAGAAGAAAAGGATGTAAAAAAAAGGATCGAGGTGTGCTGGTAGGCCATTTAGGAGCGCCATTGCCGTTGTACCAAATTGAGTGTTTGATTCTCCACAAGCATCAACTGGGAACAATAACAATGGATTTTAGTGTTTGTATTGTATTTTTGACATCCAATGATAGATGTGTATTTTTTTATTATTTAAGGTGAAGATGATTGTGGAGACTTGTCCGACGAGGCCCACTGCAAGCAGTCTCTCTGCTTCTGCTCTCAAATCTGCGTTGAGAAGAAAACTGGAACCTACTCCTGCAAGTCAGTATGATTTCATATACGGTGATACCATAAAGATATAACAGAAATCTGCTCACCGTCTGGAATAATGCCTATTATGATTTCAAATCAAAATTATCAATATTTCCGAGTTATTGCAGAAATCTGTTGTTAGTCTAGAAATAGTGCCAACAGGGTTTTCAAATCGTTATTATCGATAATGCAGAAATCTTCCTTAGGTCTGAAAATAGTGCCATCTGTGTTTTCAAGTCGAAAGCTTCGATTTTTCAACAAGTTTGCTATTTCAAATCGGAATTATCCATAATGCAGAAATCTGCTGTCGGTCTGGGTGCCATTTGTGATTTCAAATCGTAGGTATCGATTTTTCAAATAGTTTGCTATTTTAAATCGGAATTATCGATAATGCAGAAATCTGCTGTAGGCTTGAAAAAAGTGCCATCTGTGATATTTCGATTTTTCAAAAAGTTTTCTATTTTAAATCGGAAGTCTCGATTTTCAAAAAGTTTACTATTTCATATCAGAATTATCAATAATGCAGAAATCAAATGTCGGTATGGAAATAGTGCCATCTGTGTTTTCAAATCGGAAGCTTCAATTTTTCAAAAAGTTTGTTATTTCAAATCGGAATTATTGATAATGCAGAAATCTGCTGTCGGTATGGAAATAGTGCCATCTGTGTTTTCAAATCGGAAGCTTCGATTTGAAAATCGATAAGATGTTAAAGTAGAAAATGCACCAAGCATGTAATCACTGTTTCCATATGGGCGCGCTCATCTCGGAAGAGTTAAACCTTTTTTTTTTATCAAAAAAGGTTCTTGATCTCTAATCGGCTTTTTCCAAAACAAAAAAAAACATTGATCGATAATTCAGACGTAAATGAGGCCCTTAACTTACAACCTCAATAATGTTTATCATTTTTGGATTCTACACAATTCTACATTTCCTTATAAGCAATGTGTTTATTTTTTTATTTATTACGTATTAATGGTTTTTTAAAATCATTTTTAGATGTGCTCCCGGATACACTACTTATGGAAACAAGCAAACGTGTGAAGCTGCAGGTCAGTAATTGGTCTAATTCTTAGTAATTTAAATAATAAAATTTTGTATAAGATTAGAGAGTAGGATAGATAACCTTTTAACATACAAACAAATATTAGATTTGATATCAGCATGATATATCCCTAAGAGGCTGGTGCCGAAAACCTCGATATGCGATCTGTCGTCTCCTTTTGTTTGCTCATCGGACATGTATGTGTCGCCATATTGTTTTTTTGACAAGTCCGGTTACGGGTGTGTCATTAGTATTGTACATGGCTGTCTGTCATTGGTGCGTCATTAATACTGTAGATCACCACTTGGGGCGCTGGGTGGCCAGTAATCGGTTGCGCGCCGACCATGACGAGTAGTATGTTGTTATCGGCCCGGCGCCTGAAAGTATGTAAAGCCGTCCGGGCCGAAAGTTTGTCAAGTTTATCGAAAATATATGTGCTTCTGAAAAAGTCTGTGTGTTGCTCATCTGCTCCTCATCTTTCCACTGCGTGCCCTAATAACGATCCCAGTTCTGACAGCAAATCGCATTCTGAGATTTCATTACCCCAAAGGAAAGCCTTCCAACTGACAAGAACCTTGACTGGCGGACCTTGAAATCCGACACAGATTAAGAAACAGCATAACAAAGGACAACCTTGAGCAGTAGGGAGTGCTTTGGCATTGAGAGTCACTGCTGTGTGACTGTGGAGACCTGCACCCTGACCGTTTCACACCTAAGATCCTGCATCATGTGTCCGACTAGCTGCACATCAAAACCAAATGCTAGATAGATCACAAGACATCCATGTTGCCAGATATTGGGGAGAAACAATTTGACTTTGCTGACACAAAGAAGAAGAATATAAACTTACTAACATACCAGTATACTTTTCATCTTATATACATATAGGTTAACATTTTTTTTTGTGATAGGTCCACCGGCCCAGCTTCTTGTATTCAGTGACTCCGATGTCAGGGTGTTAAGTCCGTACAAGCCCAGAGATGACACCATATTACATAGAGTCAACCCGTAAGTACTTAACCCATTTATTCATTCATTCCCCTTTAGTCTTCTTCTGTTGAGTTACATTATTTTTATTTTTATGTATTTCTATTGACATAAGCATGATATATTTGCTGACTGGTACCGAAAACCTCGATATAAAATCTTTCGTGTCTTATTTCTGTTCGCTTGTCGTACATGTATGTGTCGCCATATTGGCATTTTGTACAAGTCTTGTCACTGGTGTGACGTTAGTTATATAGATCGCCACTCGCAGCGCTGCGCAACAGCCCATAACGAGTGCGCTCAGTCGTGTGCCGACCGCGAAAAAGGTCGTATTGTGGCCTGGTCTGAATGCTGTGATCCGGGCGTTTGTAAAGTTATCGAAATATATGTCAATGTGCTTCAGAAAAAGTCTTTTGTGTTGTTGATCTGCTCCTCATCCTGCCATTATACGACTGAATAACTATCTTTTAGAGAGCGGAGGATGTTACTATTATTTTCTCTTACTTTTGTATCAGCAAAAACACTTCATACAATTAAATGTTTTTTTTACAGTTTCAAAATTGTGGCCATGGACGTCCTTTACGGCCAGAACAAGCTAGACATGTTCTATGCTGAACTTGTTAGCCGCAATTCTAAGCTGATGAACATCATGCGCAGGGAGGTCGGCTTCAACAACAGTGTAGCCAACATCGACTCTGTCAGCAAGGTCGTGGTGAGTACAAACCATCACAAACCACTTGCCAAACAAAATTACCTTAATAATCATTTATCATTGTACCTTGTTTGTACATGGATCATCTAAGGTATGGTCTCTTGTTAAAGAGACTGCAGCATAGAAATGTCCTTATTCTCACATCTACAATAGTTATGAGAGTGATATATATCTATTTCATATTTGAAGTATATGTACACTGAAAATTTCCGTTTCACAGTTCTGTAAGCTCAGATTGTCGATACCTTTTCCCAGAACACCTGTATACTCGGATACACCTGTCCATATGAAAACATAGATGGTTCCAGGGAGCCCTAAAGGCAAGAGCTCGGGAACTTGCATAGACTGCGGCTGTATAAGCAGATTTTTTTTTCTCCATTATAAATAATGAATAAATATTTATTTTCCTTTTTTTTCACATTTATCACCTTGGGTATGGCCTCTGTTTAGAAATGTTTCACTTAAATAATAAACTAAATACTTAAAAAAGTAAAATAAATATTAAATACAAATAATACTTAATAAAAATAACACGTAAATCACTCTCTTCTTCATCCTTACAACCCTATCTGTCTCCCTCTCTTTTTATTCCCCGATGGACCCACCGCTTACCCTCTCTCCTACATAAATGTGTTTGACTACTTATGAAAGTATTATGCAGCTCAGTTGTCTTTTGACAGTGATGGATTGTAGAGAATGACAGGTGACTTCTTGCTAGTGCAGATGATCGCGGCTATGCTGCATAACAGGAGATTCGCTGTGGATTTTCAAGGGGAAACCAGCCGATGGTGTAACCAAAAGAACGGCTTACCACAAGGCAGTGTACTTGCTCCCATACTATTCAACATCTATACCAACGACCAACCCACCCCCAAAGACACAGAGTCTTTTATATATGCGGATGACCTAGGTTTGGCAGCGCAAGCAGTAACGTTTGAAGAAGTTGACATCCTAAGCCAGGGACTCAAAAAGATGTCCCACTACTACGAGACCAACCATCTCAAACCTAACCCATCAAAGACACAAGTCTGCTGTTTCCACCCTAGAAACAGGGAAGCTAACAGAAAGCTTCGTGTCACATGGGAAGGTAGAGTACTGGAACATAGTGATCATCCAAAATACCTCGGAGTCACTCTAGATCGCACCCTCACCTTCAGGCGTCATTGCAGCAACACCAAACAGAAAGTTGCAACAAGGAACAACCTCATCCGCAAACTGACCAACACTCACTGGGGAGCCCAACCACCCCTTCTTCGTACCTCAGTGAACCACCTTGTTTCTCAGCCGGAGAATATGCGGCACCAGTGTGGGGTCGATCAGCCCACTGTAATCAAGTGGATACTGCCCTGAATGATGCATGCAGAGTCGTCACAGGCTGCCTCAAACCATCACCCATTTCTAAACTATATCCCTTGGCTGGTATCGCACCACCACACATAAGACGCAAAGTCATATGCGCCGAAGAAATGCGTCAGGCAATCAACCAACCGTCCCACTGCTTGTATAATCAGATACCCTCAACACCAAGATTGAAGTCGCGAAGCAGCTTTCTGAAATCCACGCAACCTCTCACATCCGGCCCTGAAAATGAGAGACTCCAGCTCTGGCAACAAATCGCACCAGAGGATTTCATTACTCCAAAGGAAGGCCTCCCAACCTTGACTGGCGGACCTGGAAATCCCTGAACAGATTAAGAACCGGAGTTGGTAGAACAAAGGACAACCTCGAGCGGTGGGGAATGCTTCGGCAGGGAGAGACACTATTGTGCGACTGTGGAGACCTGCAAACTGCCTCACACCTAAGATGCTGCTCCATGTGCCCAACAAGCTGCACATCTCAGGACCTAATGCTGGGCAACACACAAGCTATCGATGATGCCAGATACTGGGAAAAAATAATTTGACGTTGCTGACACAAAGAAGAAGGAGAACTGATGGATTAAGGAAGGCTACGAGCTAGTCGAAACTGTAGTCTCCTAAACAAAGACATATATACCCAATAAAGGCAACATACCATGATCCACGTAAAAACAATGTAAATAAATATTTATTCATCAAATATTTGGGTGTTCAATGATCAGGGTTATTTCAAAGAGTTTAGATGATTGGCTTGATGCTCCAGGGTGTTTATAGAGCTTTGAAATAGTTTTTAATCCGTCGAGAATTGAAACCACAATCTTTTTATGTTAGTTTACATTTGTTATATTTTGCCATTCAAAAAATATTTAAAAAAAAACTCTGCTTTGTTTTTAGTCGTTGTACGTTGGTGAGGTGCGCTCCATAGCTGTCGACTGGTTGAGCAACAAGGTTTACTGGACCGAGAAGAAGGATCATTCTGGATCTATCTACGCTTGCACCACTTCAAACAGGCGCTCGTCTGTACTGAGCAGCCTCAGGGAACCTCACCATCTCGTACTGAACATCGCAACCAGGTAATACACTGATATCAGCTTGATATAACTCTTTAAGGCTGATGCCGAAAAGCCTCCATAAACGATATTTTGTCTCTTATTTTTGTTCGCTCGCCTGACATACACATCTCATAATATTAGTCTTAATGCTATATAAAAATACGTGGCGTTTGCATACGCCATTTTATTTGTTTTGACAGTTACTATAAATCATGTTGGTGCAACTGTCAACTTTAGTTTATTATTTAGCAGCGATGATCTTTTGGGCGGTGATTGTTACAATATATAGTCAATGTGCTTCTAAAAAAATCTGTGTGTTGCTCATTTACTCCTCATTCCTCCACCACGCGGTCTAATAACGACCCCGGCGAAGTGAAGTTGTCTTTTCTCAAAGTAAAGGGGATGTTAGTGAATTTATGTTTAATTATTATTTTATTTATCTTACTATATCCCCTCCGTATTTGGAGTAAAGTGAGAAAAGAGCTCTAAGCTCAGATTGTCATACCTTGTCCCAGAACACCTGTATACTCGGAGGTCCACATGGGAACATTATAATTATCTATGTTTTTCCTTCTGTAGGCAAATGATTTGATTGACAGTGGGCAGGGGTTCCCAAATATAGAAATGTATATAAAGTATGGTTACGTGCAGCTATTTATAATGTTTTACGTTTGTCTTTTTCAGGCAAATGATTTGGTCTACAGTGGGCGGGTTCCCGCAGATAGAGATCGCCTCCATGTCGGGTTCTGCTCGGAGGGTTCTTGTGCAAGAAAGGATGCGATGGCCCAGTGGGCTGTGTATGGACACGCCGGCTCAGCGCCTGTACTGGGTGGACACCAAAACCGGGGCCATGGAATCTGTGAAGCTAGACGGCAGTGACAGAAGATATATCAAGACCTTCAAAGGTAGGTGTACATATAATTTTTTTATTATTCTTCGTGTCAGCGACGTCAAATTGCTTCTGCCCAGTATCTAGCAACATCGATGACCCTTATGCTGTACATTATTAGGTGTTGATGTGCAGCTAGTTGGGCATATGCGACAGGATCTTAGGTGTGAGCAGCTTGCAGGTCTCCACAGTCGCACAACAGTAATTCTCCTTGTCAAAGCATTCCCCAGCGCTCAATTTTATCCTTTGTTCTACCGATTTCGTTTCTTAACTCTTTCCACTCCAATGTCGAGTATCACTCGACATTGGAGTGGAAATAATTAAGAAATTTTTAATTTTTTTTGTGTATACGTAAACATCGAACATATGCGAGAGCGGCAAAAACGGAAAGTAAACGCTCGTACCGGTGCACTGGTATGAGCGTGAGCATGAAGTGGTTTATTGTTTAGGGATTTCCAGAACCGCCAGTCAAGGTTCTTGCCAATTGGGAGGTTTTCCTTAGAGGTAATAACATCTTCTTTTGCGATTTGTTGCCAGAGCTGGAGTCTCACCATTCATATCGCCATAACCACTCTCATAACTGGAGCATATGACATTCACAAACTGCCGCCATAAATCTTCGTCAGACGCCATAGTCTTCATCTTGTATTAACCTTTAAACACCCAGTGGTCTCATACGGGATCGCAAATTTGCATCGTTCAATGCCCTATCAGGCCAATGTTTGTAATGTTTCGTCGCACAATAGATTCTTCCATGAACTTACTTTATTACTATTAATACAAATTAATGTAATCCGATTGTGAAATGAACCATAAGCACTCCTGTATGGGACCGTAGGGCATTGAACGACGCAAATCTGCGGTTTAAAGGTTTATTATATTTAAAAGATAAGAGTTTCATGCCTTAGTGCCAACCCACGTCTATCTGTAAATACTCAATTACTCTATCTCATTGAGTTGAGAAATTAACACATATTACATGATTAATACGTATCATTATAGATGGCGCTTGTTTAAACTGTATGCTGACTTATTAGCAAGATTTAATCAATTAATTTACTAACAAATAATATTATTGTTGACACATATAAGGTAACATTAAGGTCAACTGACAATACTTGGTGAAACTGCATATTTATAATTTTAAATTAATTTAAATTTAAAAAAATATATATGCAGCTTTGATTCACATGTATTTTAAATGATTACATGTGTCGGCCTCCCTGCATTATTATTATTATTATATCAGAATTTGTATAGCGCTTTTTAATAACCGAATGGTCATTCCAAAAGCGCTTCTTTGCTTCTCTGAGTAGAAAGGTGGGTCTTGAGTCTGCTTCTGAAGGATGACTCCGCTTTAAGTTATCTTATGCTTTCTAGCAGCGAGTTCTAGGCCATTGGTGCCACGTCATGTTTACTCAGTCATCACATCTATTGCTGCCAGCCTAGGTGGTTAATAAAGATATATTCACTCGAGAGGCGAACGTCGCCGTTGGGCGCCAGATCGGTACTCCCTGGAGACCATCTTCAATAATAAACACATGCACACAAAAAATGCTTAATATGAAATGCACGAATGTAACGAAATTGTTATTAAAAATATGTTGTCTTTTTACAGATGAAAAACCGTACCGGATGGTGGTTTTCGAAGACTCTGCATATATATCAACATATCACAACCAGGATGTCATCCGTCAAGGCAAGACGGGCCACGTTCAGCCCGTCTACCTGGAGAAGGGACTCAACAAGGTCACGGCCCTGGCACTCATGCACCCCAACATGCAGGACAACACCACACGTGAGTCAAACACCATACTAATTACTTAAAATGTGAATCACCATCCTTTATATGTGTTTTCTATAATACATTAAATGCATTAAATACAAAAATCGTCGACCCTGAAGAAGGCACCTGCGATGGCGGTTGAAATATTAGTGCTTGAAAATTCGCCACACACGGCTAAACCCAAAAGCCACATTACCACATTAAATGCTGGCAACGTCAACGAATATTTACTTAAAATTCAATGACTTGTAAAATAGCAATATATATTTTTTTCAATATCGTACACTTGCTGTCACGACCTATCATCCCCAGATAATTGGTTCAAAGACTTATCGGTAACGACTTGGGGCGCACTGGACGTCTGGTGCACGGAACATTTGGTGCACAGGACAACTGGTGCACTGGTGCTAACCTAACATAAGGATTTTTCCAGTAATCGTAGAGTCCAGAGATCCATAGGTCTCAACGAAAAACTTAGGTTTAGAGTAAATAATATTATAGAATATTAAGTTTAGAATATAAATTAAAACTCAGGGGTTTCGCAATGTTTAATTTATTTTTATTTTTTATTAACACATTTAACGCCACGTAATGTTTTTAATGCATTCAACTCAGAGGCGCCATATAGGTCACATTCAATGTTAAAATTCCATTGAAATGTAACCGCTGGCGTCCAGGGACTGTTTGTTCTAAGAAAAAAAAACGTAGGTCACCGGTAACCTACGGGGTGCCCTTTTCAACAACAGCGTAAGTCACCGGTGACCTACGTGGCGTGGAACGTGTTAAAATAGTATTCTGATCATGCATTTTCACCAAGATTCCTCAGTTAATCGCCTCAAATTGATTTATTTCAGTGCGCAATCCCTGCAGCTCCAATCCCTGTGACCAGAGCGCCAACTGCTTCATGTCCTCCGAGGCGCCCGGCTGGGCCTGTCTGTGCCCAGAAGGACAACTCAAGTCCATCGACAACTATCAGGTAACCTCAAAATACTTCACACCTTCCTTCTTCTATCAATTATAAGATTTATATTCGAGATGGCGCTGCAGAACTTATGAAGCTCATCTGAAACCGCCACATAAAAACAGTTTATAAATTTTTTTTTAAATGTATTCTCAATTGCATAGCTTTGTTTTTACTTTCAGTTGATAATTTCAACTTTATATCATCTACATTCATTTAAATTATTCTGTTGTATTTTCAAAAATAATGATTTTATTCCATCTAACAATTTAACACTTTTAATGCCACGTTATGTTTTTAATACATTCTATTGTGTCTAATTGTGTTCTGTGCAGCCACAAAGTACAAGGTCCTGAAGCTGTGGCAAGCTGATGGCAAGAATGGTGTATTATCTTAGGGATCATGCTATAATTATTCTGATAGAGATTATTAAGTATACTTTTTCTATTCATATTTTCTTTTTCTTTTATTCAGAGGGTGATTTGTGGCAATCCCCCCACCGTGTACGCCTGCAACATGAAGTGCTCCGGCGGTGGTCGCTGTGTGGCGGAGGACGGAGTGGAGCGCTGCGTGTGCTTAGACATGTACGAGGGCAAGCACTGTGAGAAGTACGGCTGCCCCCGGCGCTGCCTGCACGGCGGCACATGCACCAAGGACCAGGGAGTCAAGGTAAAACCGTTATCTAAATGAATGAAGTTACTTTTCATTTTTAAAGAGAAATTTCTTTATTTTATTTTTTTATTTTATTTTATTAACGGCCTAGGGAAATACATACAGTTTTAAATAAGATATACAATTAAATAATATGGTAAGACAGAATAAATACATAAGCTAAGACATTTGGACAAAACATAAATATGAGTATATAGAACAGACATCACGCACATCAGTAGAGGGATCTGCGAAATGCCGGAAGGTCCTGCCCGAAAAAGTCCAAGTCACCAGAGGAGTTGACTAGTCTACATATTCTCAACATAGGAGAATAGAAACCGTAGTTGGTTTTGGATGTCCTTACATGCAGCAGGTTACTGCCTCTAGTGATCCGGGAGGGAACATTGAAAGTAATTTCTTGCAATAATGTTGAGTCATCGATTATGGAGTTCATAATTTTAAAAATAAATAGCAAGTCAGTCAATGTTCTACGTCTCTCCAGTGTAGATAAATTAGGTCGTCTCTCTATATCTTTATATTATACATATTCTTTGTAGATTCTTGAAATATATTTCAATATTCGAATATTTATAAAAAAAAATCTGATAATCGAATGCCCAAATATTTCTTTGGTACTTCAGCCGCAGTCTATGCAAGTTTGCGGAGTCTTACCCTGAAGGCTCCCGGAAACGTTCTATGTTCCCATGTGGACCTCCAGGCTTACAGGTGTTTTGGGGCAATGCATAAACAATCTTTTTTTTTATGTAAACATATATAGGAGAATACCGACAGATGGTGATAGTAATTCTGAAGTCTCACCTGTGGAATTCTACGATGCTAACCATGGTGTATATGGCTAAGCGCTACATGTGGATTGTTGATCCGCCAACGTAATAGACCACAGCCCGAGATTCACGCATCATCGTTATTATTACAGGAATTTACTATGAATGGGTGGTCTTCACGGGACGACTTTCGTGTACACTAATTTTAATTAATAGGCTATGACAGCATTTTATGGGTGGGGCATCAAATTTACACCAACCGGGGGGGGGGGGTATTTTAGAGCTCAGAAATCGATTAAAAATCCTTTTTTTTTTAAATCTCCGTCGGGGATCGAACCCACGACTTTTGGCTTGCAAAGCAAACGCTTTAACCATTGAGCTACACCTGCTGGCAATCTGAGCTTACAGTACTGTGAAATGGCAATTTGCGGTTTCCACATACTCCAAATATGGAGGAGATATAATAAAAATATATATATTTATAAATTATTGAAGACCCATACCAATATTCAATATTTCATATATTTTTTTAATTATTGCGGTACAATTGGGCGCGTACCAGCGCCGAGTGATAAAATGAACATAGTAGCAAGCGTTCGTGGTTCGAATCCCAGCGTCTGCTGTTTATTTTTCTCCATCATTGATGAAAGAAATGTCATATAACATCTTATATGACATTTCTGAACATGGGCTTAAAAAAGACTCGTGTTCAAATCCCAGCGTCCGCAATTTTTTCTTCCTTGATAGATATCTTGATAAGAGAAATCTTATAAAGATTATATTTACTGTAGATTTGTATGTGTATAACAATTTGTTAATTATTGATAAAGATCTTCAAGTATCTATAAAGTACACCCATACCTTGCTTTACAGCCTAGATACGTTCCACAAAACTTGGCTGCAAAGCGAAAAGTCATATAAGGAATCAATTATTCTGGACTGTCATTTGACTTATTGGCATTCTCTCGGTTATTGTCCTCAATCCGTATAGTCAATAGTCTTTCCATTTTTTACATAATTGTAGTCCGAAAATCGAAAACGTGCCTTAATTGAAGAGGGCCGTTATAGAGAAATGACATATAAAGAGCGGCCGTATAGCGAGGTATGGGTGTATTAGAAAAATTAATCATATTCTAACAAAACCAATCAGAATTTAATGGAATCATTTAATTTAATATATTCATATTGACATCAGCATGATGTAGTCCTTGCTGACTGTTACCGAAAACCTCGATATACAATCTTTCGCCTCTTATTTCTAGTCGCTTATGGTGCATTTAGGTGCTCCCTGTTGTTATTTTGGACAGTTCCGCTAACGGGTTTGTTAGTTATAAAAACCACCGAGCGAAAGCGGAGGCCACGCGCGGAGATCCCCGGTCAGTCGGTCCCCAGCCTTTAGCGAGACAAGGTTGCATTGCGGCCGCGGGCATGTCATCCCGTGTGGTCGGAAGCTTGTAATGTTTTAACGTACATATAATCAATGTGCTTCTAAAAGAAAGTCTTTGTCTGTTGACTTGTTGACTTGCTCCTCATCCTGCCCTCACCCGACGGAATAACACCCCCTTTTTTTGAGAGAGGAGGATGTTAATATGATATAACGGACTTTTAGATTTAACGGATCCCAATTAGTGCCTTTATCGAAGTTGTACTGTAGAGTTATATTGTGTAAATTATTTTATATGACAACTATAAATTTGATTATTTCTCATAATGTTTGTTTTTGTTCTTTTTCAGTGCGCGTGTACCCCGTGGTGGACGGGCAGCCATTGTGAGACGCCTGTCACCAAAATTCCATGTGGTCATAGCGATTGCTACAATGGTGGTACTTGCCACAAGGGCATTTGCCACTGTCCCAAGTCATACTCAGGTCAGTACATTATTCTGCTACAAACTTATTCTTCTTTTTAGTCCAGAAGCTTAACTCTCCAGAGGCGAAAGATATTTTGATAAAACATCAAGTTATAGGTAATATTCTATTAACACATAGTCGTCTATGTGCAGTAAAAATATTATTTTTAATGTTTTCAGAAACATTCGTGAACAAAAAGAATAAATAACATTAACCTTTAAACGCCCAGTGGTTTCCTTACGGGACCGTAGATTTGCGTCCTTCAATACCCTACGGTCCCATGCAGGAGTGCTTATGGTCCATTTCACAATCGCATTACATTCATTTGTAATAATAGTATTAAAGTAAGTTCATGGAAGAATCTATTGTGCGACGATACATTACAAACATTGGCCTGCTAGGGCATTGAACGACGCAAATTTGCGGTTCCGTATGGGACCACTGGGCGTTTAACGGTTAACAAGTAAACTTACATTAAAAATATATACTTAATATAAAATACTATTTTTTTAACAATTTAAATTTAAAAAAGAAGCAAGACAGAAAGACGTTTTTTGTTTTTCTGGTGTCCATTTTTGTAGTGGTTTCCGTTGCCGTTTTTCGTGTTCTTTTGGTTTGAGCCTAAAGGAACCATATCGAGTCGATATCATCTCTAAAAGTAATACTTAGCTACTAGAGACTATGCCTTTTGGGAGAGTGATTATACTGTTCAATCATATCGCTTTCAATGTTGATATATTCCACGCGAGGGAAGCCCAGTCCAGGTCTTAAAAGAGTATGCTTTTATGCGGATTGGATTTTTTCTAATTTTAAAGTTTTATCACAGTGTTCTAATGTTTGAATCCTTGTAGGGGGACGCTGCGACATGTGCGGAGACATCCAGTGTTTCAACAGCGTGTCTTGCTCCGAGGTGGGCCGGGTGCTGCACTGCAACTGCGCTCCGGGCTGGACGGGGCCCGACTGCAAGACCGACATCTGCGCGGGATACTGCGCTAGCGACGTGAGTCAACTAACCTAACGTAACTTAATGCTGTCGCTGGGTTGAAAATGGTGGGCAACACACGAGCTATCGATGTTGTCAGGTACTGGGAAAAAAATATTTGACGTCGCTGACACGAAAAAGAAGTACTTAATATGTATTATTAAATACTGATAATTTTTATTTAATTTTCAAAATTAAATAATGAATTTAGACGAACGTGATTTAGAGTAAATTACAGTTTAAATTTATTTTTAATATTTTAAAGTCGGCGTCGATTTAAAATTAGCCGGCGTTTATGGCTCAATGGTCAAAGCGTTTGCTTTGCAAGCCAAAGATCGTGGGTTCGATCCCTGACAGGAATTTAAAAAAAAAATTTAATCGATTTCTGAGCTCTAAAATAATTGGTTGGTGTGAATTTGATCCCTCACCTGTTAAATGCCAGTCATCATCATCAGCCTGTGTCCGTCCACTGTTGAACGTAGGCCTCCCGCATGAGTCTCCATCCTCTTCGATCCTCCGCCTTCATAGCCTATTAATCAAAATTTCTGGTAGACGAATGTCACCCCGTGAAGACCACCCATTCATAGTAAATTCTTGTAATTATTAAGGATGATACGTGAATCTCGGGCTGTAGTCTATGACGTTGGCGGATCAACACTCCACATGCAACGCTTAGACATATGCAGCATGGTAAGCGTCATAGAATTCCACAGATGAGACTTCAGAATTACTATCACCATCTGTCGGTATTCTTCTGTATTTGGTAACATAAAAAAAATATTTATAAATGGCTCTCAGTTCCAGTGCCAGATTGTTGAACTTCGCTCCGTAAAAATGCTTGACTAAATTCTTTCAATATACTTTACTTAACACCACTTTCATAATTTAGGGCACATATTTGCTATGTTGGACTCATGTTGAACCGTGTTCCTGCAGGACTACTGCCAAGTGAACGCTGTCGGTCAGCCCGCCTGTCATTGTCCCGCCGGGCGTTCTGGAGATCGCTGCGAGGAACATGTCTGCAAGGACTATTGCAAGAACGGGGGTAAGTTCATGGCATTCACCATCATCAATTTTTAAATAACATTTTAAAATGTTGCTTAACACTATCCAGTCTACGCGGTACGCGATTAAACTTACGCCGGAGCCGACTGTTTTATTTAAATGATTGCTTACAAAAAAATTCACATATATTTATTTGTATATATATATCCATCCCCATCATCGTCGCTGTCTTGGATCTCCTCGGCGTCTGAGGGAATATCGGACAAAGCATCAGCGTATATAAGGAGACTAAGAATAACCAAAAATATATTGCATTGGAATATAAAATAAAATTTTAAAAATCAGTTTATATTTTGAGAAATACTTATTTTGTTAACAAACATATACAATTTAAATGCATACAATCGAAATATTGATTGAGAAAAACGATTTTCCTATTTAAAAATAATAATTATAACAAGCAAGATAAAGTCTAATATCACATTATTATTATTTTTTTTTTACAAAAATGCTCCCTTAAATTTTTTATCATCATGTGTTCAAATAAAATTAAATATGACCCTCACTGACAAGGTTTGAGATCTTTGAATTATGGTCGAAAGTAAAAACAACACATATGTCATGTGATCGGCCACTAACGTTTGAAAAAACATCACAAGCTGTGTATAGTCGGCCACTAAGCGTTGGCGAAACGATTCACATGTCGTGTGACCGGACTTTAACGTCGACTTAATGTATCTAAATTGGAGAGACGTAGAACAGTGACTGACTTGCTGTTTATTTTTAAAATTATGAACTCCATAATCGATGACTCAATACTATTGCAGGAAATTACGTTCAATGTTCCCTCCCGGTTCACTAGAGG
Organism: Glossosoma conforme; assembly: GCA_022606575.1. NCBI lineage: Eukaryota > Metazoa > Arthropoda > Insecta > Trichoptera > Glossosomatidae > Glossosoma > Glossosoma conforme. The sequence goes on along the minus strand of JAGTXR010000255.1, from coordinate 256,996 downwards.
CAGTGACCTGCTACATGTAAGGACATCCAAAACCAACTACGGTTTCTATTCTCCTATGTTAAGAATGAAGATCATACAGATTGTGTAATCGGAATTTTTACCGTGTTGTAAATCTCCTGAATAAAGCATGAGCGTACGGTAACAGATTTTACTATTATATATTAATCAGTATCTTCAGTCCTTCTTCTAACTGAGCAGACTCCCTACCACAGGTATTCTGAAAATAGAACATTTTATTGTTTGTAAATTGACACATGCGCTGCTGACTTTCACAAATATGTTTTTTAAATCTAAATATTGAGCAGGTCATTTTTTTTAAAGTGAGAATACTCCTTTATTTCATATTAATATTTTTATTTATTCATTTATTTACAGAATCGAAATTCCATTTTTTCTTACAAATATACAGAAAAATTAGTATACATAAATATACAATAAATAGAGAAAAAAGAATAATAAATAGAAATTACACAAAAGAATAAGAAGATGACATGTGTAAAAGATCACAGAGATCAAAGAGAACAATACCATCGATAAAAGAGGAAAAGGATGTAAGAAAAGGATCGAGGTGTGCTGGTAGGCCATTTAGGAGCGACATTGCCGTTGAACCAAATTGAGTGCTTGAAGCTCCACAAGCCTCGACTGGGATCAAAAACAATGGACGGCTACGAGCACGAGTGTACCTATCTGGAACATAGAAGTTAAAACATTCAAGAATCTCAGGGTTGTGAATTGAACCGCGAAGAAGAAGGAATGAATGTTTGAGTGCAGCAATTTTCCTCCGGGACTCTAGCGAATGGAAAGAAAGCATCCCTGGAAGAAAAAGAGTTGGATAATGTTCGGAATTAAATTAATTGAATGGATAGTTGCCGTAAATATAAAAATAAAGACGTAATATTAACCTTTCCTTTCTTCTTTAGCCTCGCCATTTTCCATCATCGGCTCTCCTTGTGCACATTCGCCATGTCTGTCTGTCTTGCGTTGCATTCTCGGTCAAACCCAGAGTTTTCAGATCCTTGTTTACAATTGTAGTCCAGGTTGGCTGTGGTCTTCCAGGTCTTCTCGTGCATCATTTTTTTTGGCGGATTTTTTTTTACTGCCGGTTGCCACCTGACGCAAAGACAGTAGCTTTCTTGGAAAGCTAGAGAGCTGCCGTTGACCGCCAGTTCGGTTCATCCGCCACAATCTCAGCTATGAGGTCCTGCCCACCACATAGATCCATCATAGCCTCGCCTCCGAATATGTCGGAGAAGCCTATGGATGGTCTTCCACTGGGAGCCTCTACTTTTAAATAAGTTGAAGAAGCCTCCCAGTGTGGGTTTTTGCATCGAAGTTTGCCTTCTCCGGCCTGTTTGTCCGCTGGAGGTATTTTATTTCCCTCCTACCACCCATATCTGGAAAGCCTTCCCCTATCCGCAACCTGGGGACGCGCCCAATGGGGGATAGGCTCCCCACACGGGAATATTAACCTTCCCTTTACGGTGCTAAAATAAAAAACCATCTGCCAACGCTCACGGAACGGGCATACGTCTACCAGTTGGCTTGAATCCCCGCATGCGAGGCTTATTTGATTGATGAGAGTAATATCATGTTAGATAGTATTTGCTTTGAAATTGTATGCTTACCAGCTGTTTATCAGGTTACTTTAAGAAGTTAGTTGGTATTTTTTAGTGTATATATATATGTAATATTGAATTTTATGTTTTATGCAATAATATATATGTTTAACATGTTTATATGAATAGACTGACATCATATTTTATTATGATACTGGTCATGTAAAATGACCTTTTGTGTTTAACAGATAAATGATGCAATTTCCTTTGAAAGTCACTGATATTCATTTTGTTAATGTACTATTAAAGTTATTATAAGTTAAGAACATTTCTGCAATTTCAAATTTAACCCATTAACGCCCAAACGGAAACTATAGATGAAAAATATTTTTAAACATTATGTATTAAAATACATTGAGCTAAGAAACATATTTCAAAATATTTGTTTTTAAATTTGCTAAAATATTTAAAAAAGGTGTTACTCCGTCGCGTAGGGGCAGGATGAGGAGCAGATTAATAACACACAGACTTTTTCAGAAGCACATATATATTCAAGATAAAGACCTGGTTTTCTCCGATTGATCGTAACATGGCGTTACTTTCGCCTTGATCGATCGGGACTTTTTAACAATGCGATCTCGCCGACGTCGGCACACGACTGCCGGCGCTCGTCGGCGCTGAGGCTGTCGCCCAGCGCCCAAGTGGAGATCTATGTAACTAGGCTAAAATGACAATATGGTGACACATGCATGTCGACAATCGAACAGAAATAAGAGTCGAAAGATTGTATATCAAGGTTTTCGGTACCAGTCAGCAAAGATTATATCATACTGATGTCAATGCAAAACTTTGAAAATATAGGGGTGTACTCGGCTGTGTATAAGGGGCAGAATAAGAGTGATACTGTCCATAATAAGGTCACTCTCCCACATATTGTTATCGTGGAAGGCTCTCAAGGACAGCCACCAGTGACCTAGGTTAACATCAATATCACCGAAACTCTTATGTCGATTTTTTTGTCCTTCGATCTAAACACTTTTTTCTATTGTAGAGTCCAAAACATCGTAGTTTCTTTTGACAACTTTGGGTCAATGTATAGTTAGGACTAACGTTATAGAGACAATTATCCACAATTTTGCCTGCCAGACATACACGCTTATACAGGAAATAAAATATAACCCAGCACGCTGTAGGCAAACAATATTATCATTCTAAATAGTAGATTGCGTTATAATAGTGTCTATATATACATAATAACATCCTCCTCTCTTTCAAAAGGTGTTATTTAGTCGCGTGGTGGCAGGATAAGGAGCAGATTAATAACACATAGACGTTTACCGAAGCACATTGACATATATTTACGATAAACTTTACAAACTTATGGCCTGTACCTAGTCACATCATTCAGGCCGAGCCAAAATACAATATGCTCTCGCCGACGTCGGCACACGACTGGCGCGCCCGTGATGGGCTGTCGCCCAGCGCCACGAACGGAGGTTATATAAGTAACGTCACACCCGTGACCGGACTTGTCCAAAATGCCAATGTGGCGACTCATCATGTACGACAAGCGAACAGAAATAAAAGACGAAATATTGTATATCGAGGTTTTTGGTACCAGTCAGCAAAGACTATATCATGCTGATGTCAATGAAAATAATGAAAAGTCAAAATGTTTCATTATTTTTTAAAATAAAAAATAAAATGTTGAACTTAAATTATCCTGGCCATTGCCACTTGAGTGTGCCTATTCGTTGAAACGTCTAGGTAAAAAAAAAATTTTTTTTTTTTTGTTAAAAATGAAATTATTTTCTGAACAACCTAATATATTGACATCCCCGTCTTTAAAAAGTCGACAACTTCGTCACGTGGCCGCGTGGAGGAAAGATGCAGGAGCAGATTGACAACACAAAGAACTTGTTTTTGAAGCACGATTCGCATTTATTTTTATTAATGACTTGATTTTTCGTCCGACCGGTATGGCGTTGCCGGCCGGTCGAAAAGTTAGCTGCTGGAACACTGTGACATGCAGCGCCGCCAAGACAATCGCGCCAAAAGAGAAAATTAAAGATGACAGTTGCACCAACATGAAGTATAGCAACTGTCATAACAAATACAATGGCGTATGCAAGCGCCGTGTAATATTATATAATTTAAATTAACATTATTAGATGTGCATGTCAGGCGATCGAACAAAAATAAGAGACAAAAGATCGATTTTCGAAGCTTTTCGGCATCGGTCTAAAAGAGCTATATCAAGTTGATACTAATATTATTTATGTACCTGATGTTCAGTTCTCAGTATACATGTTGCTTTAACGACTGCCTAATTGCTTTTTGATGAATGATTTATATCTATTTATTTTTATAATATACCTGTTATAATATCACATCCATGTCTCTAGTGTACAAGTTTACAAGTTTTCAAACTTTAAAAAAATAATATGTAAACACACACAGGAGAATACCGACAAATGGTGATAGTGATTGTAGAGTCTCATTCGTGGAATTCTATGACGCTTACCATGGTGTAAATGACTAAGCGCTGCATGTGTGAAGTGCTGATGCGGAAAGCGTTTCATTTTTCGTCACATCCAGACAGTGCCGGTCTTAGGGGGTGGCGAAGTGGGTCGATGCCCCAGGGCGTCGAATAAGGTAAGGGCCCCGAAAGCAAACAATCTTTCTGAGATTTTGTTAAATAATGATATAACGAAAAGTCGCGGGTTCGTCACGTGGCCGCGTGGAGGAAGGATGCAGGAGCAGATCACAAAGCAAATTTACTCGTTTTTGAAGCACAATTCGCATTTATTTTTATTTAAGACTTGATTTATTCGTCCGGCCTTACATGACGCCGGGCCGGACGAGGACTGACTGACGACCGCGCGCACTCGTAATGGGCTGTCGCCGAGCGCCGCAAGTGGCGATATACAGAATCAATGACGCAACAATTACAGCAGCCGTGTATATACTAACGTCACACCCGTGACCGAACTTGTCTGAAATGCCAATATGGCGACACATGCTTGTCCGACAAGCGAACAGAAATAAGAGACGAAAGATCGTATATCGAGATTTTCGGCACCAGACAGCAAGGGCTATTTGATGTTGATGTCAATATAAACAATATGAGGCGCTTGAAAAAAAATGCCCTAGGGCGCCGCAGGGTCTAAAGACGTTACTGCATCCAGACAAATTTGCCCTATCGCGCTTCATCATCAGCCTGTATCCTTCCACTGTTGAACGCAAGCCTCCCGCATGAGTCTCCATCCTCTTCGATCCTCCGCCTTCCGCGTTCAGGTCTTCTTTTTACGGCGTCAGTCCATCTTGCAGGGGGTCGGCCAATGCTTCGTTCGCCAGCTCTTGGACGCCATTCCAATACTTTTCTTCCCCATCGACCACCGTCTCTTCGACAGACATGTCCTGCCCATTGACACTTGAGCGTGCCTATTCGTTGGGTAGCATCCACTACTTGAGTTCTTGTGCGTAGCTTTTCGTTTCGGATTCTATCTTTCAGCGACACTCCTCTCATGGATCTCTCCATCATAGCACGCTGGGTGACCTTTATTTTATATATAAGACTTGCTGTCAGATTCCACGTCTCTGCGCCATAACTTGATACAGGGAGGATGCATCGGTTTAGTTTTAAGACATTGTGGAATTTTCGCTTTAAAAATGTACTTTAGTTTTCCAAATGCTGCCCATTCCTGTTGTATACTCCTGTCGATTTATTTCGAGAAGTTACTTCTTTCTAGTTGTATTTCTTGTCCCAGATAGGTAGGTATAGTCGTTTACAACCTCAAACGCCCATTGCCACTTGAGTGTGCCTATTCGTTGGGTAGCATCCACTACTTGAGTTATACCTATCACGCTTAGAAAAGTGTAATTTTAAAAAAGTTTGACAGCCTCTGGTTGCACATATTTCATAGCTCAAAATTTCATTTTACAATATAACATGCAGACGTTTTCTTTTAAGTCTAGTCATTTTTTAATAATGAGGTCGTAACATAGTTTTGTATAATATTTGCTTTATCCGCATTTATAATACAAGTTTTCAATCGTCAGTGTAGCACGGGCCACGTGAGAGGCAGGTTATGTCGATCGCAAATATCGACGATAAGCTCCTTAAAGTATCGATAAATTCGTAATATCGTTCAAAAACATCTGTCGATTGGAAATAATGTAACAAGTACGTCAAAGTATCGGGTGTTCGAAAAAAAAACGTAAAAATATCGGTCGAAATAACATGTATTTTGCTGGTGGCTATAGCTCAATGCCTAAAGCGTTTGCTTTGCAAGTTAAAAGTCGTGGGTTCGATCCCCGAAGTAGATTAAATAAAAAAGGATTTTTAATCGATTTCTGAGCTCTTAAATATTGCTGGTGTGAATTCGATCCCTCGCCATTAAAATGCCGTTCGTAGCCTATTAATCAAAGTTGGTGGTAGGCGAATGTCGTACCGTGAATACCACGCATTCATAGTAAATTCGTGTAATAATAGGGATGATGTTTACATTTAAAAAAAACATCGAAAGTGTTGCTTGTGTAAATTTCGTTTAATTTAAAAGAATCTTAAATGTTTTTGTTTATCTAGGTTTGAAATATTGTTGATTGATTCTTAAATGTTTCGATTTGTCTAAAATATAGTTCGTAAGTGTATCGGTTGATACAAAATATAAAGTTTGTAAGTGCATCGGTTAATCGAAAATATTGTTCGAAAGTTTGTAATAGTGTAAAAATGAAGTTCGCTTAAGTATCGACTGGACGGGAATATCGCCAAAGAGTTTGTAATAATTGAATGCATTTTTAAATTTATGTATACAAGTGTTTACTATTTTTGGGTCAAGTCGCGAATTATTTTGTAGGAATATTTCCACCACAATTTTTAAATAAGTTTTTAAAATATTTACTTGTTACTTAATTATTTTTTTTTAATTTAAGAAAGAGTATTGCTAGATCGGAAATATCGCCTATAATACTCGAAGTGTAGCACAGATTTATAGGCCAATTCATTAAAAAAGCATCGTAGCAAGTATTTCTCATCATTGCATATTGTGAGAATAAAAATGATGCAATACGCAAATCCAATTCTGGGAAATTAAAATTGGTAAATCCCAATTCTGATGTACAGCGGATTGTTTTACTTTCAATTTACCTTAATGCAATTTTAATTGACACCTACGTATTTTCCTTGTGACAGGTATTCTTAGAAATCGAAAGTGTCAATGTGAGAAATAACAAACCTTTTCGTAGTACTGTCAATACATAATCGACGGCAATCTTCTTCGTAGTGTCAATCCGATGGATTGGTTTGCAGCAACAAAATCTTGCATATCGATCTTCTCGATCTTCTGCAGCCCTCTTTAGCTCAGCATAAGAGCTGCAACTCATGTCCTCGAACACTTGCTACACATACTCGTGTCTAAGACGCCCTGTGGAGTTTTTGCCCTCAACCATCCCTTCCACAATGTCGTGAAGAAGACCATCCGAGATGGTTCTTACTAGGTGCCTATACGACGACAATAGAACACTGTTAATACGATTCTCGGTAGATTATCGAATTCAGAAAAAAACTAGACGCGGATTGAAACTCGAATGGGTCACCGCCAGTTGCTTGCCACGGTTCATTGTTTGTGTTGTTTCGGAACTGGTGATACCTGAGGCCACCCTGCGGCTGAACATGTGGAGAAGCGCAACTGAGGGGAATACCTGGATTGCCCCGAAAGAGGACCTAGCCCCTGGACATGACCAAGGGTGGAATATATGGAGGTCCCTTAACAGACTTCGGACCGGAGTATGCAAGACGAGGACACAAATGAGGGCCTGGCAGTTTTACAGCGGACCGACTGAATGTGACTGCGGCGTGGAGCACACCCTGTCACACCTTCTGGAGTGTGCGCTGTGCCCGAATAGCTGCACCCAGGAAGACCTGATGATGGCCAGAAGTAACGCCATCGACGTCGCCCACTTCTGGGCAGACAGTATCTGACTCTGTTGTTTCCGACACGATTATATATATATTGTTTGTGTTGATACTCTCCTTAGGACCAAATTCGGGCCTCGGAACGTCGCGCTAATATACGATTTTCTTAAATATTTTGACGTGCTCCTGTCTAAGTTCGTTATTGAATTGCGTGGTGGCGGGATGAGGAGCAGAAGGACAACACGCAGACTTTTCCAGAAGCACAATATTTTCATGGTAAACTTTACAAAGTTCCGGCCCTAGCGGAATAATATGCCGGGCCGGCCATAATACGACCCTCTGACGGTCGGCACACAACTGACCGGGCGCCGTGATCGGTGACACGCAGCGCCGTAAGTGGCGATCTATGTAACAAGTCCTCCTAACGGCATTAAAAAATGACGACACATAAATGTACGACAAGCGAACAGAAATAAGAGACGAAAGTTTGTATATCGAGGTTTTCGGTACCAGTCAGCAAGGGTATATCATGTTGATATCAACACATACAGGAGAATGCCGACAAATGGTGATAGTGATGCTATTTAAAGACTCATCTGTGGATTATTTGATGCTTACCATGCTACGTATAGCTAAGCGCTGGATGTGGAGTGTTGATCCGCCAACGTCATAGGCTGCAGTACGACATTCACGCATCATCCAATTATTACAGGAATTCACTATTAATGGGCGGTTTTCGCGCAGGACAACATTCGTTTACCACCAATTTAGATGAATAGGCTATGATTCGCATTTCACGGGTGAAGGATCAAATTCACACCAACCGGGAATATTTTAGAGTTTAGAAATCGTTTTTTTAACCTCTGCCGGGGATCGAACCCACGGCCTTTCGGTTTGGTAAACAAACGCTTTAACCACTAAGCTGTACCCGCCAACCCCCGGAGCCACCTCTAATGCCGCGGCTTTTTCTTTTAAATACTCGTTGGCATATCAACACATACAAATTCACAGCAAACATCATCTTATATGATATTTCTTTCATCGATTACTTGGAGAAAAATAAACGGCAGACGCTGGGATTCGAACCACGAACCTTTCTATACATGGTCTATACGGCCCTGAAAATGAGCGACTCCAGTTCTGGAGACAAGTCGCACCATAGCATTTCATTACTCCAAAGGAAGGCCTCCCAACTGGCAAGAACCTTGCCTGGCGGACCTGGAAATCCCTGAACAGATTAAGAACCGGAGCTGGCAGAACAAAGGACAACCTCGAGCGGTGGGGAATGCTTCGGGAGGGAGTCATTATTGTGCGACTGCGGAGACCTTCAGACCGCCTCGCACATAAGATCCTGCTCCATGCGCCCAACAATCTGCACACATCAAAACCTAATGCTAGGCAACACACGGGCTATCGATGTTGCCAGATACCGGGCAAAAATAATTTGACGTCGCTGACACGAAGAAGAAGCAATTTATTATTAGCACGAATCTATTCATTATTTATTCATTTTTAATATATATTTTTACTTTTTTTTTTTACTTTTTATGTCAGATTATATACATGTAAATAATCACCAACAGGTTATTAATGACCGATGGGTCCGCTGCATTACCAAAACAGGTTATATTGTTACGACTGGAACATTCAAACAAGTCGACTGGTGATAATTTATAATTTTCGTGTTCATGGGGAGGTCCCCACTTCATGTCAGCTGAATGCCAAGGTCTTTGTGTGCTTAATGAATAGCTAATGGCAAGTGTCATAATAAAACCAATTTAAAAACTGGCATCTCGATACCAGTATCACTATTTTACACCACTTATTATTTTTAATGTAAACGCATACAAGAGAATACTGACAAACGGTGATTGCAAAAATCACGTTTTTACGTTTTTTTTTTTAATTTTTATGTAACGTTTACGCTGATCGTCATTAAATTTTAAACACGTTAACATCCTCCTCTCTCTCAAAAGGGTGTTACTCGGTCGCGTGAGGGCATGATGAGGAGCAGGTCAGCAAAACAAAGACTTTCTTTTAGAAGCACATTGATTATATTTACGATAAGTTGTACAAGCTTCCGGCCAGGCGGAATGACATGCCGGCCGGCCGTACTGCGACATTTTCTCGCCGAAGGGCGGGGACCGATCGGTCGCGCTCGTCGGCGCTGCCGCACCGGCGCCCCAAGCGGCGGTTTATATAACAAGTACCAACGGTCAATATGGCGGACACAATCATGTACGACAAACGAACAGAAAATAAGAGACGATAGATTGTTTGACAGCGAGTGCACACTGATAACTGATTGTCTGACCGTGGCCGGGGGATTCACGCGGGAAATCCTGACGCGCGTCTCGTGTGCAACCGGCCGACCCGCTAAGACGATTGCTCGTATCTCAAATCTAGCAGGTCGCAAAGCAAAGAACTTTTTTCGAAACACAATTCGCGTTTATTTCCAATATAAGACTTCGGTTTGCAGACACGATCTGCCAGACGGGCACAGTAACATGTAGCGCCCCAAAGGTGTGTGGCGGCTAAGTCACAAACTAAAGTTGACAGTTGAACCAACATGAAATGGAGCAACTGTCAAAACAAATAAAATGGCGTATGCAAAAGCCGTGTATTTTTTTATATAATATAAGGACTAAGATTATTAGATGTGCATGTCAGGCGAGCGAACAAAAATTAGAGACAAAATATCGTTTTTAAGGCTTTTCGGCATCAGCCTAAAAGAGCTACCTTCTTCGTAGTAACAATCCGGTGGATTGGCTTGCAGCAACAGAATCTTGCATCTCGATCTCCACTCCTCTCGATCCTCTGCATTCCTCTTCAGCTCAGCATAAGAGCTACAACTCATGTCCTCGAGCACTTGCTGCAAATACTTCTGTCTAGGGCGCCCTCTACAGTTTCTGCCCTCAACCATCCCCTCCATAATTTCATGAAGACGACCATCGTGGCGCATTATGTGACCGATCCATCGGGTTCGCCTCTCTGAGATGGTTCTTAATTGGTGCCTATCTTCCTTATTATGCTGAGAACCTCATTGTTAGTTACGTGGTCTCTCCAGGAATTTATTCAGAGAGTTCTTCTGTATGACCACATATCAAAGGCCTCTAGTCTTCTTCATCACTTTTAGATAAGCACCATGTCTCACAGCCGTACATCAAGATGCTCCAAACAAATGTTTTGGCAAGTTGCTTGCGAAGCTTTAAATTAATATTTTTTGATTCAAGAATTTTCGTTTTATTATTGAACGCTACCCTTGCTTGATGTATGCGACTGTTGACTTCTCTTTTTGTTCTGCCATCCCAGGTGATCGTACTTTCAAGGTAGACAAACTCTTTTGCATCTTTTAGAGGTACTCCTAGCAAAGAGCTATATCAAGCTGATATCATTAGTATGATTCCAAATTTGGCTGTGAAAGCTTATGAAATTACATGGATGAGTGGTATCCCTATGGCCGATATGTTTGCTGTTTGTTTTACATTACAGGTAAGTGCCGCGTAATTAGTGATACTGTGGCCTGCGCTTGCCCGGCTCGCTATACTGGGAGACACTGCGAGGAGAGCCTCTGCACACCTGGGGAGGACTGCGGTCACCAAACAGGTAATTTGATTTATGTTATCATCTAATTAATGTAAATATTGCGAGTCAATTTAGTATAAAGCCGGTCTCGCTTCCAAAAAAATTGGTGTATTATATATAAATCACTGAGGTATTTCAACGATAAACAACTTCTTCTTTTATATAAAGGACAAATCCGAGCTATCCTTGAATACGGCAGTCACCTTTGGATTGGAGCCCCAAAATACCATCTAAACTTAATTGACTCAGTTCAAAGAAGAGAAATTCGTTTGATAAACAAAGACACTCTTACGTCTAATCTGCAATCAATGGAACACAGTCGTAAGATTGGTTCACTTAGTCTTTTCTACCGTTATTACCACGGCAGCTGCTCTTCGGAAATTAAAGAACTAATTCCTCTTGCACCCACCCACAACCGACAAACTCGTCTTACACTTGCCGAACATCCATACACAGTTAGTAACACACATATAGTGCACTGGTCTTGACCTGGTGTGCTCTCCTGCATGGCGATTACATAAAAAAAAAATGTGACTCCAGATCGCCGGGATGTTTGGTGGATGGATGAAGTCGTCTAAGCAAAGAACTCATCGAGAAGCACATTTCACATTTATTTTACATTAAACATAAAATACTGACAAAATTCTGTCTTCCGCCCGGGACACAGCAAATGCTGTTTACCTCACAGTGCCTGGAGGAGACTGAAAGCCGGCACGTAGTGACAACCACTGCGCCTGAAAACTACATAGCGGCCATGCATAGAACTAGTCGCTCCCGCATGATATAGAGTGACTGCCAAACCGAATAACAAAAAATGCGCATGCAATAGCCACGTCTTTGTAACTAATCAAATCTAAAACTAAGACTAGCGAACAAAAATAAGATACAAAATATTGCATATCAAGGCTTTTGGGCACCAGCCTTTGAAAGGGGTTATATCAAGTTGGTATTGGGGTGTATGGTGGAGATATTTGAAGTAGTCGCGATTCAGTTGATTCTTATATATATATGTGCTTGGATATACATTTTATTCCGGTTAGCGCGTGTTCAAAAATCCTAAGTTTTTGTCCATGATTGTAACATCCTCCTCTCTCTCGAGGAACGAAAAAAACGACTTCACGTCGCCGGGATAATTATCGGATCGCGTGGTGGAAGTATGAGGAGCAGATGAACAACACATAGACTTTTTCTGAAGCACATTGACATATATTTAATTATAAGATAAAGATTAACAAACTTAAGTATTCGGCTCAGGCCATGGATAATCAACGATCTACCTTCGTCCATGAGCCGAGCCGAACTGATGGCGCTCTTCAAAACACCGCAGCGCCTTTCTATCACCCGTCGGCTCTTTGACGAATTATCTTCTGTCAAAACAACCAAAATGGCAACACATACATGTCCAACAAGCGAACAAAAATAAGATACGAAAGATTATTTATCGAAGTTTTCGGCACCAGTCTGCAAGGACTATATTATGCTGATGTCAATTGGTTTGTTACTCCCTGACATTCATACTACCCACAAGTAATTCTAACTTATCTATAGAGATTATGCCTCTTAACCCTTTCGCATCGGTTGTCGGCATATGCTGTCAAAGATTCCCCGACCGTTGACATCGGTTGATGTGATATATCGTTTCGCTACTTTCGCACTAGTACTCATTGTGACATCTACGGTAGGAACTTGGAACTGCAATCATTCCCTTTATCAACCTACATGTATTCTTTACACGAATCTGTAAAGCATGTAAATAAATATTGTTAGGTTTCGTCACAGAAGCGATTTTTCTGTAAACCACATGTGTCAATGCCACCACATGTATGGAGTTACATAATGAACGCTTGTAAAATATAATAGTTTGTTATGCATCATCTGATAGCTAAAGGATAGAAGTACCAATGTGATATATGAAAATAGGTCAGATAAATAGATTTAAAAAAAATGGTTTGAAAAATTCACGCCGTATTGACAGTGTAATTTGTATTCCACTGAGCCGTAACGAAAGGGTTAAAAGGGCGACTAGATTTCAAAACTGTCGTATCTTATATTCAATTTTTGATGTTGCTTTCAGACGATACCGAAATGGATCTGGACGCCATGTGCTTGGAGAATGCAGGACCTGAAGGTGGCTGCAAGAACGAGGGCATCTGTACGAGAACGGCACACGCCAGTGTGTGTCGGTGCAAACAACAGTATGGGGGCGCCTTCTGCAACGTGAGTTAGAATTTAACCTTTTGGATGCCATGACCCTGAATAGATCTATGCAATGCCTCGTGGGTTATCGAAGATTTGAACCCCTGAATGTTGTACAATTTTAACCATTTTTTCTTAGGAAGACGATAGATGTCGCTATAGACCCAAGATTGATTATTTATTTGTGATTGAGTTGTGAGCTTGTGTCAGATCCTGAAGAAGACCCCTGCAATGGCGGTCGAAATATTGGTCGACAGAAATTCGCAACACACGGCTAAACTCAAAAGCCACAATATCATACAGTGATACGAATTTACAGACTTTCAGGTGTAGGAATGTTTGGGGTAGACAGTGGCAACTGACTGGCGGCAATTTGTGATGGCAATATGTTCCAGATAAGAAACAGATAAGGGATTCGGGATAAATTTCTATTATTTATTTATTAATAACGGCATTGAGTTCCAAGTAGTACATATACTACACAAAATAATATAGATATGTTACAAATATAAGATAAAATAAAATGCAATATAATACAGAATAGAGACAGACAATAAATATATTTATCATATATATTGACATTTAATTAATTTAATTTCACACCCAGAATCAAAGTTCCAAGGTACAAAAAAAAAATACAAATAGAAGATAAGAAAAAATAAAAGTGACATAAAATAAGAAGAAGATAACACGTGTCAGAGATCACATAGATCTAGGAAGACAATACCATCGACAAAAGAGGAAAAGGATGTAAGAAAAGGATCTGCTTGTAGGCCATTTAGGAGCGCCATTGCCGTTGTACTAAATTGAGTGCTCGAGGCTCCGCAAGTATAAACTGGGATCGAAAACAATGGATGGGTTTTTATAGGTTATGCTCTCTTGCAGGCTTACGTGGGTTTCGACAACGCCTGTGCGTCGTACTGCAAGAACGATGGTGTCTGCATGCTGATGGGTCACATGGAGGTTCCTCACTGTTACTGCCTGGAGGGCTGGCGGGGGCGAGGTGCGACGAGAGAGTGCTCTGCTTCGGCTGCCGACACGGCGTCTGCAGGAAGGACGATGGACAAGTACACTGCGCGTGAGTATACACCAACTGTTGAAGAGACCGGCCAAGCGCAACTGACACTTTAAGAATGGCAACCACTTAGGAGTCTGTTTTTAAACTTTTATGTGTTTTTTTTTCGAGAATATATTTTTTTTAGTGGCTACAAAGTCTGCATGCACGATAGGGCCGAGGCATATTCTTCGAATTGCAAAAAACTACTTCCTCATTCTCACAAAAAAAAACTGACAGTCCCAGAGAATGTGCTCTTGAGGTTTGTTAAGGGGCACCACAGGGCAAACTAGGGTTCAAAACTAAATTAAATGAGTTAAATCTGTTAAAAGTGCCGTGCCCAGTTATTAGCTGGGTAGAACAGTGATCACGGCTTATTCCTTTGGCAGGTAGTTAGAAATTAATGTCTGGGTATAAAGAAAGGAAATTGTACCTTTGGTGTTTAACCTTTAACCGCCCAGTGGTCCCATACGGGACCGCAAATTTGCGTCGTTCAATGCCCTAGCAGGCCAATGTTTGTAATGTTTTGTCGCACAATAGATTCTTCCATGAACTTTCTTTAATACTATTATTACAAATTAATGTAATCCGATTGTGAAATGAACCATCAGCACTCCTGTATGGGACCGTAGGGCATTGAACGACGCAAATCTGTGGTCCCGTAAGGAAACCACTGGGCGTTTAAAGATTAATAACTATAGCTTTTGCCATGTGGGCCGTAGGGGCATCGGCACAAAGCTTTATGGAAGTATGATGGATATATAAAGGTATGAAGAAGTAGACTGTGAAGTATTTTGCGTTGTTTTCAGGTGTTTCAAGGGCTTCTCCGGCGTGAACTGCACCGACAGTGGGCAGCAGGCCGTAGCTCTGTCACAGTCTATGTGGGTCTGGATGGGGCTTCCTGCCGTGCTGCTGCTCATAGCCACCGCAGTGGCGCTCGTCATCATCTACAACAGGAGAAGGTCAGTACACTCAGAAGGTCATCATCAACACATCCGCTCTCCTAACGGGAACATATTATATTCGCCAACTACCGTCATAAAGCTCTGACTCTCTGAGATTCACAACCGTAAAGAAGAATGGGGATTTAACATCCCGGCGCTATTTAGCATCTTATCTATCTATTTAGCATCCTAGGCGCTGTATAGATGGCACTTTATTTTGATAGAATGATGCTGTCCTAGATATTGCGCATATAATTAAAAGGATGTTCACATTCATAACATATTGCTGCATCCGTTCATGCTGAATTCACGAAAAATCTTTCTGAGATCGTCAGAAGCACTTACATCTAGCACTGAAACTTAGAAATTCCTGACATCCCCTGTCTTTAAAAAAACGACAAGTAGCGGGTTCTTCACGTGGCCGCGTGGAGGAAGGATGCAGGAGCAGATTAACAGCACAAAGAACTGGTTTTTGAAGCACAATTCGCATTTATTTTTAGTAAAGACTTGATTTTTCAACTTTGAACTTTCGTCCGACGTTCGCCGGCCGGGCGAAAAGTTAACTATCCACTGCCGGAACACTGTGACATCTAGCGCCGCCAAGACGATCACGGCAAAATAGCAAATTAAAGATGCAGTCACACCAACATGAAATGGAGCAACTGTTATAACAAATAAATGGCGTATGCAAACGCCGTGTAATATTATATCATTAAAACTAACGTTATTAGATGTGCATGTCTGGCAAGCGAACAAAAATAAGTGACATAATATTGTTTTTCGAGGTTTTACGGCATCAGCCTAAAAGAGCTATATCAAGCTGATATCACTCCATTTCTGGCAGCAAGATTTCATTTTTTCATGTTTCTACACTGGCAGAAACCTTGACTGATGGACATGGAAATCACTAAACAGGCTGATGTATATAAAGAAGAATGTAAGACGTAATGGGAAGTACTCCAACAGAAAGAGTCACTACTGTGAGACTCCTGATATAATATAACTTCTAAGGTACTACCGGACTAGCTGCTCCTCCCAGGACCTTATATTGGACAACAGACAGGTCATTGATGGTGTCAGTTATTGGGTTGAATCAATTTGATGTTGTTGACACGAAAATTAATAAGAATATATTTTTCAATATCAAGTGGAGTCAAATTTAATTATAAAATGATATTTCGTTCTTCTCATAATGATTTATATGTTTTTCTTGTTGTGCTTTTCAAACCTGCTGGACTTCAAACATTAGCCATCCAAGGTTTGTTTCAATGATAGTTGTTTACTTTTAGGAATTATTAATACAAAAAACATATCATATTACGCGTTCAAAATGAAATTTCTTAGGTTCTAGAAACAGCTGATTTTATTAATTGCTCTCTTTACATTTTTAACAGTTTTATTACTTTAAGATTTTTAATAGTAATGTGGAATTTAATGAATGAAAACCTCGCTTGATTCAATTTAATATTTATTTTACGAAATCCACTCATGACTGCTATAGACGTCATAAGCGTTTTGGGGAATAGCCCAATATTAGAGCCAAAAAGGTAAAGACTTTTTAGGGTTATGCAACAGAGGCTTTGACCGGTTGGATACGTCGACCTCATCTTTACGGAGTCTATCATCTAACTATTTGCCCTTTCTGTATTCGCGGAGACATCCTTTTTTGACCAATAATCGGTCGGTAGTGTTAGCACAATTTGAATTGCAGTGTCGATTTCCTAAAAGTGTCATGCCAACTAGGCAAACATTCTTTTGCTTAGCTATTCGACTCGAACAGACTAGAACCACAAAAGACCTTGCGGCAATAGAAAATATCGCGGCTGTGGCTGCTCATGTCGCTGAGAACGAAGAAACATAAAGCAGACGACGGGCCACGCAATTGGGCTTCACCAGGCGGACCCTACAGCAAATTTTAGTGAATAACTTACACGTGCTTCCGAACTAAGTGCAAAAAGTTAATACCTGCTGACCGTCAGTCATATGGATGATTAATTGCACCACCTGCATAATTTAATAAGAAATTTAAATTTTTCAGAGGTAGATCTTTCAGCCACTCTCGCTTACAAGACAACGTGGAGATCAGCAACCCCATGTACCTGCAGGGAGGAGCTGATGAAGACCTGGATCCACTAGAGAGAGGATTTGTGCTGGATTCCGATAAGGTACTACTTATTCTTCCTCATCTGCCTTTATTTATTTAACAGAACCGCAGTTCCAAGGTACAAAGAATAAAAAACATAGAGTATACATAAACATTCAATACATACAAAAGAGAAAAAAAAAACATAAAAGAAGTAGATGACACGTGTCAAAGATCACAGAGATCTAAAAGAACAATACCATTGACAAAAGAGGAAAAAGATGTAAGAAAAGGATGGAGGTGTGCTGGTAGGCCATTTAGGAGCGCCATTGCCGTTGTACTAAATTGAGTGCTCGAAGCTCCACAAGTATCAACTGGGATCAAAAACAATGGATGGCTACGAGCACGGTTGTACTTATTTGGAACGTAGAAGTTAAAACATTCAAGAATCCTAGGGTTGTGAATTGCACCGCGAAGAAGAAGGAATGAATGTTTGAGAGCAGCAATTTTCCTACGGGACTGTAACGAATGTAAAGAAAGCATCCCTAGAAGAAAAAGAGTTGTGTAATATTTATAAGGAATTGATTGAATTGAATGGATAGTTACCGTAAATATAAAAATAGAGATTTCTTTAGCTCATGACTGAACATTCATAATCATGTACGAGCCTTTTAAAATTGTTTGCCTAGCATAAATTATAGTTTGATACCTATTACAGTTTAAAAAATGTCTCTCAAAATACGATTGTTTGTTTTTTAGAATGGCGGCCATTTTGCGAATCCCGTGTACGACTCGATGTACGCTAGCGGGGGCGCCAGTGCCGGGGCGCAGCCGCCCCTCCGGGGGCTCCGGGGGCGGCGGCTGACGAGCGCGCCGGGCTGCTGCAGAACGCGCAGGACACGGACCCGCTGTCATAATGACAACACAACCTCAAAACCACGCACATCACGTGATAACAGACTCTTGACAACATAACCTCGAAACCACACACGTCAAGTGATAACAGACTCTTTTGAGACGTGTGATATGATACGTTAGAAGCTTTCAGGTATTCTCGTAAAGAAACACATGTTTTAATCCCAAATCATGAGAAATTACTTGTCAACATAATACAAAGAATATATTAACAAAATTCTTGAAAAAATAGTACTAATAACATCAAACCAATGCATTTATCACTTTAGAAACATGTTACGAAAAAAAAATACATGTTTTCCGGGCGGTATAGCTCAGTGGTTAAAGCGTTTGCTCGGCAAGCTGAAGGTCGTAGGTTTGATCCACAACAAATATTTAAAAACAAATAAAATATAAATTGATTTCTTAGCTTATAGCTATACCCTCATCTGTAAAATGACAGTCATCGGCCTATTAATCAAAATTGGCGGTAGACGAAAGTCATCCCGTGAAGACCACCCATTCATAGTAAATTCCTGTATTAAATAAGGATGATGCGTGAATGTCGGGCTGTTGTCTATGGCGTTAGCGGATATATTAAATGATGATGATATGAACGTGATTAATGCCTGTTTGTTTTCAAAAATATTCCATGTTCCTATAATGTGACAAAATTTTTTTTTTTTTTTTAAACTTTTTTTTTAATTTAACAATTTGATTTTTGAAAATTTTCTTAATGTAATAAACAACGTTTTTTCAAAGAGGTATAATGAATTTAATAATTTTATCGATGATTACCATAGATGTACCTCGGTACAGCAATGGTGTCATATTTATATATTGAGCTTAGAAAGTAACGATGGGCGACAAAATAATGCCCTAAAAACCCGAAGATAGCCGATTATAACCAAGAGTTTTGATCCTTATGATAATATATACATTTGGCATATTTTATGTGTATGCGATGTGACGGCAACATAACCTCAAAACTATGCAAACCGAGTGAGGTTTGATAAAAGTGATAAAAAGGCCTAAAAAAACATTTCTTCAGTACAAAAATAGTCAGTTTACTGTTCAAAAGGCATTTCATATATTATTTATTATATGAATTAACAATCGACGAATTTGATGAATAACATTCATTATAAATATTTATTTAATTACCTTGTTTTCACACTCTCCTACATAAAATGGGTTAGACCACTTACAAAGTACTATAGCAGCTCAGTTATCTCTTAGCATGGAAAGGATTGAGAAAGGCTACGAGTTAGTCGAAACTGCAGTCTCCTAATAGAGAACTTTTGTTACGTGATTCATGTGAAAACAAGGTAAATAAATAAACATTTATAATTTATAATGGATCTCAAAGTGAATGCTGAAAACATTGAAAAAAAATTACATTCACTTTGGAATATGAAGCTATGCTTACGTTTGTCTACTTGTATCGCGCTATTTCAATCAATGTAAAGCGTTGTGTAAATCATATTACGCTTACAAAGTACAGTGGTACCTTAACATACGAGTTTTATGAGATACGAGTGATTTTTTGCTTTGAAATACGAGCAAAATTTGAGATACGAGCAATCGGCTTAGCGGGTCGGCCGGTTGCACACGAACCGCGCGTCTAGCTTTCCCGCGTGAATCCCCCGGACACGTTCAGAGAATCTGTTATCAGTGTGCACTCGCTGTCAAAGCATCTTTGATAAGTTGTGCTCAGTATTAATTTCAATGGGGAAATTTGCTTTGAGATACCAGTAATTTGAAATACGAGCAAAGATGTGGAATGAATTAAACTTGTATTTCGAGGAACCACTGTACATTGAATTTTTTATAAAACATAGACACTCTTACGTCTAACCTGCAATCAATGAAACACAGACGTAAGATTGGTTCTCTTAGTCTTTTCTTCCATCGCGGCGCATGATGTGACCGATCGCCTCTCTGAGATGGTTCTTACTAGGTGCCTATCTTCCTTGATTATGCTGAGAACCTCATTGTTCGTGACGTGGTCTCCAGGAAATTCCGAGAATTCTTCTGTATGACCACATCTCAAAGGCCTCTTGTTTTTTTTTTTTGGTTTACAGAAGTGAAATATCGTGATAGAAATAGACATGTGTGAACTCGCATACTAGATAATAACACTTGCCAATTATAAAAAATACATATATATTTATTTTTTACAAATGTGGTGAAGAGCATTTTTTTCTTGTATTATCCTGTATTGGAATAGTTTACAGTATATACATATAGTAATTCAATGTATTTTTAATTATTGTGTGGCCAATATATGAGACTAGATCCCAATAATACATGTAAATCTAGTTTGTTTGTCAAAATATAGTTATAAGTAATATATGCCGATAAAATATTATATTTTTTGTATAGATGTTTAAAAATATGTTTCATTGGCCGATTGGGAGCGCCGGTTTAATCACCCGACCTCCTTAACACGCTTCACGCCACGTAGGTCACCGGTGACCTACGCTGTTGTTTAAAAGGGCACCACGTAGGTCACCGATGACCTATATTTTTTTTTTAACAAACAGTCTCTGTACCCCAGCAGTTACATTTCAATGGAATTTTTACATTGCATGTGTCCTATATGGCGCCTCTGACTCGAATGCATTAAAAACATTACGTGGCGTTAAACGTGTTTAAAATATATTGATCATGTCCTAACATCACATAACATGTGTTGCAACTAAAAAAGCAGTTGTCACAAAATGGCGTAAATCTACGCTGCATTCACATTTGACATTTACGATCTTATTTTCATAAAAAACTGACAATTACTATACACGTAATGTATTCTTTGAATCTCTGGGATGTGTTTAACATTCCAGCGGCCGCGTTGTCATGAAATTTACGACAAATGCATCTCATCGCTTCCATAACATTTATCACTCAGTTGGAAGCATTGAGTTCCGAGCTATTCGAAGGACAGTGTCTCTCTAACCTACCATCACAAATGAATTCTTGCTGGACAGAAACAGATCTGTTGGATCCACTCTTTTTGGTTTCTAAAAGGGAAAAAATATGCATTTCTATGTACCTCGGAAAAATAAATCTATAATAATTCAGTCAACATTACATGGCAGTGACGCAATGGATCCTGACACCAGACCATTGAGCTATACTCTTTTCGGCGGGTACATTTCAAAGTTCAAAGCCTTTGCTTTGCAAGCCAAAGGTAATGGGTTCGATCCCCGACGGAGATTGAAAAAAAAAGAGATTCTTAATCGATTTCTGAGCTCCAAAATACCTCCGGTCGGTGTGAATTTGATCCCTCACCCGTAAAATACCAGTCATTGCCTATTAATCAAAATTGATGGTAGACGAAAGTCGTACCGTGAAGATCACCCATTCATAGTAAACTCCTGTAATAATAAGGACGATGCGTGAATCTCGGGCTGTAGTCTATGATATTGGCAGATCAACACTCTACATGCAGGACTTAGCCACGTGGACCGTGGTAAGCGTCATGGAATTCCGCAGATGAGACTTCAGCATTATTATCACCATCTGTCGGTATTCTCCTGTATGGATTTACATAAAAAAAAACTCAGTTTATCTTAGACTACAACGAAACTAAAGGCGAATATTCATTCTGATCAACAGGTCGATAAAATATTTTGCTTTGAATTATTTAGAGTATTGTTTCGTTTATTGTTTAAGAAAGTAATTTTTTATTATTTAAAAGTACTGACATTCATAATTTTTCATAATCTTACAGCAATTCTTCAACATTTATATAAAGAAAACACCATTTACATGGAGAATACTTGATAACGTACAATTTACGACAAGCTCAGATAAAACTACTTAGCCTGCCCGCTGGAAGGTTAAGAATGGGGCAACTATCAGAGGTCCTATTAGTGGTGGACATACGTGCCAATTTGGTAGCATTTATGACATAAAAATTATGTGATATATGTTCACAAAAGTGTGTATTACTTTTTTTTTTAGATACACTGTTTTATAATGATTTTATTTTTGTTTTTTAAGTGAAAGATAATAATTCTAGATTTATTTTTAAGAAATCTATATAAATCCATGTTTTTTTTTGGTAATTATGCCTTTTTTAAATTGTTTTTTTTTTTGTATTTGTAGGTTCGATGGCGATGCCCTCGTGCTATTGTGAAAGAGTTAGGTTATGTTATACTCGTACGTGCCAAAGACTACGGATTATAGTTTAGTTTCGTAGTTTTCTATTTATAGGCCTTTAATTTTTATCGAGAGTTTTCTTAAGTATGAGATTCTTCTACAGATTGGTTTATCTTTTAACCAACTTATACGTTGCGTATTACAATAGGCCTGTATTTATTTGTTCAGTAACCAATTCTTGGTTTTGTCTGTAAAATAATTCAGTAACTAATTCTTGGTTTTGTGTGTAAAATACTCAATATTGCCAGTAATTAATGTAAAATTAAAATATGATTAGCACATAAAATAGAGACCTAACCTTACCTCCATTTTATTATTTTTCTACTACCTATTTATTATTTTTACTGACTTTTTTTATGTATTTTTTATTGAAAATTTCTTAAATATTTACTGGCCATTAATTGAATTAAACGCTGAAAAAATAATTAGTTGCGATTATAATACAGGGAGCGGCATAAAAAGCTGACGGTTTTCGTCGTTGTTTTGATTTAAAACCTTCACCTTTTTTTTGCCTTTCCCTTTATATGTTACTACACTTTTTTATGCTGATTACGTTGCTGGATCAACATGAAACGTATGCTTGAGTGGCCATTTATATAATTCCAATATATCAATGATATATTTCTACTTTTTAAAAAAAATACGAAAAATTGCGCGTCCCTCACTGTGATGCTATTGAACACTTTTTTTAAAATTCGTTTACAGAAATAGTTAACCTTAAAATATTTAGTTCTTAGTATAATATATATATAATTTGTGATAAACTACTCATACTTTAGATTTCATCGGGGCAACTATATATAGTATTTAAGGTCATATTTTACTAGGAAACATTATTTTTTATAACTTTACATAATAACTGTGCTATTTTATTTGTTTTGATATTTCAAATCAATTACTTTACGTCGTACATTCATTAACTAATGAATAACACCACAATCAATAAATAATGTTCATCTTTTTTATTTTTTACAAGTACAGTACCTTGACATACGAATGCCCCGACATACGAGTTGTTTGAGATACGAGCCTTAGAGAGAGACTTTATTTCGTTACTGAAGTACAAACGTAAATGTGACGATGTAAATGCATCGACACATTTAGTGTCAATGACCTCACACTCAGAACAAGTGTCGGAATACGCAGCGCAAATAGTTAGGATTTGTGACAACAATAACCATGTCATAAGTATATCACGGTTGACACACAAATAATACACTAAATATGTAAATAGCGTCATGCTTTTCTGCGTGAAATCCCCCGGCCACGGTCAGAGAATCGGTTATCAGTGTGCTCTCGCTGTCAAAGCATCTTTGATATGTTGTGCTCGCTATTAATTTCAATGGGGAAATTTTGCTTTGAGATACGAGCAATTTGAAATACGAGCAAGATTGCGGAGCGAATTAAACTAAAGTATGTCGAGGTACCAATGTACATTTAAATTGAAAAATGTAAAATAATTTAGTAATATTATTTCAAAGCAGCTCTAGAATATTTTTTATACGTATATTTATTTTTTTATAAGAAGATAATCATTTTTTTTAAATCATCTTCAATCACTGTAATTGTTTTTAACATTTAAATTGAAGGCATATTTAAGTTTTTCGAATTTCAACAAAATATCACTGTTTAACGTTCAAAAATCCCCACCACAGCATTCTCCACCACCACAGATCTGGTACACCCGTACCTCGCTATACGGCCGCTCTTTATACGGCATTTCCCTATAACGGCCCTCTTCAATTAAGGCACGTTCTCGATTTTCAGCTTAAAATGGCAAATAAAAAGATATAATGCATTTTGATCAGAATGATAAACCATGTTACATGCTTAAAACATTTGCAACCGGTCCCATTGAATTTGTATTAGAATAATTGATTCTTTAACCTGTTAACCGAGTATGATGTAATATTCTATCATTCCAAGAAAGCAACTGTAACGGTTATGACGATGTATTCCGTCAAGAAACTTCTGAAATTCCACTCTAACGTGCGTGACGAGCTACGTCTTATTTTATTTGTTCATCATATTCCATGTACATCTAGGCATCGCGTTGCACGGACTCGCCGCGTGTTTTCTTTTTAATACGAGCAAAATTAAATTCTCGGTTAACATGTTAAAAGACTTTTCGCTTTGCGGCCAAGTTTCGTGGAACGCATCTAGACCATAAAGCGAGGTATGGGTGTACTTATGATAATCTCACCTAACCTAACCTAACCATATCCTGTAATAGACACTCTCACATATCCTAATCCTAATGTTCATTTAATAATACAACAGTTTCTCAAAATAATTTTGAACTAAGAATAAAATTTGTAATGCGTTATTTAAATTTTTTGGTCAAACTGGGAAACCCTAGACTAGACAATAAAAATTGTATTACTTATGGGAAACATATAAAATTTCTGCCAAATCTCTTTTAAAAAATAATACAATTGTAAAAGCAATATATGTAATTTTTTTGTAATGATTATTGAACAAATATTTTCTATTTTATTGTGATCTCGTATAGTCAGTTTGAAACTAGTATAAACAATAATAATTTTTTTAGGTTTTCACGGCATCGATACATCACTTTAATGTACATGTAATTATTGGCTTTTGGGTCGACCCGTGTGTTGATAATTACAGTTTTTTTTTTGTAATATTTCAAACCTTTTCCATCTTTGGTTCATGCCTCAAAGAATCGTAAAGCTACCACCATTATTAATGTAAACCTAAAAAATTTGATTTTTGGACTCAGTTCGAAAAATATGCAAGTTTTACTACTAATTATCATTATCACATCACACATTACATGGCTCAACCCAAAAGCCACAATACCGAAAAGGTATTTATTGGAATTTCAAGTTCATTTTTAAAAATACTTGAAATCGGATATGAATGCTTAAAAATAATACATCACTTCAATAAACATTCAATTCTTGGCTTTTGGGTTGACCCGTGTGTTGATAATTACAGTTTTTTTTGTAATATTTCGAATCTATTCCATCTTTGATGCATGCCTCAAAGAATTGAAAAGTATCCACAATTTTTACTAGCCTTTTTAGGCTTCGTAACAGATCTTTGGACTGAGTTTGAAAAATATGCAAGTCTTACTTCTAATTATTATTATTTTATCACGTCACACAAATCACGGCTCAACCCAAAAGCCGTGAATAACAATAAGTTAATATTTTAAATAAAATGAATTAAATTACTTCTTAGGTTTTCAAGGCCAGATATGGTATTGTGGCTTTTGGGCTTAGCCGTATATGGCGCATTATCTTGTTCCAATATTTCAACCACCGTTGCAAGGGTCTTTTTCAGGGTAGGCCCCTGTAATGGCGGTCGAAATATTGGAACGACATGATTCGTCACACACGGCTAAACCCAAAAGCCACAATACCAAATTAATTGTTTATATTTTAAGAGCCGACAAAATTATGTATTATTAATATATATATATGTTTTTGTATTGTCGTAATGTTAGGAATTATTTTTTAACAAAATACTATTATACTTTATAAGCATATTTATAAAACTTGATAATTCTATGTTTACTGGATTGTTTAAATTAATTGATTTTTTAATTTGAACTATCAGTAGCTTCTGTGATCAATGATCTTCATCAGGCAACTTTATAAATGGAGTCCTTAAGGCAAGAAGTTGTAAACTGACAAAAATATGAAAATTCATTGAGGAGCGCAGCTCACACCTGGCGGGCAAAGCGAGAGGGAGATCCATCACGTACGGCTGCCAAGCCAAGACTGAGCTCCAACGGCAGCTCGCTACGTAAGGGATTTGGAGTGGGGGAACCAAGGCACACTACAGAATCGCTGGATCTACCATAACGGCGATTTTCACGATTGTAGCGCCATGGGAATCTTATATTTCGGATAACCCTCGTATATTTTTGCTTTTAGAAACATAAAAATTTATATTTTTCTTTATATTATTGATATTTTATAAATGTATTTAATACTTTTTTAGGCCTTCATCCAGCAGCGAATAAAACAACAACTTATGATAAATGTGCATCTATTTTTTTTTACTTTTACATTGAGATTGAAAATTGTTTTTTTTTTTTTTTTACATTTTCAAAGCAGCTCTAGAATAGTTTTTAATATTAATTTATTTTATATTTTTTTTTAGGAAGAATTTACATTTTTTATATTTTTTTTTATACATTTTATCTTTTATATACATTTTACATTATTACTAAGTTTTAAGCCATTTTAAATTAGTTTTTATATTAAAAATTTAAGCATTTGATCGAAATATCTCTAATATTTTTACATATACAAAATATAACAAAATGGTTGTGTAAATATATAAATCAAGAAAAATTACCTCCCTACAATATCAGCCAAATATGCCAAGAAAGATCATAAATAATAAAGATAATGTAGTGCTTTGTCTATAGACGTATCACAGTAAAGCATAAACTTAATCTATCTACTGGATTTTCATCCTGAATAAATGTTGACTATCAGATATCAAATATATTTGGTAAAACTCTAAGATGCAGAATTGACTTTGAATGTTGTCAAATACTAGGTTCTTGGTGGTCTTTTGCGGTGACCATATACTCCAATTAGCGAGATGATATGGCACAAATAAACCTTGTAGCCTTTGCTTGCTAAAGCGAAGGTTATGGGTTCAATCCCCGACAGATTACAAAAAAAAAAAAAAAAAAAATCAATAAATATAAAAGCTCTATAAATACTGCTGATAGGTGTGAATTTGATAACTCACCTGTAAAATGCCAGTCATAGCCTATTAACCTAAATTGGTGGTAGACGAAAATCGTCCCATGAAGACCACCCATTCATAGTAAATATGTTTTTTTTTACCAATTTAAGGGATGTACTTTATACATGTATTTAAAAAAAAAAACGTTTTTTTTTAACTATATACAATTCCATATTTTTCTGTGACAAAATTTAAAAAAAAATAGCAATCCATTAATCCAATAATTCCTAAATAGAAATATTTAAATAAGTGAGTTAAAAATAATTTTAAATATATATTACTAATAAATATATAAAAAATTAAGTTGAAATACACTTGTATATAAATATTTTAATCATAGATTATTGATAAAATGTGTCAATAATTGT
Organism: Glossosoma conforme; assembly: GCA_022606575.1. Taxonomy (NCBI): domain Eukaryota; kingdom Metazoa; phylum Arthropoda; class Insecta; order Trichoptera; family Glossosomatidae; genus Glossosoma; species Glossosoma conforme. The sequence goes on along the minus strand of JAGTXR010000255.1, from coordinate 229,501 downwards.
TGCCATAGAGAATAATTGAAAATTATATTATATTGTAATAGGTAATTGAAATTATAGATGTATAGACTCGATTTTAAAAATTTACAATTAAAGGAATGTTGAAACCTTCCAATGTGCCAATTTAAAAAATATTTTATCACATATACCTACAACTAAGTATTTCAAATTCTGTGGTTTATATAGATGAATGTCAATATTTAAAAAGTTCTTCTGTGCAGTGGACACAATTGTTCAGAAAAGACTCCCTCTGGACTTAATAATATAATCTGAATGAGCGCATCATCAAGGAGACTTATTTTCTGCTCTGGTGTGATGATGTTAGTACAGTCCATTGTGTGACTAAACAATTTTTTTTGACAATTTTTTTTTGCCAGTTCAAATACTTTTCTTCCCCATCAACCGCAGTCTCTTCGACAGATATGTCCTGCCCATTGCCACTCGAGTGTGCCTATTCGTTGGGTAACGTCCACTATTTGAGTTCTTCTGTGTATTTCCTCGTTTCGGATTCTACTTTTTAGCGACACTCCTCTCATGGATCTCTCCATAGCACGCTGGGTGACCTTTATTTTATGGGTAAGACTTGCTGTCAGATTCCACATCTTTGATTTTAAATTATTGACATTTATTTTAAGCCACTGAATTTATATATAGCCATGGTGAAAATAAATTTAAGTCAAATTTATGTGTTCGACTGGCAATAACAATCAAACTTGTACAATATATCAGCTGCCATTACGGTGTTAAATTTTTTTGTGAGAATAATCTTCAGTACAAAACAATGATATGAATACGTAATTATTCAAGTCATGACAATTTTACTCAAATATTTATAATATATATATTTCCAACCTGTCATATGTAATTATGGTGAAATCTAAATTTACTGTATACATAAATAATGTCTAATAATAATAAAAAACCTGCCATGAATCAAATATTGTATTTCATTATAAATAGTACGTATCCTAGCAGTCTTTGGCAATCATGCTTTCAGGTTTGCGGCACCAACATCCTGGAACTCACTGCTGGAAAGTATAAGAGAGATGAAAACGGAGAAATCTTTCAGATACAGACTCAAGACTTGCCTTTTTACACAGAGGCAAAGAAGCGCTTTTGGAATGACCATTCAGTCATAAAAATGTGTATATAAATACTTTCTTGTTGAAGAAGCCGGGATGGAAAATATCAGATATATAAAGATGGAGAGTAGTCCAAGATCTTCTTCATCTTCGTGTTAGCAACGTCAAATTATTTCTGGTCAATATCTGGCAACGTCGATAGCCCATGTGTTGCCCAGCATTAGGTTTTGTGATGTGCAGCTTGTTGGGCACATGGAGCAGGATCTTAGGTAAAAGGCGGTCTGCGGTTCTCAACAGTCGCTCAACAGTGACTCTGCCTGATGAAGCATTCCCCACCACTCGAGTTTGCCTTTGTTCTACCAACTCCGGTTCTTAATCTGTTTAGGGATTTACAGATCTGCCAGTCAAGGTTCTTGCCAGTTCAGCCTTCCTTTGAAGTAATGAAATCCTCTGATGCCGACTTGTTGCCAGAGCTGGAGTCTCTCATTTTCAGGGCCGGATGTGAGAGGTTGTGTGGATCTCAGAAAGCTGCTTCGCGACTTCAGTCTGGGGGTGTTGGGGATATCTGATTATACAAGCAGTGAGACGGTTGGTTGATTGCCTTACGCATTTCTTCGGCGCATATGACTTTGCGTCTTATGTTTGGTGGTGCGATACCAGCCAACAAAGAAAATATAGGAAAAGGGTCAAAATAAATAAAACTCCAAAATGTTTTTTCGAATCCATACAATTCTTTCATGTACGTCGATTATTTTTATTTTTTTAAACGATTTTTAATTTTTTCTTTGTTTTTTTTTTGGTTTCCAATTTTACGCGTTTCTTTTTAATAATAATCTTCTTCACTCACAGAGTAAAAGAAATAAAGAACAAAAAAAAACGTTTTTCATATTTTACAAGGGGGGGTGGTTATATATAAATTACGCATTTTTACAAGTTTTTTTAAACCTTATTTTAATTACATTAATTACAATTAAATATTAGTTATTATAAATATTCATTAACAACAGTCAGTTTGCCCCGGCAAATTATTTGTTTCCAGCCTAAATAAGTCACACAGACTCCACACTTTTAATATTACATTGAACTTTTATTGATTAAAAATATCTCGACTTGAATAGTCAATATCCACTTATCAGTTTTGGTCAGTAAATCAAACAATAAACGATCAGTAAGACATCAAAATGATCAGCAAAAAAAGATAAAAAAAACAATTGCATTATTTTATTTTAAATAATTTTATTATTATTTTGTTTAAGCAAATTGGGTGTCACGACCTATCGTCCCCAGACAATTCGTTTCACGACTCATCGGTGACGACGTTAGTCATTAGACGAATTATCCGGAAACGAAATGTGGCATAACCGCAAATTGGATACTGTTTAAATATTTAGCTGCTTTTAAGATTTGTAATTAGCGTAATTATTCACAAAACTGAAAAATAAATGTTTTAATTAGTTATTTATTCACATTGTTACCTTTAAGCAACATATAACTTAGCTTTAAGGCTCATATTTAATGATTGTTGGAGATACATAGAATATGGTGTCACGACCAATTCGTTCAGCAGCAATGTGGGACGTCTGGTGCACGGGACATTTAGCGCACTGGATATCTCGCTAACCTAAAAAGTTATTTCGTTAACAAGACATATAGATCTTTGGACTCTACGATCACTAGATAAATCCTTAGTTTAAGTTAGGTTAGGTTAAGTTAGATTAGGGTCATTTGCTGCACGAGACAAATGGTGCATTGGATGTCTCGCTAATCTAACCTGACCTAAGTTATTTCGTTAACGAGACCTATGGATCTCTGGAATCTACGATCACTAGACAAATGGTTAGGTTAAGTTAGCGAGACGTCCCGTGCGTCAAATGTCCAGTGTGCCCCACGTTGTTACTGATGAGTTGCTGAACGAATTATCTATGAACGATACGTAGTGTTACCACAAATGACATGTGTTACAAAGTAATTATAACTATTTACCATTTTTATATAAGCATTGGTATGTAAACATATTTTGTAAAGCATATTATGCTTCAGAAATATTGCCGTGTGGAAGTGAATAGAAAGTCTTTCACAGTACCTCAGTAATTACTATATAGCATTGATTGCCATCAAAGAATCATCTCGGAAGAGAAAAATGTGTTTTTAAAATGCCCTTGCAACAATGGTTTGAGTGAACATTATCACAAAAGAACCTTAGTTATTTTTTTGACATTTCACGTATCAAGGATCTTTCAAAATCAACAACAGATTATATATATTTAACCCTTTCGCATCGGTTGACGGCATATACCGTCAAAGATTCCCCGACCGTTGACATTGGTTGACGCGATCGTTTTGCTACTTTCAGTACTCATTGTGACATCTACGGTAGGAAATTGGAAGTGCAGTCATTTCCTTTATCAACCGACATGTATTCTTTACATGAATCTGTAAAACATGTAAATGAATATCGTTAGGTTTTGACACAGTAGCGATTTTTCTGTAAACCACTGTTGTGGTGAAAATGTGTCAATGCCATCACATGTATGGAGTTACATAATGAACGTTTGTTAAATATGATACTTTTTTATGCATCATCTGATAACTAAAGGATAGAAGAACCAATGTGATATATTAAAATAGGTCAGATAAGTACATTTATGCTTCAAATACTAGTTTTAAGCAAAAAAATGGTTTGAAAAATGCACGACGTGTTGACAGTATAATTTGTATTCCACCGAGCCGTAACGAAAGGGTTAAAATAACAAAAAAATAAAGGTGAACATTGCAATAAAATATATTTAAAATTAGCAAACTTAAAGGTGGTGTTGTGGCTTTTGGGTTTAGCCGTGTGTGGCGAATTATTACGTACAAATATTTCGACCGCCATTGCAGGGGTCTTCTTCAGGGTTTACGACTTTGTGATGAGTCAATGTCTCGAGGTAGTTCAGCCGTTAGACTAACGTACCTCCAAGAGGTCATGTCGGAGTCGTGTACGGTGGGTATCGACGACTCTTAGACATGACCTCATGACGTCGAGATCCAGATTGGGACCCGTTACTGGGCGCATGCACAAAGCTACTTGTTAGAGAGTGGCTGAAGGCCTTCCCGTGATTCTAGGTGCATCAGTTAGATGTCAAATAGACCTCAGTCTAAGGCTGCGAAGTTAGTATACTACAGCGAGTCTTGAATTGCCTTCTTTGGTGATATGTTGCTAACCACGAAATACGTGGGAATGGATAAGGAAATGGTGACGCCTGAACTACCTCGAAACATCAACTCTGAAGAAGACCCCTGCAATGGCGGTCGAAATATTGGTACGAAATAATTTGCCACACGGCTAAGCCCAAAAGTCACAAAACGAAATCAGGCCGTGAAAACCTAAGACGTTATTTAAACTTAAAGGTTTTTACTTTTAAATATATTATTTTTTTCAAAAAACAAAATGTCATATTTTCAAATGTAAAATGGAAGAAAAAAAACAAATGAAATAAGACGTAATATTAGATCATGATGTTTAGAGTTATGTATTTACAATGTATCAATAAATAAATAAAAATAAATCTATACATCTTACAATCTGATTTGTAGCTTTTGTGTTGAGCCATGCGATTCGAAATTGACGTCAAATGTCAATTCAATCCCCAACATATAGCAAAGATATGTTTCCAGGAATAAGTTATCATATGCTCAAATTATAAAGCTGTTGCCATAAAAGAGCATAAGTTCTAACATAATTTAACATTCCAGCGGGCGAAACTAGTCATTTGGAAGGCTATTAAATATTAATCAAGTTTACGATCTGTCAAGTCGTTATTGCTTACAGAGATTTGATCGTAAAAAATTCACTGCACGTGGCGCAACACAAAATCCGAGAATCGTAAATGTTGCCATGAGAATCTAGGCACATAATAATAATAACAGGATATAATGTACAAATAATTATAGTAAAGCTTTACATTTAATTTAACCATGTCCCGATGCCATGAGCCCAAATATGGTTCCGCTGCGGGAAGTCCGCCAATGCCGTGAGCACACCGGTGTGTTATAAAACTGTATATTTTCGGTCAACGTATAGCTTGGGTCTATAGCAACATCTATCGTCTGCCCAAGATTTTTTTTTGTAAAAATTGGACATCATTTAGGGGTTCGAATCTTCGATAATCCACAAGGCGTTGCATAGATCTATTCAGGGTCATGGCATCTAAAAGGTTAAGGAAATCAGGAAAAAAATATATCAAAAACCTGACACATGCAAGCCGTTACATTTTATGTGCCTACTTTAAACAATATATGGAATAAGAACTAGTAAATATGTTATTTAAACATTAAATATGATCCCACTGCAGCAAAATATGGATCGTAGCAGCGAGCAGTTGCTGCGGGAGAGCATAAACCTTAACCCGCCTTTCTTTCAGACGAAACGTCATCGAAATTCAGTGCTAAGTATTCAGAACTTGACTTACAAATGTCAGCTGCAGTTTGTGGCAACTATATACTCCAATACACTATATAAAACTTCACAGTCACATTTATTATTGATCTTATATTAACACACAAAAAATGGTGAAAGTCAGAAAGTATCCCATGAAAGATCTAATCATTTGTACGTGGGGCGAACTGGACGTCTTGTGCACGTTAAATTTAGTGACAACTGGTGCACTGGATGTCTCGCTAACCTAACCTAAGTTATTTCATTAACGAGAACTATGGATCTTTGAACTCTACGATAACTGAATACATCTTTAGGTTAGGTTAGATTAGGTTAGAAGCGCATGGAGCGTCTAGTACATACGACATTTGGGGCACGGTACAACTGGTGCACTGGATGTCTCGCCAACCTTACCCAAGATATTTCGTTAACGAGTCCTATGGATCTTTGAACTCTACGATAACTGAATACATGTTTAGGTTAGGTTAGAGGCGCATGGAACGTCTGGTACACAGGACATTTGGCGCACGGGACAACTGGTGCACTGGATGTCTCGCTAACTTAACCTAAGGATATGTCCAGTGATCGTAGCGTCCAAAGATTTATATGTCTCATTAACAAAATAACAGGTTTTAGGTTACGTTAGCGAAACATCCAATGCACCAGTTGTCCCGTGCACCAAATATTGCGTGCACCAGACGTCCAGTGCACCCCGCGTCATACTGATGACTCGTTGAATGAATTGTCTAGTTAAAAAAAAAACTAAAATGCATCAGCCTTGAAGATGACCCCTATAATGGCAGTAGAAATATCAGAAAAAAATGAAATTCCCCACCCACGGTTGAACTCAAAACCAATAATTCCACTCAGGGATCGTGCTATATTTTTTTAAATCACTGTTTATTAAGAACATAATAGCCACTGAGTTTGGAGTACATATTACAGGGAGCGGCAAAAAGATATGACTGTTTTTAAATCAATTTTTTAAACAAAACCGTGAGATTTTTTTGCCGCTCCCTGTATTAAGTTTAGAATAAATAATCTTATAACATACAAAGTAAACATAGTTAAATTATTAACATTTTAAAAATGTGTTAACAAAATATTAAGAATATTTTTTTTTTAACTAACAATAGTAACCTATAGTAGTAATATTGGAAAGGAGCAAATTTCATTTGGATCGATAATATCAATAAGCATTTTACAGCACAGTTGATGAACGACAAGATTCAACACAATCCACTGTCATGCTAAAGGTTCAGGGTTCAATCCATGAAAAAACTATTTTTTCATTTATTTTAAACATATATATAAGCTTCAAATTGATAACAAATATCAATAATAATAAAAAAAATGTCTGTCACAGCCTACCTGTATTAATCAAAATTGGCAATACTTGAAAATCGTCAGGGCTTAGCCATGCTCAAAAATGGCAAGAATAGCTTAGTGGTGAAAGCGTTTAGCTCATTAAATCGAGAGTTGTAAAACGAAATTAATTTATTTTAAAGCTCTATAAACACACCCGGGTGGTGTGAATTTGATCCGTCACAAATAAAATGACAGTCATAGCCTGTTAATTAAAATTGGTGGTAGATGAAAGTCGTCGCGTGAATACCACCCATTCATAGAAGAATGATGCCTGAATTTCAGACATCATTTTTATGGTGTTGACAGATCAATACTCCCGTTTAGCCATAACTAACACGGTAAGCGTCATAAAATTCACAGATGTGATTTCTGCATAATTTTCACTACCTGACAATATTCCCCTGATTGTGTTTACGTATCGCCTTACTTGGCTCCCGCCGTTAATCGCAGACGGTTCTTTTTCGCTACCTGGATTGACCCATAGGCGTTCACCGTACCGCTCCTGAACATGTAAACTAGACCTACGAGTGTTTTCGTAATTGCTCATCCATCTCTGAACATTTTGACCCTATGGATATAAGTTTTTATTCGGAGCTGTGTCAGTGATTGGGTGGAGATATGAGCAACGACATCTCTTGTCGTATTCACCAACTGCTGAAGCAAAATGTCTTTATTTTTTAACAAACATTATAAATTATAGTAACCATAAATTATTAAAACATAAGAAAATAGTTTTACATTTAATGTTTAGAATGTACAATTTAGAATAAACGTATTGACTAACATTGGGACTAGCGTAATATTAAAACTATAAGAATTAAACTTACCGCAAGCTCAAACACAAATAAGAAAGATCTATACAGTGGATTGAGCGTCTATGACAAAAACTGATATTTTCTTAATAAACACGGTAAAACATCACTTTAGCGTATCAATGCTGTTTAACCACTTGATGCAGCTATTCGGACACAGCGCACACTCCAGAAAGTGTGACAGGGTCCGCTCAGCGCAACAGTCACATTCAGTCGGTCCGCTGTACAACTGCCAGGCTTTCATTTGTGTCCTCGTCTTGCGTACTCCGGTCCGAAGTCTGTTAAGGGACCTCCATATATTCCACCCCTGGTCGTGTCCAGGGCTAGGTCCTCTTTCGGGGCAATCCAAGCATTCCCCTCAGTTGCCCACATGTTCAGCCGCAGGGTGGCCTCAGGTATCACCAGTTCCGTTGTCGACTGTAGGAAGCTTCTTCTTGACTTGAGCCGTGTGGTTATCTTTTGATACCCAAACATAGGGTGGAGTGTGTCGTGGGTTGCTTTGGAGAGCTCCTTCTTGGTGGTAACTTCTCGCTGCATATTTGGTGGGGCGATGCCCGAGAGTTGATATAGCTTCGATATTGGGGTAGGTTTTAGGCATCCCGTAACCACCCGGCACGTTTCATTCACAGCATGTCCACTTTTTGGTATGGGCAGATTTCGCCCATACTGGTGTGGCACACTCGCCAGCAGAGAAACACCTTTTGGAGTGTGTGCTGTGTCCGAATAGCTGCACCCAGGAAGACCTGATGATGGCCGAGAGTAACGCCATCGACGTCGCCCACTTCTGGGAAGACAGGATCTAACCCTGTTGTTTCATGGTGATGCTATGATGTATGATGCATGATATACCACACGTCTTACAGCTAAAAAACCCGAGCATGAAGTGGTTAAATGATGCTCCTACAACTTGACATTTGCTTACTATGCTATAAGCCGAGGATTCAATCCTCAAAGTAGCATAAATATAAAAGAAATTTTAAATCAATTTTTATTACTGTATTAACATCGTAGGCGGTTTGAAATTGAGTTTGTAAAATTCCAGTCATAGCCTATTAATCAAGATTAGTGGTAGACGAATTCATGATAACCACTCATTCAAAGCAAGTCTCTCCCTTAATAAAAATGGACTATGCGTGAATGACGTGTTTATAAATTATTAATCGAGATTAGTGGTAGACAAACCTGTGGACACCACTTGATCAAATCAAGTGCCTACCTTCATAAAATGGACAATGCGTGAATGCTGAGGTCAACGATTATTAAATCAAGATTAGAGGTAGACGAATTCGTGAGTACCACTCATTCAAAGCGAGTCACTACCTTCATAAAAATGGACTATGCGTGAATGCCGAGGTCATAGCTTATTAATCAAGATTAGTGGTAAACGAATTCGTGAGTACCGCTTATTCAAAGCAAGTCTCTCCTTTCATAAAAATGGACTGTGCACGAATGCAGAGATCGTAGCTTATTTAACAAGATCAGTGATAGACGAACCCGTGGACACCACTTATTAAACCAAGACTCCCACTTTATAAAAATGGACTATGCGTGAACGTCGAGTTGTAATCTAATAAAGTCAATAGATTGAAATTCCGCGGGCAATGCTAAGCCATTTTTAAAAACGGCAAGCGTCACAGTCAATGAGGTTCATTCTGCATGTGTTTACATTGAAAATCGTAGGAGGTGTTGCGGTGAGCATTGTTTTTTTTTGTATGGTGATTGCTAAGGCTTTATAAATTTATATAAACATTAAAAAATTTAAATTTAATTTGGCATAACAAAATGATAAAACATCACATAGAATTGAAACATTAGTGTTTTAGAATAAATTCGAAACATAAAATTTTGTTTTAAAACAAATAAAATTAAAATAAACTAAACAAACATTCCTTACATTCACACACATGATTTATTCTTCCTCTTTCATAATATCTTATAATATAAAACCGTATGGCTTAGTGGCTGGGATATGTGATTTTTAATATATGGGTTAAGATTCGTCACACAAAGATATATGTAAGATTACTTTAGTTAAATGGCACCTCTCCATTAAAAATTAAATATTGGAAAAAAAAAAGTTAAAAAATATATATTTAAAGCTCCGCAAGCAACTTGCCAATATCTTGATGTACGGCTGTGAGACATGGTGCTTATCTGAAAGTGATAAGAAAAGACTAGAGGCCTTTGAGATGTGGTTTGGAGACACCAAGTCACAAGCAATGAGTTTCTCAGGATAATCAAGCAAGATAGGCACCTAGTAAGAATCATATCAGAGAGGCGATCGGTCACATCATGCGCCACGATGGTCTTCTTCACGAAATTGTGGAAGGGATGGTTGAAGATAGAAACTGTATAGGGGCCCTAGTATTGCAGCAAGCGATCAAGCTAAAGAGGGTTGCAGAAAATTGAAAAGAGTGGAGATCGAGATGCAAGATTTCGTTGCTGCAAACCAATCCACCGGATTGATACTACGAAGAAGTAATGCATTATACGTTGAAATGTAATACACCTATCCACAGCGAAGAATTGATCAAATTTTCAGTTAATTAATCAATTATTAAAATGATTTTTGTAAGATTCAAAATCTTTGTGTAACATATGAGGATAATAAATGTATTTTTAATTATGGATATCAAACAATGTTAAGACCACTTTAGAAAAAAAAAATTTAGTACTCAATTAAGCGAGAAAAAGTATATTTCAAACCCATCAAAGTCCACAGTTTGAGCATTGATTTGGTAATAAAAATAAATATCGCTAAAATAACAGGATAGGAATTTATTTTACATACATGTAACTCCATTTTCCTTGGATTTAATGACGTTTGATATCAGACAATGCGTTTTTAATGTGGTTCTGAATAAATAAGTGTAGATGGCGCTTGAGAATTATTCTCCTGTATGATAAATGATATTGATTCTATAATTGCTGTCTTTGTGGTTAATTAATTAATTAATTTTATGCAGAAAGGGATGTGTAAAACAGAAAATAAGACTGGGTCTTATTTTCGAAATAACACACTAGGAATGATTTATAAAAAAAAAGAAAAATAAACATAATTAAAAAAAATAACGTGTTTTTTAAATGAAAAAATTGAAGACTCTTCCCAACACACACCTGCATCACACTGGAAGACATTTTAGTCTCTTCGATGATGCGCTACATTTTTTTTCCAGATGTAATATCACTATCAAAAAAAGTTATAAAAAAAAATACTAGGCAGAGATACGATTTTTGTAGCCACATGGTCTGGATGCCAGATTGGGCTGAGACCGGTAAATATTATTATCAAATCGGACAGCAATATAGAATCGGCGATTAGAAAACAGCACAAACATAAAAAATTTGACAGCTAATATATTCAGTGAGAAATCGAATTCAATATTTAACACTTTCTAGAGCATTGAAAAATATATAGATAGATTTAATATCAAATAATTTCTTAGGTTTTTTTACGGCCAGATTTGGTTTTGAGGCTTTTGGGTTAAGCCATGTGTGCGAATCATCTTGTTACAATATTTCGACCGCCATTGCAGGGGTCTTCTTCAGGGTCGAAGTCTAAGTTATCAACCCTGTAGACCCCTGCAATGGCGGTCGAAATATTGGGACGAGATAACTCGCCACACACGGCTAAACACAAAAGCCACATTACCATATTTAATATCTGTTATAATAATAACATGAATTAGCAATAATTAATGCATTAAATCAGATTATACTTTAAAAAATACATACTCAATGGTAGTAGTGTTATTCTTGGTCTTGTATAGAATCAAAATTTGATAATTAGAATTCCTTTCAATGGAACAAAATACGGAATAATTTGAATTTCATAGACAATAATAATTATTCAAAGACCATAATCTAAGAAAGTTTCAATATTGAAAATGATTTTTAGCTGCTTTTGAGACATAAAAATTACAAAACATACATAACCTGTGAGAATCTTTTTTTTTTGTATTTTTTTATTTTTATTGAAGTTATAAATATAGAAATAATCATTTTTTACTATCTTTTATTTTTTTTGCTATAGAAGGAAAATTGAGGTGAATTTTTAAAGCGAATTTGAAAATGGAACAAAATTTTTATGGAAAAGCGGCCATTTTGAAAAAGGAACAATGTTGCCGCTGCAAATAAAAAATGATAACCACGGGGAAAATACAAACATTCTTAAAATATTACAATTTATAAAGATACTTACGGAATGGCATAACTAAAATAGGCTAAACTGTCTATTGCATCAATTATTATTTAAATTTGCATTTTTTTTTTATGTAGTTTCTTGTTTTTTATATATATATAATACATAAAAATATAATCTTTTATTCAATTGTTTTATATGTAAAGAAAAGATATTTCATACTTAGCTCTCGTTTGTTCACCATTTGTTCTATATACAAACACATGCAAACGCATACAAACACATACACACACAGACGAAAAAAAATCAAATAACTAATAATTCATATTTTTCCAAAAACAACTTCAATTGAATGGAGATTATTATTAAACTTTATTTTTTGCAAATTTAAAAATTAAAGATATTAACAATGTATTTTATGAAGCTTGCAATTCAAAGATGACTAAAAGCTGGAATCAATTAACACTTTACTTTTAGAGTTTGTATAAGTCTTTTGAAGCAGCTTTCAAATCCAATAAAAAATGAGAAAAAAAAAACTTTTGGCTAATTATATCTCTCTCGTCATCTAGTAGTTCTTCCTAGGATGCATTTTGACAATTGTTTTGCTAATACATTGAAAGACTATGAAATTTGAAAATAGTAACTTATTGCATTTATTTTTCTTAACACGTTGAACTCCAACACCGTTTTTTGTGACGGAAAATGTTTTTGTTGTTGTTAGGGCCGCGTCAGACATTCTGAATAGCAGTTTGTAGGGAACGCTTAGCCGACAGCGCAAAACGAAAAGACAAATTTATGCATTTCGCATCAGCCACCGGTGACCGACGCGGCGATGAAAGTGTTAAATAAACCATTTTATACACTTATCGAATGGTTTTATCTACAATTTGCAATATACCCATTTTCAGGTGGTTTTTTTTCTCTAAATCTAAAAATAAACTATTGTAATGCAAACTTGCAAAAAAGTACACTCGAGTTACTGAGATGTCATACAAAAAAAGGTCTTGAGTGCAAAGGGTTAAATGTGTCATATATACAGTAGTAATGAATTTTTTAAATAAGCTTCTTGTTTCAAAGCATTTAAACAGTACCTCATAAAATACACATTATAACTTTAAAAACATTTATATCCATCGATGTGATCATTGTTTTTGGAAAATTACAATTGAATAGTTTCAAATTCATAATGGCGACGACATAAATACAAGTCAGACTGAAGGATTGCCGTCGAAAACTCACCTGGACCACTGTTATACTAATTGTGCCAACTAAATGATGAGATGAATGGCCATATAAATAGTGAAAAAAAATTCATCGCCTACAAGAATACCTAAAATAATTGGTTATGTAATTTTTTAAATGTATCGAGTTGGATTATTGACGTAAATGAGAAATGTTAACACGCACCGATAATGTTACTATATCCGTTTTGAAAACTAGACACGTTTTAAACAGGTTTAACATCAAAGTAGTGTATAACTTTCTGATTTAATCAAACTAAAAAATAAACAAAAAAGGAACATTATATTTTATTGAAACAATTTTTTTTTTCTCATTTAAAAAAAAAGCTTGAAAAATAAATGAATTTTGTAATTTATAAAACTTTTATTTATTTTTTATTTTTGGGAAATTAATTTTATATAGCGGCAACAACAAACGTCTGTAGGGTAGGTATGTTATTTAAAAAAAAAAAAAAACATTAGCGAAAATAAAAGGGGCATAATTTTTTTTTACGATTTGTACACAATTTTTTTTTAAGCTTTCTTTTAATTTGATACTTTTATGATTGCAATGGAAGACTATAAAAAAAAACTTGATATAACTTTTATTGATGACGGATAATTTAATAAAAAAAAAAATTCAATATTTAAATAACAAATACCAAAAAAAAAAAATGGTTTTAGTGTCAAAAAAAAGTTTTTTTTTTTTTAACATTTTAATAATGTGGTCTTTTAAATCCCCAGTATTTAATAAATTAAATAGTTTTTTTGAATTATGTAATAAAATGTTGGGCATTTTATTGTTTTATATTACTTACATACAAGGTAGTAGGTGATGATAATCTTTGTACAACTTTACATAGGCGTATGATATATATATATACTTTATAAATAATTAATTTTAGACACTAAATTAAACTTACCTGTGCGTATATTTAAACATATTTATCGTCCACTGACGCACAGCACGTGTTGCATTAAAAAAAATATCAATCCGCAACATCCTAAATATAAATTATTGTGAATCGCCTTTTCGAAATTCTTCACTAATTAAAATGGCATCATTTAAAAAAACAAATCGGCCATTTGCTTTTTTTTTTATTTCATCATCCGCCATTTTGTTTTACTCGCTAAAAAAAAAAACGGCAATTTTGAGTGACGCAAGAAAAGTTTTTTACGAGTGTTGCCATTGTCGTACGATTTTTTAAAGTCGGTAACATACAAATAAACAATTACAAAAACATACCAAACAATTACATTCCGTTTGTAAAATCGTGCTTGAATAAAATTCCAACCGTTTCTATATACTCGAAAACATAAAAGTATGTTTCAATCTAAATTTAAAACAAGATGCGACTTTATGTTACTGAGCGTTATGCGTGAATTCTTTGCATCCACAAGGACTCAAGTCTTTAACAAACTCTACTCGATTCTGGCTTTTCATACGATAGAAATTGTAAAAGTTAAGTCCCACAAGGTATGATACCGGTGAATGGCGTTTTTAAAATACAAAAAACATTATTAGAATAATGATTTTCTTCACTTTTCACTAGAGCATCTATTAGCATGAAATTCAATTCAATTTTGTTTAAAATATCCGCTCGTATTTACTGCATCCGTCCACCACAAGACTATTACAAACTTATTGCCGAGTCCTTCAATGTTAAATGTCCAATGGATCAATGAAATGAAGGCATCCGTGTAATCCTCAATCAATGCGTATTAAAAAAAGGGTACTAGTAGAACACAATTATATCGTTACTCCAGTACCGGCTTTAGACCCTGCGGCGCCCTAGGGCATTTTTTTTCTGTTCCCATATTGTATACGCTTAAAAAAATCTTAGCAAGATCGGTTGCACTCGGCGCCCCTAGCTTATTCAATGCCTCGGGGCACCGACCTACTTCGCCACCCCCTAAAACCGGCACTGCATTTATATTTGACATTTTATTTTATTAATTATAAATTGAGTGCATCTCACTACTTGGTTCTCATTGTTTTGAAAGCGTATTTTATAAATAATACATTCCGAGAATGATTTCAAAGGAAAGACACGTTAAAAAGAGTTCAGTATAACCTTGTGTGGACGTGTCATTTTGTATGCACGTCACGCTCGCAACAACACAGACAACAATACAGCCAAATATACTTAAAAATTAACCAATCATAAGTCAAGTCGATACTCTCTGATTAAATTGTCTTAAGTCTATTGCTTATTTCTCTCATCACTGCCGTTTAAAAGATATAAATATTGTTTTAAATATTCTTCCACTGATGCTGAGATATACACAGTATTTTTTTTCCGTCGCGATGAAGTAATTATTTTTTTAAACCGATCACATTTAGTCCGTTTCACATTTGTTCGGTTTAAATTTGACCTAATATCATCGACCGACACTGGAATATTCCGGCCTTTTGGGTCCTTGTTGTTGTTGTTGTTGTTGTAGATTGGGTTGCGGCCCTTGCTGCCCGGTAAAAGGTTTCCATTTCTTGTGACGTCTTCCCAACGCGTTTGACCCGGCATTATGAGCTCCCCGTCCCGGAGAGAACCGTCCCGAACCCAATTGCACATTGTGTTGTTCGTTGCCAATTGGCGCGTTTTGCGGTTTAGGCGTAGCGACATTTTGCGAGCTGCTGTATTTCCGCTGCTTCGCGTGGTGAAGCGGCACCATCCGGTTGACGGTGCGGCCTCCGGGTTCGCTCACGCTCGACGAGTGCGGCATTGGGACGACGCTGCGGTTGTTCATCCCGTTTATCATGGCTGGGGGGTATTCTTGTTGCGAGATGAGCTGGTGGTGGTAGTGCTGCACGGCAAAGTCGGGGTGCGGCATCATGTGTGGCGGGAGTCGCCTGTGGTCGGGTGGCGATGGCCGGCGTGGCGGTGGTTGTGAGGTCGGGGTCGGGATATGTGCGACCGTGGTCGGCGTGTTGTTGTTAGGTGAGGTGTCGCGGCTGCTCAGCGTCTGCTGCTGCTGCTGCAGTTGGTGCTCCTCCGAGTCCTGAATAAAAAACAATCACTTACTTATAAATTAATCAATATTTTTCTCCTTTCTTTCCTAATAACAATCCTGGCGACGTGAAGTCTTTCTTTCTCTTAGTAAAGGAGATGTTAATCTGATAAATATATATTTTTTTTCTTTCTAACAGGTACTCCTTGCCGCCCCTCACAGACTCCTGGGGGTCCATACAGACCACTTTAAGAATCTATGTTAAGATTAGTAGCTTTGATAGGTTGGTGACCTTAAAAAATGTCTCTATAGACAGTTCCTAAGTTAGTTACTTTAACCCATTTCCACACACCGTACACGCTTGTGTACACATGTTCTAAGAATTATTTGATGTATTTTTTTCTGCGATTATTATGAAAGTGATTGCATATTTCGAAACTACATGAACGTCGTGAACTATGAAAAAATTTAATTTGGCAATAATGCATAGATAAATGTTATTGGTTTATCAACAAAGTATTGATTTGAAACCAGATAATTTAGGTCAGACATTTTAATTTTTATTTAAAAAAAAATATATATATTCAAATTCTGACTGAAAAACTGTGACTCATTTATATATTGACCCAAAATTGTCATTATAGCCAAAATGACAAAAAATACTTAACGAAGATGTTTTGGACTAGATAACAAAAAATGACCAAAGAGTTATGGTAATATTGATGTTAACCTAGGTCGCTGGTGGCTGGACCTTGTGAGCCTTCCACGACAATATCCATATATATATCTCCCATGAGAGTGACCACATTTTAGACAGTACCACCCTTAATCCGCCCCTTAAACACGCCTGTATTTTCGAAGTTTTATATATTATTGAAAAAAAAACTTTTGAAATACGTTTCTATGCTCAATGTCTTGTAATAAATAACCTTGAAAAATATTTGCCACTTGTAGTTTCCGTTTGGGCGGTAATGGGTTAAATTAAAAAGTATGGGCCCTTTGGTTACTAAGAATTTTCTTAGCGAACTTGCAAAAAAAGGAAGCGATTTTAGAGCATTTTTTAGTACTTTAAAATTTTTACATGATTTTTATATTCTATAAGCTAGATTGTAAAAATAAAAATAATGTTCATTCTAAACAGTTCATACTTCAGATTAAGCAAATAAAAAATTAATCAATAATAATTATATTTGCCAATAAAAAAATATAAACATCAAAAAATTAAATATTGAAACTCAAATTTTGATTTTGAGATCATATATGATGTTAATAAATGTTTATTACTGTCAACTTGTGTTTAGATGAGTCGCTTAGTAACCAAAGGATCCAATTTATGATGACTTTCTAACAACATATAACACAAAGCTTGAAGTATGAATACGTATGATATGTTTCAAACTAATATAATTCAAATATCAAAGCTCCAAACCTTTTTTATGGAATACCAAAAAAATCCATAGGTGGTTGATATATAAACCTTAAAATAATGTTTAGATGACCGTGGAATATTCGACGCTTCATCTTTGTCAAACAAAGGGATACACCAAGGTATGATTGTGCTAACGGGTGTTTCTTCTTCTTCGTAGTATCAATCCGGTGGATTGGTTTGGCAGCAACAGAATCTTGCATCTCGATCTCTATTCCTCTCGGTCCTCCACAACCCTTTTCAGCTCAGCATAAGCGCTACAATTCATGTCCTCGAATACTTGCTGCAAATACTCGCGTCTAAGGCGCCCTCTACAGTTTCTACCCTCAACCATCCCATCATCGTGAAGAAAACCATCGTGGCGTATGATGTGTCCGATCCATCGGGCTCGCCTCTCTGAGATGGTTCTTAGGGGTGTTTACGTTACGTTAAAAAATAATTAAATACATTTCTAAAATAATACTCACTAAATCGCTGTCGGTGTTGCATGAATCGCTGCTTGAAGACGTCAGACTTGAAGTCACGCTAGCCGGGGGCGGCAGCCGCGACATGCTGAAGAACTGCTTCTCAAAAGTCTCCCGCACCCACCGCCTGTACTGCATCACGTTATCCGTAACCCTGACGATACGCCCGAGAATGGAGTTCTTGCTACAATCCGAGATACAGCTGTCTAACGCCGGAGTAACAGCTTGCTGCAGCATTATATAACTGTAATCGAAAGCCGACTTAACCTGCAAAGCACCATAGCTAGAACGCCCGATATCGTTACCCGGAATCAGCGGGTCTTCGATACACAGCAAGCTCGGTCTATGCCCGTCATTCATCTCCTTCTGTATCTCATCTTTCGACACGTAACACCCTCCGTTTTTGACGCGTATCGCCGCTTTAACGTAATTATATTTACGTCCGTACAATTCAAAGAATTCTATAAGCAAAACGCCTAGATTTGCTCGATCGCTGAAACGCTCAGGTCTCGGATGCAATTGCAAGAAGCTTATACACATCAGTATGAGTGAGTAGCTGGATATGCCTCCAGTGAAGACTTCATTCAAGTCTCTCTGCAGCAGGAATTGCTTTAACACCATGACCAGCTTTGCGAGGACCGGGTATTTTTCTTTATACTCTTTGATGAGCTCGGCACTCTTGACGCCGCTCGACATGTTGAAGGAGATGTCGACCTTGACATCGGAGTACTTGTCCGTCATTTTGACAATAGGTACGGTAGCTTTCTCTAGGACTTTGATGGAGTTGGGTTCGGCAATGTCTTGATCGACGAGTTCGCGTTCCAGAGTCCGCAGCGGCAGGTTCTCCCAGTTGCCTGGAATGAGAAAAACAACATCATAAGAGTCTTCATAAAAGGAATTAGTTCAAGACTAGGTATAGTTGGCGAATATACCTCAATGGCCAAATTCGTCAAGGTCGTTTGCTTTGCAAGCCAAAGGTCGTTGGTTCGATCCCCGACAGAGATTAAAAAAAAAAGGTTTTTTGATTGAGAAACTATAGATAACTTCAACATGACTATCACTATTTGTCGGTATTCCCGGCGGGTATAGTTAAATGGTCAAAGCGTTTGCTTTGCAAGCCAAAGGTCGTGGGTTCGATTCCCAAAGAAGATAAAAAAAAAAGATTTTTATTTGATTTATGAGCTTTAAAACACCCCCGGTTGGTGTGAATTTGTTCCTTCACCCGTAAAATGCACGTCATAGTATATTAATTAAAATTGTGGTAGCCGAAAGTCGTCCCATGAAGACCACCCATTCATAGTAAATTCCTGTAATAATAAGGATTATGCATGAATCTCGGGCTGTAGTCTACGACATGCAGCGCTTAGCCATTATGCAGCATGGTAAGTGTTATAGAATTCCACAGACAAGAATTTTCATACTTCAGAATTACTATCACTCAGTTTTCTCCTATATGTGTTTACATAAAAAAAGGTAAAATTAACTCCTCTCAACAAATTGATACATAAATAAAAATTTATAGTGAGTTGTTAAACAGCAAGACTTGTGCCGTTTACCACAGACAGTATACAAATTTATAGCGAGTTGTTAAACAGCAAGACTTGTGCCGTTTACCACAGACAGTATACAAATTTATAGCGAGTTGTTAAACAGCAAGACTTGTGCCGTTTACCACAGACAGTATACAAATTTATAGCGAGTTGTTAAACAGCAAGACTTGTGCCGTTTACCACAGACAGTATACAAATTTATAGCGAGTTGTTAAACAGCAAGACTTGTGCCGTTTACCACAGACAGTATACAAATTTATAGCGAGTTGTTAAACAGCAAGACTTGTGCCGTTTACCACAGACAGTATACAAATTTATAGCGAGTTGTTAAACAGCAAGACTTGTGCCGTTTACCACAGACAGTATACAAATTTATAGCGAGTTGTTAAACAGCAAGACTTGTGCCGTTTACCACAGACAGTATACAAATTTATAGCGAGTTGTTAAACAGCAAGACTTGTGCCGTTTACCACAGACAGTATACAAATTTATAGCGAGTTGTTAAACAGCAAGACTTGTGCCGTTTACCACAGACAGTATACAAATTTATAGCGAGTTGTTAAACAGCAAGACTTGTGCCGTTTACCACAGACAGTATACAAATTTATAGCGAGTTGTTAAACAGCAAGACTTGTGCCGTTTACCACAGACAGTATACAAATTTATAGCGAGTTGTTAAACAGCAAGACTTGTGCCGTTTACCACAGACAGTATACAAATTTATAGCGAGTTGTTAAACAGCAAGACTTGTGCCGTTTACCACAGACAGTATACAAATTTATAGCGAGTTGTTAAACAGCAAGACTTGTGCCGTTTACCACAGACAGTATACAAATTTATAGCGAGTTGTTAAACAGCAAGACTTGTGCCGTTTACCACAGACAGTATACAAATTTATAGCGAGTTGTTAAACAGCAAGACTTGTGCCGTTTACCACAGACAGTATACAAATTTATAGCGAGTTGTTAAACAGCAAGACTTGTGCCGTTTACCACAGACAGTATACAAATTTATAGCGAGTTGTTAAACAGCAAGACTTGTGCCGTTTACCACAGACAGTATACAAATTTATAGCGAGTTGTTAAACAGCAAGACTTGTGCCGTTTACCACAGACAGTATACAAATTTATAGTGAGTTGTTAAACAGCAAGACTTGTGCCGTTTACCACAGACAGTATACAAATTTTGACATAAGTGCCATAACACATAGTGAGGCATGTCAATGTAAAATAATATGGAGAGAACATCACGTACAAACTATGGTGAATCATTTCACTATAAAAAAAATATGGAGGAGACATCACATACAAACAATGGTGAAGCATACCAATGTAAAAAAAATATGGAGAGGACATCACATAGAAACCATGGTGACGACATCACATACAAACCATGGTGAAGAATACCAATGTAAAAAAACGGAGGGGACATCAAATACAAACAATGAGTTATCTGCATCACTATCACCATCAATCGGTATTTTCCTCGGTATGTTTATATTAAAAATGAATCTAAAAAGGTTAGAATTGGCAATAATTTCTTGAGTATAGGTGTTGTACCTGCAAATACGCCCTAGACGTATTTGCAGCAAGTGTTCGAGGAGATGAGTTGTAGCTCTTACGCTGAGCTGAAGAGGGTTGCGGAGGACCGAGAGGAATGGAGATAGAGATGCAAGATTATGTTGCTGCAAACCAATCCACCGGATTGATACTACGAAGAAGGTGTTGTGTAACTGACCGATGATGACGAGGTCGATGTCGCTGGTGGGCAGGTAGAGCCCGGTGCGGAAGGAACCAAACACCTCCACGCGGGCGCGCGGCCAGAGGCGCCTGACAGCGTCGGCAATGCGGCGGACGGCGTGGCCGCGCACCAGGTGCTCCGTGGGGGTCGGGGACATGTACGCGTAGAAGTGCTCAATTTCCTCGTGCAACCTGCAACACAACCACAATTACATGAGCATGCGAGAAGAATAACAAGCAATACACATAATACACATTTTTTTTCCTTAAATGACATTACAAAATATATTACATTTCAATTTGTCATTTAAGTACATACTAACATAAGTGTGGCGATGTAAATGTATTGACACATTTAGTGTCAATGACCTCACACTCAGAACTAGTGTCGGGATACTCACGCAAAAGCTGGACTTGCAACAATAAAAACCATGTCATAAGTCATAATCATGTTTGACACACAAATAACACGGCATTATTGTTAAAAAATCAAACGTCCGAAAACATTTCGTATCAGTCAACACCAGCACTGAAGTAATTAGGTTGTAAACAACTATACCTATCTGGAACAAGTAATACAACTAGGGCGAAGTAACTTCTCAAAAGAAATCGACAGGCGTATACAACTGGGATGGGCAGCGTTTGGAAAACTAAAGTACATTTTTAAAGCGAAAATTCCGCAATGTCTTAAAACTAAGGCGTTTAACCAATGCATCCTCCCTGTATTAACTTATGGCGCAGAGACGTGGAATCTGACGGCAAGTCTTATATATAAAATAAAGGTCACCCAGCGTGCTATGGAGAGATCCATGAGAGGAGTGTCGCTAAAAGATAGAATCTGAAGGCTACACAACGAATAGGCACACTCAAGTGGCAATGGGCAAGACAAATCTGTCGAAGAGACGACGGTCGATGGGGAAGAAAAGTATTGGAATGGCGCCCAAGAACTAGCAAACGAAGCATTGCCCGACCCCTGCAAGATGGACTGACGATATAAGAATAATAGCGGGGGTGACCTGGATGCGGAAGGCGGAGGATCGAAGAGGATGGAGACTCATGCGGGAGGCTTACGTTCAACAGTGGACGGATACAGGCTGATGATATTTGCACGGGCAAATCCTTGGTTTGCTTAGTTTATTATGGACATGTTATCATTGACCGGGTAGACCAATGATCACGATTGTCGGCTCGTTTATTGAATAATTATTTTGTACGTTTTTCTATTTATGTAATTCTATTAATCAAAATTGGTGGCAGACGAAAGTCGTCCCGTGAAGACCACCCATTCATAGTAAATTCCTGTAATGATAAGAATAATGCGAATCTCGGGCTGTAGTCTATGACGTTGGCGGATCAACACTACATATGTAGGATCTTAGCCATATGCACCACGGTAAGCGTCATAGAATTCCACAGATGAGATTTCGGCATCACCATCACTATCTGTCGGTATTCTCCCGTATGTGTTTACATAAAAAATATATGTGAAAAACGGTTAACCGAAACGCTTTATTTTGTGTTAAAACAAGATATTATTATCTATTTGATAAGAGAATTTCGAGCAGAAGAAATTTGAAGACCCAATAAATATTGTTTTACGCATTTGTGTGTACACAGGTGCGTGTGTGTGCGTGTGTGTGCGTGTGTGTGCGTATGTGTGTGCGTGTGTGTGTGTGTGCGTGTGTGTGCGTATGTGTGGATGTGTATGTGTGTGTTGTTACTTTTGTATCATTGTTGCGCAATAAGTATATTATTGCGTGAAACAGTAAACAAATAAACAAACAACAAATTAAAAAAACACAAAGGTAAAAATAAAAAAAATATCTTGTAAAGGGCCTCCTGATTGACAGATTATCACGAAAGGGGTTCGAATAGGCTGCCTTAGTCAAAAAATACAACATGATCCCTTAGAATTTACGTAAATAACATTAGGTCCGCCATCTAACGTTTTTTTTTTTTAACTAGTGCTTATTTCGTGAATGGTAACACTTGGCTCATGTCTGATTTGACAGATAATTAGTTTTATCCTTCCGCTGAACGGATATGGTTGTGTATACGCTTGAACAAGGCTGGGAAATATTGCGACATTACTTTGAAAATCACGGTAATGTTGTAGAATGTGTGCGAAAATTGCGTACGGATTTTGGAAGAAGAGAATCAACGTCAGCTCCGTATGTTCGTCATCTTGTGAAAAAAGTGAAAGAAACTGGCATCCTCATCGATAAACCAAAGCGCGAAAAGCCAAAGACAGTGCGTACACCCGAGAATATTGCTGCTGTAGCGGAAAGTGTGCGTGAAGCGCCATCAATGGCGCTTCCATGCGGCGCGGCCATGTTGAACGAATTTTTGTTCACAAAAATTGAAGAGGAGGATATTGGCAACATTTGGTTTTAACAGGACGGCGCTACGTGCCACACAGCCGAAGCTACACTCGATGTTTTGCGCTGTTTAAAAAAAAAAGTTATTTGGCGGACCCTTTAGTTATTGAATAGGTTTTTTAATGATATTGTGGCTTTTGGGTTTAGCCGTGTGTGGCGAATTTCTTTTAACCAATATTTCGACCGCCATTGCAGGGGTCTTCTTCAGGATTGATGATTTAGTTGCGAGTTGCCATGGAGATATCAATAACGCCCGTAAAAAAATAAATCTAATACCGACTCACAACTATGAATCGTCAATCCTGAAGAAGACCCCTGCAATGGCGGTCGAAATATTGGTTAAAAGAAAATCACTGAAAGTATGTGCTTTAAGTTATTTTGAGGCAAACTTATGAAATATTGAATATTCTAATAAATATAAATTATTTAGGTAAAATACACACAGGAGAATACTATTTACGAGTATAACCGTGTCGGAAACATCAGAGACATATCCTGTCTGCCCAGAAGTGGGCGACGTCGATGGCGTTACTCTCGGCCATCACCAGGGCCTCCTGGGTGCAGCTACTCGGACACGGCGCACACTCCAGAAAGTGGGACCGGGTCTAAGAAGGAACCTCCGCGTGGTGCGCCCTGGAAATGGTTATTTACAATGCCGGCCAATGCTTTTACTACGGAAACAACAACACAGGAGAATACTGTCAGGCGGTGATGGAAAAATCTCACGTGCTTAACCATTTTATATATAGCTAAGCGCTACACATGTGGAGTGTTGATCCGTCTACGTCAGGGCTTCTTAAACTTCTATCATTCACGACCCCATTTATGATTGCGAGTTTCCTGGCATATTTTTTGATGATTTATTTATTAGGTAGCAGAAATAAGAGACGAAATATTGTGAATCGAGGTTTTCGGGCGACATTTAACATCCTACTCTATTTCAAAATAATCAATCTCTCGCGACCCCAGAATTTTGCTACGCGACCCCATTTGGGGTCGCGACCCATAGTTTAAGAAGGCCTGGTCTACGTCATCGACTACAGCCGGGCATTCACGCATCATTAATTTAAACAGGAATTCACTATGAATGTGATGTATTCACGTGGCGTCTTTCGTTTACCACCAATTTTAATTAGGCTACGGCGGGCATTTGAGGACGAGGAATCAAATTCCCACGAGGTTTTAAAGTGCGTTTAGAACAATTCCAACAAGTCCTTGGGACAAAATGATCCAAAGATACGACTAACGAATTACAACATATGAAATGAATGAATGAACAACATGGGGAAGAAATAAGAACACAACAAAAAATGAGGTACAAAATCCAGTCATCGGCAACTTTTGCGAAGTAGTTAACCGCTCTCCTGTTTACCCTAATATAATAGAGTACTATTACATGGCAGGTATATACTATAATGTTATGCATGTAGAGTATAGCATGCTGTGTCAGCACAGTACAGCCATTCGGTGCGCTAATTGCGCGCCATTATCGAGTTTTGGCGCCAGATATCAGGTACCCAGGAGACGTCACAGACACACGGCATAGCGACAGCGATCAGCTGTTGGCTTACAACCGCACATTCTTTAAGCGTATACCCGACAAAAAATATCACTGTTCGAATTTTAAACGTGAGAATTCAAAATGTACGAATTTTAGTTGATTTAATGAAATCGCATGCAGGATGTCAGCGACGTCAAATTATTTCTGACCAGTATCTGGCAAGATCGATAGCCCGTGTGTTGCCTAGCATTAGGTGTTGAAATGTGCTGCTTGTTGGGCACATGAAGCGGGATCTCAGGTGTGAGGCGGTCTGCAGGTCTCCGCAGTCGCACAATAGTGGCTCTCCCTGCCGAAGAATTCCCCACCGCTCGAGGTTGTCCTTTGAGTAAGAGAGCGTAACCGGCCGATAACAGTCATTTATATGACACAAATCCAGAAAGCTGGACGCTGCATGCGGAAAAAATGTGTTGTGTTTGTGTGCGGAATTGGAGAGATTGCAAGTGTATATTGTTATGTTTCTTGAAGAGATCCAAGAGATTGTAGGAAGTAGGAAACAGATGTTATTTTGATTACATTCGTTTCAATATAATAAAAAAACTAATTCCTCCTGCACCCACCCACAACCGACAAACTCGTCGTTCACTTGCCGAACAACCATAAACGGTTATAGTGCGTCGACCAAGAACTGGCAGTTTCCAAAGGTTTTTGCCGGCGTGTATAGCTCAATGGTCAAAACGTTTGTTTAGCGAGACAAAGGTCGTGGATTCGATCCCCAACGGAGATTGAAAAAAAAAAAAGGATTTTTAATCGATTTCTGAGCTCCAAAATACCCCCGGTTGGTGTGAATTTGCTCCCTCACCCGTAAAATGTCAGTCATAGCCTATTAATTAAAATTGGTGGTGGACAAAAGTCGTCCCGTGAGGACCAACCATTCATAGTGAATTCATCATAGAGCTTCGAAATCAAATAAAAACCATTTTATTTTTCCATCCGTTGGGATCGAACATACGATCTTCGAATTGGCAAGCAAACGCTTTAACCACTAAGCTATACTCGCAGGCAAATGAAGTAGTAAACACATAACACTGACGTAAGATTGGTTTACTTAATATTTCATACCGTTATTGCCACTGGACTTACTGAACTAATTGAATTAATTAATTCTGCACACATTCGCCTACTGCCGACACACTCGTCTCACACTTGCTGAGCATACGTACGCAGTTAATGAATGTCGACCAAGAACTGTCGGTTTACAAATTTCACGAGAACCGTGCTTACAAAGCAATATTGTCGTCGGTTTGTAAATACAAGAATGCCTTTTGATAATTAACCCTTTCGCATCGGTTGTCGGCATATGCCGTCATAAGACTCCCCGACCGCTGACATCGGTTAACGTGATATATCGTTTTGCTACTTAGAATAGTTTTTTATGCATCATCTGAATATGCTAAATAATACAAGAACCAATGTGAAATATAAAAAAGAACAGATAAGTACATTTATGCTTCAAATACTATTTTTTTATAATTGACAGTATAATTTGTATTCAAACCGAGCCGTAATGAAAGGGTTAGATATTAGTTCATGAAATTACTATTTCGCAATATCGAAAATAATCAACTAAATTACATACAAAAAAACATTACTCGATAGTTAATAATAAATCGACAGCCGATAACTGCAAGTTTTCTTGGTTTATACACATTTTTTTTTTTGAATATTTGACCATTGAACTGTTGCGCAGCTATGTGTAATCAATTGTATCAATTTCGCTATATATATGCCCAGCGCCGGCTTTAGACCCTGCGGCGCCCCAGGGCAAAAAAAATCTGGCGCCCCCTATAGATATATATATTCATTTATTTTTACGTAATATTTTGTTTTTGTTGTCGCTGGGTTGAAGTCTCGAAGCAGCTTTCTGAAATCCACACAACCTCTCACATCCGGCACTGAAAATGAGAGACTCCAACTCTGGCAACAAATCGCACCAGAGGATTTCATTACTCCAAAGGAAGGCCTCCCAACTGGCAAGAGCCTTGACTGGCCGACCTGGAAATCCCTAAACAGATTAAGAACCGGAGTTGGTAGAACAAAGGACGACCTCGAGCGGTGGGGAATGCTTCGGCAGGGAGAGACACTATTGTGCGACTGTGGAGACCTGCAGACCGCCTCACACCTACGATGCTGCTCCATGTGCCCAACAAGTTGCACATCTCAGGACCTAATGCTGGGCAATACACGAGCTATCGATGTTGCCAGATATTGGGAAAAAATAATTTGACGTCGCTGACACGAAGAAGAAGACGTAATATTTCAGTGATGTATATATATATAATAATTGGATTTATATTTAAAAAGATGTAATAATGCAAAATAATAATATTCACAGGCACGAGAGGCGTGGAAAGGTCGCTTCTTAAATGAGAGTTTATTAGGGAGTGGCGATTGTAAAAAGCGGCACATTACAAATAAGAAATATTTTAAGCTCCATATAATAATAAAAGATCCGTCTCGGTCGGTAGTTGTAAAATACCTTTCAATTTACGAATAGTTGTCGATGTTGCCAGATATTGGGAAAAAATAATTTGACGTCGCTGACACGAAGAAGAAGAAGACGACGAATAGTTAAGTTACCCGGACGTTCCACAATATAATGAGTCGTGTATTGTTGCATCGACAACATTTTTTGTACCTTCATATTTACTTCTCCGAAAAAGAAACCGCTGTTAAAAAAATATGGGAATATTTGTAATATTATACTTTGCTTCAAGTAAAACTTCATATACCACATAAATATGAAATATAGAAAGGGCGCAATTATAAATAAATAAAGTAAGTTTGGGCGCCCTTACCGCCCTTTGGTCTCTGGGCGCCCCAGGCAGCCGACCGACCTCGCCCCCCCTAAAACCGGCACTGTATATGCCTGTCTAATAATCTTGCCTTATATGTTCCATAGATGTCGAGGTAAATACTCGGAATCATGATTTCCTTAAGGTTATTGAATTTATCAATTAGAACATTCCATTACCGAGGTTATTTCGTTATTATATAAAAAAAAAAACTATGTTGACGATAAAGATCGTGTATTTTTGTTCCTTTTTATATACTTTACATATCAGAAGCATAAGGTCACCGCAAATTATTGCCACTTTTTTTAGAGAGTTGCCATTTTCCATGCCTCGTCCCATGACATTTCTGCACCCGAACATCCACCAGAGAAACGGTGTCACGAACTGACGTTCAGCGACTCATCGGTAACGACTTGGGGCGTACTGGACGTCTGCTGCACAGGACATTTGGTGTACGGGACAACTGTTGCACTGGATGTCTCGGTTACCTAAGTTATTTCGCTAACGAAACATACGGATCTCTGGACTCTACGATCACTGAACAAATCCTTAGTCTGGTGCACCGGTTGTCCCGTGCACCAGACGTCCAGTGCGCCCCACGTCGTTACCGATGAGTCGTAGCACGAATTGTCTGTGAACGAAATGCGGCGGACCCAGAGAACAATATACACGCAATATATTTTACACGATACATTGGTTCCAGAGAGCGCCGCTTAATATCTTAATTTACATATAATTCATTAAATCGGTTCCGACAATCAAAATATCGCTTAAAAAGTACCAAGTAACATGGAGTTGACATCAGCATGATATAGCCCTTGCTGACTGGTACCAAAAACCTCGATATACAATCTTTCGTCTTTTATTTTCGTTCGCTCATCGGACACGCATGTGTTGTCATTTTGTAATGCCGTTAGGACTAGTTATATAGACCACGATGCCCGTGCGGAATCAGTTGTGTGCCGACCGCGAGGAGGTCATATTATGGCCTGCCCGGCATGTTATAACGTCCGGGCCGGAAGTTTGTAAAGTTTATAGAAAATATATATGTGCTCTGAAAAAGTCTGTGTTGTTAATCTGCTAGTCATCCTGCCACCAAGCGTAAAAAAAGTAATGGTATCGTCCCAAAAGCTAAATCACGTAAAAAAGTCGCGTAAAGTATTGCCTGTATGTATAACACACATACCTCTAGGGCAGGAACCCATATATTTTAGGCGGCTCTAGTATCCGAGGCATATTTATATATTGTGATACGTCAATCAGATTTTTTAAGAATTCCGTACGATAAGGTCGATGCTCCTGAGGCCTGGACCATTTATTTCTAAGGGGAGGTTCACCGCAATACTCTATAATGTTGGAGTTAACACTCAAAATGAAAAACTACGCCAGTACCGGCTTTAGACCCAGCGGCGCCCTTGGGCATTTTTTTTGGCGCCCCATATTGCTCACATTAAAAAAAATCTAGGCAAGATTGGTCGCAACTCGGCGCCCCTAGCTTATTCGACGCCCTGGGACAACGACCCACTTCACCACCCCCTAAAACCGGCACTGCACTACGTAAACAAGCAAAAAAAAACAACCCTGCATGGTTACTAAACATACATGTGCGTAGAACGTACTACAAAAGCAACACCCACGCAGATAGAGCGATAGGTTTACACTTTCGTGGCGCAGTTTTTCGCTCGTGAGCTATTTATGTATATAATATTTGAATGAATAATACTTTATCGAACACCGGTTTACATTAACTGGTTTGTTGTGAGTTCACAACAATACAAGTGAAATAAAAAATATTTATAAATTAATCGATTTAAGTTGACAGTGTTGATTTTTTGTCAGTGAAATCGAGACAGGAAGTTTAATACAAGCTGCATGGAATAATTCGTTATGTTTTTACTTTGAAATTTTAATCGTTTTTTTGCGTAGATTAAACCGTCAGTGTTAATAGTGTACTAGATTATGTTTTGGAAAAATGCCAAAAGAAAAAAATTAAAACAACAATTTTTATACATATATTTTTTTCTTCCCAAATCTGTTCTATTTATGTAAATTATGGTCAACACAAAATGTATTAACCCTTTCGCATCGGTTGACGTGATTTATCGTTTTGCTACTTTCTTAGAATAGTTTTATATGCATATAGCTAAAGGATACAAGAACCAATGTGATATATGAAAATAGACCAGATAAGTACATTTATGCTTCAAATACTAGCTTTATAATTGACGGTATAATTTATATTCAAACCGAGCGTAATGAAAGGGTTAATCATTTCTGTCAGTTGCCATTGTCCATGTCTTATACCAAGAATTTTCTGCAGCGAAAAGACCTGGAAGCATAAAAAAGTTCCCGACGACCTCTAGGACACGAGTTTAGGAACTCGAAGAGACGGCATCTTTATTTACCGACAGATGGTGATAGTAATTCTTATGTCTCAACTGTAGAATTATATGGCCCTTACCAATGTACATAAGGCTAAACACTGCATGTGGAGTGTTGATCCGCCAACGTCTTAGACTACAGCCCGAGATTCAGGAATCATCCGTATTATTAAAGGAATTTACTACGAATGGGTGGTCTTCACGGGATGACTTTCGTCTACCACGATTCGTAATTGATAGGTTATGACTGGCATTTTACGAGCGATGGATCTAATTCACACCGACCGGGGGTATTTTAGAGCTCGGAAATCGATTGAATGTCCTTTATTTTTAAATCTTTGTCGGGGATCGAGCCCGCGACCTTTGGCTCGCAAAGCAAACGCTTTGACCATTGAGCTATATCCGCCGGCAAAATAAATTCGCGCAGATGTGAAAGATCTACACGGATATATTATAGCTTACCGAGGCTTTTCGGCACCATCCTGCAAGGGCTATATCGAGTAGATATCAGTACCGAGTAAATCACGTAAAGAAGTAATGGTGCCACCAAAAAAAATGCCACAAAAAGTGAAATTTCCTAAAAAAAAAACATAAAAAATATTGGTTGGAATTGAATTCGATGTGGTCGAATATTTTCCGTGCAATGGCTGCCTAACATTACGAATAAAGCGTTCGTATCAGATTTATTACCGTTTCTGTGGGCGTTTTACGATGCCTGGTTTTCTAATAGACATAAAAAAATGGCAGCAGACATTACGCGTCATCGGAATATATAATTTGAGCATATGCAGCGACCTTGCATCCGCAATCTTGCATCCAGCGCAATCCATGCGAATCCATCATGTACAATAATACTTGGAATATTGATAGATTCATTTAAGTATAAAGCCGTTGTCGCTTCCAAAAAAACTAGGTGTATTATATATATAGATCACTGAGGTATTTCAACGATAAACGACTTATTCTTCTATATAAATGACAAATCCGACCTATCCTTGAATACGGCAGTCACTTATGTGTTGAGACACAAAATACCTTCTAAACTGAATTGACTCAGTTCAAATAAGAGCAATTCGTTTGATAAACAATGACACTCTTACGTCTAACCTGCAATCAACGGAACACAGACGTAAGATTGGTTCATTGAGTCTTTTTTAACGTTATTACCACGGTCGCTGCTCTCATCTCACACTTGCCTAACATCCATACAAGGTTATTGTGTGTCGACCAATAACTGGCAGTTTCCAAAGTTTCTTCCTTAATGCCAATGGTAAGCTTTGGAATGCTCTTCCAACGTGTGTTTCCTGCTTTCTAAAATCTGGATCTCTTCAAGAAACAGTTGGGTTAGGGAGACAGCCAGTGCATCAGTTATCCCGGGCGCCAAATGTCCCGTGCACCAGACATCCAGTGCGCCCCACGCCGTTACCGATGAGTCGTTCAACGAATTGTCTGGGAAAGGTAGGTAGTGAGTGACACCATCTAATACTGCTTGATTTGAGTTATCTAACGATCGATAACCGCGGTTAAGTGCGCCATTGCCGTTGATCGATATCCAACATGGAATATTTAAAAAAAAATAATTTTACTTGAATCGATAAAATCATAAGCATGGAAAGTGGACTCTCTAATAATATTGCGATTTTTCTATGTTAATAAAAAAAATTATCACATATAATTAATACATATACCCTAAATACATTGCAATACTTTCACATGGCTTCGTGCTAATATTTTTTGAAGACAAATGTGTTTTTTTTTCATGCTGTTCTACATCCTGAAGTAAAACAATATACAGTTATTTAAGGAGATCAGGTGATTAGTCTGAGATCCAAACAGACTCTCACATCTAGACCTTAAAATGAAAGACTCCGCTCTGGCGACAAGTTGCACCAGAGAATTTCATTACTCCAAAGGAAGGCCCAGTGCCGGCTTTAGAACCTGCGGCGCCCAAGGGCAAAAAAAATCTGGCGCCCCCTATATATATATATATATTCATTTATTTTTACGTAATATTTCAGTGATATATATATATATAATAATTGGATTTATATATATAAATATATATATTTATATATATATATATGTATGAATACATAAAGCAACGAATGATAAAATGAAAATAAATTAAAAACAGTTAAGTTAGTATTCTTCTAAAATTAAATATTTCCATTTGATTAATTAAATAATGAATTTAAAAAAAAAAACTATAAAGAAATATGTGTATTTCTAAAAATTAACTTTCGTGGCTGCAGATCCGCAAAACGTTCATATTTCCCCGAATTATTGATGAGAGAAGTGTCATATAAGATGATGTTTGCTGTAAATTTATGTGTATGTACGTATCAATTAATCAGAACAGTATAAAATAAATTAGCTGACATGCTTGTATATAAAATACCAAGGATTGAACCTAACTAAAGCTAACTCATGTAATAATTTTCAATAAGAAAAAAACAATATTGTGAATGAAATTTAAAAAATATTTGGTCGCTTCAGTCTTCACTGCAGTGCGTAAAGATTTATTTCGATGTATAAAATCAATATGAACTTTTTTTTCCACGTTTGATCCAAATCTGGAACATATGGCCACCAAAAACTTCCGACACTCGGGTCTGTTAGTTGCTATTGTCCATGTATTATCCAAGAACATCTCTGCACCCGAAAGTTGGGAATTAAAGGTCCACTGTAGTAGTATCATGCTTGAGACACGAAATAGACAATGTCATTTGTTTCAGATATAGGAAGTAATAATATTTTTATAATTGATGATTAAACAAGACGATATATCAAATAGTACTGATATGCGATCAATCAATTACATCCTTTAATTAAGACGTATTTTATAAATTACACTAAAGAATATTAAGTACATATAGGCAGGACATATCTGTCGAAGAGACGACGGTCGATGGGGAAGAAAAGTATTGGAATGGCGCCCAAGAACTGGCAAACGAAGCATTGGCCGACCCCCTGCAAGATGGACCGACGACATAAAAAGAATAGCGGGAGTGACCTGGATGCGGAAGGCGGAGGATCGAAGAGGATGGAGACTCATGCGGGAGGCCTACGTTCAACAGTGGACGGACACAGGCTGATGATGATGATGATAGGCATTGATAAAGTAATGATCGAAAAAGAAGCAAGCGAAAACTATGCCGCGTGTTTCTTTACTTTATACTTGAAAAGTAAATGAGCGAAAAACAAAAAACAACAGCAAAAATGTTTAACTAGTTAAATCAACGACTTGAACAACATTCGACGCGGACCATAACATGGACGGGTCACCGCGTGTAGTTGCAATGGCATCGGAATAATCTCCGAAGCCCTTGAAAATCCGATTAACAATTCACCAAAAATATGCCTCGGATACTGCAGTTGCTGCTTCATTCAGAATGAAACCGTGTATATTTCCAGGCAGACTTTCGTGTGCAGAGATGTCTGGGGAACAAGACAATTGACAAAACTGAGTGGCAGAAATTTATGGTGACAATAAGTTACAAATATGGAACGTATAAAGGAAGAAAAAATATCTCAAGAAAATATAAGAATGATCCCCGACTAAATACGATTATATTATTAAAATTCAGGACTAGAAATTGAAACACATTGATCGAAAACAAAAATCACTGAAATATTACGTAAAGATGAATGAATAACCAAAAGATGTAATAATGCAAAAGAATAATATTCACAGGCATGAGAGGCATGGAAAGGTTGTTTCTTAAATGAGAGTTTATTAGGGAGTGGCGATTATAAAAAGCGGTACATTACAAATAAGAAATATTTTAAGCTCCATATAATAATAAAAGATCCGTCTCGGTCGGTAGTTGTAAAATATCTTTGAATTTACGAATAGTAAAGTTACCCGGACGTTCCACAATATAATGAATCCTGTATTGTTGCATTAACAACATTTTTCGTACCTTCATATTTACTTCTCCGAAAAAGAAACCGCTGTTGTAAAAAAAATATGGGAATATTTGGAATATTATACTTTGCTTCAAGTAAAACTTCATATACCACATAAATATGAAATATAGAAAGGGCGCAATTATAAATAAATAAAGTAAGTTTGGGCGCCCTTACCGCCCTTTGGTCTCTGGACGCCCCAGGCAGCCGACCGACCTCGCCCCCCCCTAAAACCGGCACTGGGAAGGCCTCCCAACCTTGACTGGCGGACTTGGAAATCGCTGAACAGATTAAGAGCCGGAGTTGGTAGAAGAAAGTACAACCTCGAGCGGCGGGGAATTCTTCGGCGGGGAGTCATTATTGTGCGACTGCGGAGACGTTCAGACCGCCTCACACCTAGGATCCTGCTCCATGTGCCCAACAAGCTGCACATCTCAGGACCTAATGCTAGGCAACACACGGGCTATCGATGTTGCCAGATACTGGGCAAAAATAATTTGACGTCGCTGACACGAAGACGAAGGTGATTAGTCTGATGCTCCAAGGACAGCTAATTATCCCGCTGCGTATATATATAATCTTCTTCCCATATCCATTCCAAACTTCCGCCGCTTAACTCTGCCTGCTGCCACTTTCAACATCCAAAGCCTTAGCCAGCGGGTATAGCTCAATGGTCAAAGCGTTTGCTTTGCAAGCCAAAGGTCATGGGTTCGATCCCCGACGGAGATAAAAAAAAACGATTTCTGAGCTTTAAAATACCCTGCTTGGTGTGAGGATTTTGTTGCTGCAAACCAATCCACCGGATTGATACTACGAAGAATATGGTTAAAAAAAAATGATTATCAATCGTTTTGCTTTCTTTTACGTCGCGAGCATTTCTCCGTCTAATGGTGCGACGTCTATGATCGGCATCCGTCACGTCGCGAGTAAGCAGGAATATTTCGTCGGGTCGCGACCTTAGGCCGGGGACTCGACAAGACGAACTATTTATTTACAGATGAGGTCAAAACTCCCACGCCGACCAGAGACACCAAAACTAGAACACACTGCAATGCTACGAGCGTGTATATACATACACACACATATACTCTGGGTACTACAATCTAAGCCAGTGCCCTTCAAACTTTTACCATACGCATCCAGAAACATTTTTTTTTTATGTAAGCACATACAGGAGAATACCGACAGA
The DNA here is from genome assembly GCA_022606575.1 of Glossosoma conforme. Classification (NCBI taxonomy): domain Eukaryota; kingdom Metazoa; phylum Arthropoda; class Insecta; order Trichoptera; family Glossosomatidae; genus Glossosoma; species Glossosoma conforme. The sequence goes on along the minus strand of JAGTXR010000255.1, from coordinate 194,129 downwards.
TGGTGATAGTAATTCTGAATTCTCATCTGTGGAATTGTATGACGCTTACCGTGGTGCATATGGCTAAGCGCTGTATGTGGAGTGTTGATCCGCCAACGTCATAGCCTACAGCCCGAGATTCACGCATAGTCCTTTATTATTACAGGAATTCACTATGAATGGGTGGTCTCCACGGGACGACTTTCGTCTACCACCAATTATGATTAATATGCTATGACTGGGGTTTTACAGGTAAGGGATCAAATTCACACACGGGTATTTTAGAACTCAGAAATCGATTAAAAATCTTTTTTTTTAATCTCCGTCGGGGATCGAACTCACGACCTTTAGCTTACAAAGAAAACGCTTTGACCATTGGAGCTATACCTCATATTTTTTACTTTAACCGCAGATTACATGATTGAACTGTTTTTTTTATTGGAACTATAGTTCAAGCAAAGCAGCGTCCATCTATTTTGTGTTGACATCAGCATGATATAGCCCTTGCTGACTGGTACCGAAAACCTCGATGTACAATTTTTCGTCTCTTATTTCTGTTCGCTTGTCGCACATGTATGTGGCGCCATATTGGTATTTTGCACAAGTCCGGTCAAGGGAGTAACGTTAGTTATATAGATCCCGCTTGTGGCGCTGGGCGACGGCCCATCACGAGCGCGCTCAGTCGTCTACCGACCGCGAAACAGGTCGTATTGTGGCCCGGCCTGAATGCTGTGACCAGATCCGGGCCATAAGTTTGTAAAGTATATAGAAATACATATGTCAATGTGCATCAGAAAAAGTTTGTGTATTATTAATCTGCTCCTGATCCTGCCACCACGCGACTTAGTAACACCTTTTTTAAAGAGAGGAGGATGTTAGTGTGTTATTTCTACTAATTGAAAACATTCACGTGTCATTTTTCTCTATTTTTTGTATTTAAACATTTTTCTAAATTGGCCGAGGTGAAACCAAAAAAAATAAAACTAACAGTTTTAAAACCGCAGTAAAATGCGTGTAGGCTGGCATTATTCCAAAACAAATTTCTTTCTATGAGTAACACACCTCTAACATGTATCTGGGAAGTAATTTTTTCATTAACCCTCGCCTTACTATGTTAAAAACTTCTGCGCGTTCCGATGGTGTGTACTCGTTACACATTCTGATTTAAAGTGAATAAAATTAGTAGAAATTCGAAAAAATTAAAATATTCAAGGATGTCTCTTAATTTTATAATAGTTGATGTCAATAAGCAGTAATAATTGACATTTAATAGCTAAAAACATGAAAAACATCAGACGAAGACCTCAAACGGCCAGACGCACCATGGCGCGTGAACTTCCGAGAGCTACTAACACTACTTAGCCTGTCGACATATCGATGAGCCGACGCGCATCGAAATCATTTCGAACTAGCCGACCAACTGAGGCTTCCCGTCTCGCTCACTCATATTAGTACGTCAGCGAGAGTGAGGAGTATAGATGCCGACGCATCTGGGTATTTTTAAATTTTATTTTTGCAGACGCTTCCGACAGGTCGAATGAATACATGACAGTTGACGCGTCTTGATTGTAGTGGTGAATTTATTCCGGATTTTAGAAAAATATTTCCTGCTCCCGATGAGTGCCTATTATTATAAATATATTTTATTTTTTCAATACGTAAATGTATTAAGGAGGAATACCTAAAATCTGAACCCTGTGTGTATTATATTTACAGAGATATTTAAGTTATTACAAGCAATGTGTAGTCGATAGACATCACCGGGGAGGAGAGGTTAATAGCAACAACCCACTGTGCATTACTATATACTAGCTGACCCGGCAAACTTTTATCGCCGAGAATCAATAAATTTTGTAATAACTTGTATTCAATTGTTTAGTTCAAATTAATGTAAAGTTTTTTTTTTTTGTAAACACGTACAGGAGAGCACAACCGGTCGAGACCAGTGCATTCTATGACGCTCAGCCAGGGAGGCTTAACGCTGCATGAGGGAAACGTGTGTTGTGTTCGTGTTTGTGTGTGGGTTGGGAAGATTGCATGTGTATATTTATCTGTTCTGCCCCATTTCGTTCCCAGACAATTCGTTCAACGACTTATCGGTAACGACGTGGGGCGCGCTGGACGTCTGGTGCACGGGACAACTGGTGTACTGGATGTCTCGCTAACCTAATCTGACCTTTCAATCCCAGACAAATCGAACCATACGAGAAATATGAAAAAAAAAAGATTTTTTTTTCCGATGTTTACATACTTATGATTCTATCAAAAAATCGGTACAGCCGTTCGCGAGTTATAAATGACGTTTGCAAGGGAGAACGTTTCACTTTTCGTCTGATCGATGTCAATTTCACCCTACCGCGCCTAAAAACGTTTTACCGGGATTCGAACTTGCAAACCGGTCGCTTCGTAGGCGAGCGCTTCGCCCACTGCACCATCTCTATATTCGTTTTACAAATAAAAACATTTTGTCAATTCATTGTTAATTGGCGGCCATTTTTTACGAGTGTGGGAGTTGTGACCTCACACGTAAAAGTAACGCACTTTTAACGTTGCATTCTCACATATACTATTCTATGTATATGGTCAAAGCGTTTGCGTTGCAAGTCAAAGGTCGTGGATTCGATCCCGAGATTAAAAAAAAGATTTTTAATCGATTTCTGAGCTCTAAAATACCCCCGGTTGTTTGGAATTTGATTCCTCACCCGTAAAATGCCAGTCACAACCTATCAATTAAAATTGTTGGTAGACGAAGTCGTTCCGTAAAGACCATCCATTCATAGTAAATTCCTGTAATAATTAAGATGATGCGCGAATCTCGGGCTGCAGTCTAAAACGTCGGCGGATCAACACTCCACATGCAGCGTTTAGCCATATGTACCATGACAAGCGTCATAAAATTCCACAGATGAGATCCAGAATTATTATGTGTTTGCATAAAATAAAATGTAACAATAATAAAATTCAATAACAATATAACATGTATTGTCAACTTTTGTACAGTAAATGCGGTGGCTATATGTCCCAATTTGGGAGCGGATTCTGCAAAGCGAGATAACTGTGAGAGTCTCCCACATGTACTGGAGAACGTTCCAGAAATGACTGATAAATTGTATGCTAGTACTGAAGTCATTACATTATGAATACTTGTAGTAGAGTATGTAGGTCAAGGACATCAACTTTGCCCATAGATACAATGATATCACATACATATAATACACAATAGAATCTAAACAGTTAATTTAATTTGCTTTGAGTATATTTCAGTGTAAATTTAAATTTAAAATTTTAATATAGAGTTTTAATATTTCCATAAATAAAGGGCTGCCTTGTATTCCACAGATTTTTTTTTCATTCAAAATATAAAATAATAATAATATTATTTTACAAGATTTATCATGTTCTATATAGTTCTACACGTCACGAACAATGAGGTTCTCAGCATAATCAAGGAAGATAAGCACCTAGTAAGAACCATCTCAGAGAGGCGATCGGTCACATCATGCGCCACGCTGGTCTTCTTCACGACATTGTGGAGGGGATGGTTGAGGGTAGAATCTGCAAAAGGCGCCCTAGACGGGAGTATTGTCAGCAAGTGTTTGAGGACATGAGTTGCAGCTCTTATGCTGAGCTGAAGAGGATGGCAAAGGATCGAGAAGAGTTGACATCGAGATGCAAGATTATGATGCTGCAAACCAATCCATCGAATTGGTACTACGAAAAAATATAGTCATGGGAATAAATCAACAGGCACATTTTTATAGCGAAAATTCCGCAATGTCTTAAAACTAAGGTGTTTATCCAATGCATCCTCCCTGTATTAACTTATGGCGCAGAGACGTGGAATCTGACAACAAGCCTTACCGATAAAATAAATGTCACGCAAGATGCTATGGAGAGACCCATGAGAGGAGTGTCGCTAAAATATATAATCAGAAACGAGGAAATCCGAAGAAGAACTCAAGTAGTGATGGCTACACAACGAACAGACACTATCAAGGGGCAATAGGCAGGACATATCTGTTGAAGAGACGTCGGTCGGTGGGGAAGAAAAGTGTTCGAGTGGAGTCCAAGAATATGCTAACGAACCGTTACAAGATGGACTTACAATATCAGAAAAATAGATGCGTAAGGCGGAGGATCGAAGAGGATGGAGACTCATACGGAAGGTCTACGTTCAACAGTGGGCGGACACAGGCTGATGATGAGATAGATATTATAATATTTTTCCATGAAAATGATATAATAAACTGATTTCAATTGGTGACTCGATTAAAGTCATCAAATAAACACCACCCATCCAGTAAATATCCACAAAATAAAGAATCTGAGGCTGTAGTCTATTGGCGTTGCTCGAACAAACCCGCATACGGCGCTTAGCCTCAAACATAGAATTAAAAACGTCATAGAATACACAAAATTGATTTTTTCATCACAGTGTGGCGGTATTCTTAAGAATGTGCTATTTAACAAGATAAATTTAATATTTGAATATCTCCTCTAAACTTATCTTGAATAATCCATGTACGAAAAATTTTAATAGGTCAATTAAGTTAATTTATCTTGGGCTTAAAAAATGTTAAAAACTAAAAGATAAACAATTAGAGTAATTGTGTTAGGTATCTAAGTGATCACATGGTAGGATTTATTTCAAATTAATTGTTTACGTAATGTCAATTGTTTAGATTACTTTATTTTTTAATAAATAAGATAAATTACTAAACAAATTGATAAATAGTCATATATAATGATGAAATGACTGTTGTCAATCTAATGTCTATATAATTGACTGTCTTTGTGGAGTTTAGCCATTGCTTAAGAAGGAATGGTCGGAAACATGTACAATCTCTTAAAAAGAATGTCAAGACTTATCGTTCCCAGACAATTCGTTCAACGACACATCAGTAATGACGTGGGGCGCACTGGACGTCTAATGCACGGGACATTTAGCGGTGCACTGGATATTTCACTAACCTAACCTAAAGATTTGTCCAGTGATCGTAGAGCCCAGAGATCCATAGGTCTTGTTAACGAAATAGCATAGGTTAGCGAGACATCCAGTGCACCAGTTGTCCCTTGCACCGAATGTCTTTGAACGAATTGTCTGGGAACGAAATGCAGCGAAACCCTTAGTGAAATGAAATATTTTTTTTGTGATTTGTTAATTTTTAACCAAATATCCGGCGGGTATAGCTCAATGGTCAATGCGTTTGCTTGACAAGCCAAAGGTCGTGGGTTCAATCCCCGACGGAGATAACAAAAAGATTCTCTTGTATGTGTTTACATAAAACTATATATATATGTATATATACATATAATTATGCAGTTTTACTAAGTATTGTCAGTTAATGTTATGTGCTTTATTAAAAAGGCATTCATTACTGTCATGCTGACAATAGAACGGAGGGTTCCATTACAAAAGACCTGATGCATTGTTTTCTATACTACATAAAAATCACTTGTTCTTGTTTGACATTTGTGAATAGGCATTCAGCAAGAGTGTGACAGTGCAATAATTACAAAAAAATGCCCTTTTTGTTTACAGAGTTACAAAAAAAAAACATTCGTCTATGATGTTTGATTAGCAAGAAACAAATGCCCATTGTCTCTTCAATATTTGATAAGAATGAAACAAAAATTACAACATAACGTCTTTTTTAGTCTTCAACAAGTCTTCTTCTCACTTCATGAAGTCGCGAAGCAGCTTTCTGAGATCCACACAACCTCTCACATCCGGCCCTGAAAATGAGAGACTCCAGCTCTGGCAACAAGTCGCATCAGAGGATTTCATTACTCCAATGAAAGGCCTCCCAACTGGCAAGAACCTTGACTGGCGGACCTGGAAATCCCTGAACAGATTAAGAACCGGTGTTGGTAGAACAAAGGACAACCTCGAGCGGTGGGGAATTCTTCGGCAGGGAGAGCCGCTATTGTGCGACTGTGGAGACCTGCAGACCGCCTCACACCTAAGATCCTGCTCCATGTGCCAAACAAGCTGCACACCTCAAGACCTAATACTAGGCAATACACGGGCTATCGATGTTGCCAGATACTGCGCAAAAATAATTTGACGTCGCTGACACGAAGAAGAAGGCAACAAATAATGTTGTCAGTATTTAATTTTGGACTGCACTGTAGACAAGGATCTGAAAACTCTGGGCTTGACCGAGAATGCAGCGCAGGACAGGCAGACATGGCGAATGTTCACAAGGAGAGCCGATCCCAGATGATGGGAAATGGCGAGGCTAAAGAAGAAGAGTATTCAATTCAACTAATGGCCATTAAATATTTAAGAAATGGCCAGTAATAAATACATAAAAGAATTACTAAAAATAACAGAAATATTCAAATACTCATCAGTTATATGCAGAATAAATTAATTCCAAGAAAATGCAAACTTTCCATGGGCTGCATTTTTTTGCTGAAAAATTAATAATTATAATGTAAAACATCTCAACATCAAAAGGCAGTAAGTCGCACACAATGTCCATGTGACATACTGTATAACAAAATCACTGCATTTGCATTCAGAACCAAAATGTCATAAGTCCAATACTTTATCATTAGAAGCCGTTCAGAAACAAAATGCTGAAGTAATGTAATCAACCTATACAATGTGTGACATTATTAAGTTTTTTTTTTTAAATTTTTTGGTGGACAGGTGGTGATAATAATTCTGAAGTCTCATCTGTGGAATTCTATGACGCTCACCATACTGCATATGGCTAAGCGGTGCATGTGGAGTCTTGATCCGCCAACGTCATAGACTACAACCCGAGATTCTCGCATCATCCTTTATTATTATTACAGGAATTTACCATGAATGGGTGGTCTTCACGGGACAATTTTGGTCTACCACCAATTATGATTAACATGCTATGAATGGCTTTTTACGGGTGAGGGATCAAATTCACACCAAACAGGGGTATTTTAAAGCTCAGAAATCGATTAAGAATATATATTTTTTTATCTCCGTCGGGGATCGAATTCACGACGTTTGGCTTGCAAAGCAAACGCTTTGACCATTGAGCTATACCTGCCGGCAAATGTAAAAGTATGTGAAAATCAAGTAATATAATGTGTTTCGACACAAGCAAGAGCTATAGGTGTGAGCATATAACAATATATTTAAATCTTTATGGTTTTTTATGGAAAAACTTCCAGGGTGCAAGAACATATCTGAATCTAGACACTCTAGGATTAACGACAAGAGAGCAAGAAACCAATCTAATGCTAATATATGTAATATCAATTACTAAAATGACAGTGTTGTTGGTATTTAGAAGCTATCTAACTTTATACGGGGTATGTTGGGATACAATGAGTTCTAGAAGAGATGTGTGCTTGAGTATGCATTTCTTTCGGCTAGTGCGCGGCGTGTTCAGAAATACAGATATTTTGTTGAAAATCAATTTCTTTGTCCCTGACAATTATTTTAGGATAAGGAGGCACCGATTGTTTGTTCTTCCTAGAAGTAATACTAACCTGCCAGAGACTATGTCTTCTGGGAGAGTGATCAGACTGTTCAACCATATCGCCTCGAATATTGATATATTACACTTGAGAGACGCCCAGTTTCGACATGAGCTCCACGAATTTATTTATCAAAGTAATTTCGTGGAGTCTTCTGTTTATTTATTTATTTACATCTTCTTCGTAGTATCAATCCGGTGGATTGGTTTGCAGCAACAGAATCTTGCATCTCGATCTCCAAGCAATCATTTTTTTGCTGATACATGGGATGTCTTTTAGACCTTTAATGTGGTATTTTCCCCTTTATTTCCACATCCTAATGCCGTTGACCATAAAGGTTCATCCGCCTTTGGGAGCATTTACTCCCTCCAGGACAATAGAGTGCCCTAACCAGGACCTGATGAGGTTAGCTGGGTGTTAGCTTATTCCGGCCAACATTCGGTTATTTATATACAGAATCGAAATTCCAATTTTTTACAAATATTTAGAAAGCTTTAGCGAGCTTCGGGACTTATTGATACACGATATACGATAATTATTGTTAATAATTTAATAAATTGTTTCTATTATATCTTATTTCAGGATCATATTTAATATACTAGTATTTGTAATGTTTATAAAAAAAATGATACTAAGAGGTTAATTAAAGTCACAACTCTAAGATTTCTCTTGTTTATTTATAAATTACAACAAAAATGCAGATTTGGACTTAGAGCTATGGGATGCGTTAATGCAAATGGCGGGAGACTGAGCTACAGCCATGAGAGCGGTCTAAAATCAGCTCCACGTCATTATTTATCTAAGTAATTTCGTGGAGTCTTCTGCTTAGCGAGCTTCGGGACTTTTTAATAATTGTTGTTAATAATGGTTAATACCTAATTAACCTATTTTCTCTTGTATTTTATCTTATTTCAGGATCGTATTAAATATATTTGTATTTGTAATGTTTCTGAAAGAAATAAATAAAATTGAAAAGCAATAATTTGAGCATCAGATTTGCAATATAAACTATAACGTCGCAAGTCCTATATCTATTATTAATTTATGTAAACACATACAGGAAAATATTGCCAAATGGTGTTGGAGAAAACTCATCGGTGACATTTACCATTTTATTAAGTATGGCTACATGTGAAGTGTTGATCCACCAATGTCATTCTCTCATTCATGCTTAATTCCATATTTATATGGGCTCACTAAGAATGTATGGCATTCACGGGACAACTTTCGTCTACCACCGATTATAAATAATAAGACATGACTGGTGTTTTACAGGTAAAGAATCAAGTTAACAGAAACCATGGGTAAAAAAAAATAATTGTGTTCAAAATATAAAATAATAATATTATTATTTTATGTTTGTAACTTGTATTCAAAATTTCATGAATGTCACAAATAACACATACAATTAAAATGTATTTACGACATTATAAAGTGTAAGGAAAAACCCATGTCATTAAATACAAAATGTTTAAAGGGCATTGGTTATTATTGAAATCTCGTTCACTATTAAAATGTCACAAGTATTATAATTGTTAACTATTCACTGTGTACTTTATTAAGCTTTAAAATGATTTATAAACTCAATACATGTTTTTTTCTAATTAAATCTATGTTTAAAAACACTAATAGTAATCTTAAGTATCATTTGTGATTGTTAGATTTATCATTTAACAAGTAAAAATGGTCATTTTTTACACTTTCCATGTCAATTTTGACAGTAGTGATACCTACATCAATAATAAATGTTTCTAGTGCATATTTTGGGTAAACCAGTCAAAAAACATGTTCAATTGAACGTAACCTAACCTAAACTAACTCAAAACACCCATTTTAGATAAGAAAAATCATTTTTTAATGAAAATTTTCTAATCAGTATATTTTGGAATATTATGAAAATTTGAATTTTTAATATGACAATCTGATAATAAGCAATGATACTAAAGAAAATTAAGCATAATTTATGACATGGTTTTGATTTTATTAAGTTTGATACACTACAGTGAAGTGTTACCTTTTTTGTACTCATACAAATTAAACATTATAATATTCAAGATAACAAAAAAAGTCTAATAAAACATAAGAATACAAAAAGTAACAAAATTTGAATAGGCATTTGAGTTCTATAGTTTAAGAGTTGCCTGATCTTACAGTCAGAATGTCACAAGTACTACAATTAACATTTATAATTAATGACATTATGTAGATACTAAGTGTATGGAAGAAAAAAATGCTAATTTCAAAATGTCATAAGTGAAACAAGGAATCTTTACAAGGCATTCGGTATCAAAATGTCACAAGTGCAGTAATTAACCCATACAATTCATGACGTTACATAGGAAATGAGTGTATGGAATATAACAAATTCGACAAATTTCTAAACGTTATAAGTGCAATGGTGAATCTTCATAGAGCATTCGGATTCGAAACGTCACAAGCGCACCAATTAACATGAGAAACTTGTGACATTATACAAAATTTGCAGCGATTTTCGTTCCATTTTTCATTTCAAATAGTCGAAATGTCTATGGACTTGCAACTGTCACACGGAACCACATGCGCCATTTTAATCAGAGAAAAAAACTCGAGACCTGTTTCCGAGCACGCGAGAGCGCGCCAACTAGAATTAAATAACAATTAATAAAAAATGTCAATGCAATGACACATTTATAATAGATGAGTTAGTGAAGATTGGTTCTATAAAAGGGTTTTGTAGAAAAAATGTAATGGATAAGTGTAAGTTGGTGACTTTTTTGGGAGGCGATTTTTCACTGGAAACGCATTTGATTCGTAAGTTTTTCTATGTAATGAGATAGATATTTACCCGAGGATGCCGGGGGAGTATCTGAAGTTGTGATGTCTCCAAGGGCAGCCGCCGAATTCTCCGATCAAAGCATCGTGATTTCTGTTCATGTTGAACGTGCTCGCGCGGTTGTCGACCACTTTCCTTCGCGCCGGATTGAAGTAATTGCAGTTTATTCTGTAGTCTGACGAGTTGTCGTTGAGCGGGATGAACTCAGGCGTCTTCATGTTGGAGTTTAGGTGGTGGTGTTCGTTGGTTTTGGTGTTTTTGGCGTTTTTGGCGAGCAGGTCGCCCTGGGCCTCCCAGATGCGGAGCCAGAGCTGCTTGGCGGGGCCGTCCTGCTCGGGCTGGTACCAGGCCACGGCGGGATCCATGAGACCTGCGATGTCACGGGGCACCCCTCGGGGGCATTCGCTTCATTTATCGAACGGTTTCGCGGTGGGTTCGTGAAGTTTTAGCGGTTATATTGCTACGTAAAGTCACACCTCGCGAGCCGCGGCGGCCATGCACAGACGGAGAGTTCGCGGCCCGCTCGACAGATGGCCACACTAGATTAATAGTGCTGCACCGCACCGATACTTTTTTATGCAATTCCGATACTTACTGATATTTTGTAAATCAAGCAATTTAAAATACAAACCTTTTTCTACTTCTTTCCATATACGGAACATATGGTCACCACTAATTATCGCCACTTATTTCTGTCACCTCCCACTGTCCATTTGTCGTTCTAGGGCATATCTGCATCTGAAGGTCCAATTGTCAATATTTATGTTTTCCGATAACCTCCAGAGCAGAAATCCGAATACTTAAAAGAAAGGTAGCTATAATATCCAAGGCATATTTTTGGACGATTTATTAATCGTTTTTTTTTCAAAACAAATCGGTTAATTAGCCCGACGTTCCCGAGGTCTGCATTATGTTATTTTAAGGGGCGACTCAACGCCTGTTTTTCATCATGTAACCATGGTGACATTGTATTTCCATTTCGTCATTATCATTTCATTCAAATATCGTCATTCAAATATCGTCATTGCTTTATAACAGCCATTTTTCTCACTACAGATTAGTCGCCGTAGGAGAGTCAACTGTACAAAATTTGCTTTTTCTTTTTATCATCCCAAATAACTGCCGAATACATTGTACAACTTATTATAAGTTCACTAACATATCCTTTTTTCAAATATCTTTTGGTTTCTTAAAATCAGCTGTGCGTAGCTTAAACGTTTACGAAAGTGTCGCTTAGTCTTCAAAAAATCCAAAATATTTTTAAAAAGGAGCTAAAATATTAATCACTCTAATGAAGCTGCCATTCTTATAATATAAGGGGAGATTTAAGAGGGAAAAAATTACAACAATATTTATTTTAAATTAACTTGTGTGATATTCATTACATAAATTTGTTTTATTGTTAAGAAAAATTCATAAATAAATATTTAAATGATCTGTGTTCTTATTATTCATCTTTTAAATTAATTTTCTCATATTCGTTTCGTTAATTATTATTAACATACCAATAATTATCACTCTCTTAACATGTGTGTTCGTCTAATAGCAGGTCTTAGACATAAAATAAAGGTCACCCATCGTGCCACGGAGATATCTATGTTCGGAGTGTTCCTTACTAAAAGATTAAATCTGAAACGAGGACATACTAAAAAGAAGTTAAGTATTGGAGGCTACCAAACGAATAAGCACACTCAAGTGGCAATGGGCAGTACATATCTGTGGATGAGATGACTCGATGGAGAAGAAAAGTGTTGGAGTAGCGTCCAAGAACTGCCAAGCGGAGCGGTGGCCGACTCCAACAACATAGACTGACGAAATCAGAAGAATGGAGGGAGTAGCCTGGATGCGAAGTGTGGACGATCGAGAAGGATGGAAACTCGTGCGGGAGGCCTATGTTCAACATTAAACGGACACAAGCTGATGATAAACTTGTTTGTTTTTTTTTCGCTGTAAACGAAAATACTCATAATTACATTTTCATAATATAGTCTTGAATGCGCATGCCACCCTTAAATTGGAGCTCCTTCAAGGCTTTATAATAGATTCTTCAAGAAAGAGAGGTGCGGCTAATAAATACTGTGGTTGATCTTTCAATACTTGGAATACAGGCGTAAGTTTTGTACAATTTTCTTACCACAGCTTTTCCAACGGCAACTATTCTTATAAATACAAGCAATTGATGTATTTTACTTATTATATTATTATATTCACAACCAACAGACTCGTAGCATACTTGCTAAGCACTCAAATATAGTTAGCCCTTTCGCGTCGGTTGTCGGCATATGCCGTCATAAGATTCCCCGACCGTTGACATCGTTTGACGAGATATATATCGTTTTGCTTTTTTCTTAGAATAATTTTTTTATGCATCATCTGATAGCTAAAGGATACAAGAACCAATGTGATTTATAAAAAAAGACCAGATAGGTACATTTATGCTTCAAAGTTTTAGTTTTATAATTTACAGTATAATTTGTTTTCAAACTGAGCCGTAATAAAAGGGTTAACGTACGTTGATTGAGAAAATAAATTTCAATAGTTATAAAATATGCTTAGGAATCATTTACAAATATAATATTTATCCAATATAGACATCAATTTTTATTGAATATTTGTATAATAAAAAAAAATAGCTTAAATCAATAGCATATTACAGTTGACTATTAAATTAAAAAAAAAACATGGAACAAGTACTGTAAAATACCTAAAAGGCACATACATAAAAATTACCGATACTTTTATTTCACTTGCGCATCCCTACTCCAGGCGCGCGCCTCCACCGCCCGAGTCAAGAACGTTGCGCAATTAATTTTATTTTATTTTATCTCTTGTCCGAGTTCAGTTCCGGGAAATTTCAAATGTAATCAACTCCAATGATAACAACAATACACAATATTTTAACAATATAAATACACCATTTGCTGTCACGCTCCGAGACATGCATTATTAATTTTATAGCCACCGGTATGCGTCCGTAGAAAATGTATTTAATTGTTCATTTCCGATTACAATAATATATAATCGATCGAGTCTTGGAAAATCTCGTCTTTAGAAATAGATCTAAAATAATATGTTTTTCACATTATTATATTTTAAAAAATATATATATAAATATATATACACTAACACGGGCGGTGTGACTAGATTGGACAGAGTTCGAAATGAGCATATTCGGGGTGACCCCCATACCTGAAAATATAAGGGAAAATCGCCTAAGATGGTATTGGCATGTGACACGGAGAAATGAGGACCACAGGTAAAGAGAGCCCTCAACATACCCACGCTGAGAAGAAGACCTGTAAGACCACAGGCAACCTGTACTGCAATTGTAAACAAGGATCTGAAAACTCTGGGTTTGACCGAGAATGCAGCGCAGGACAGACAGACATGGCGAATGTTCACAAGGAGAGCCGATCCCAGACGATGGGAAATGGCTGGACTAAAGAAGAAGATATCTATATACTAATAGTTTAAAGATAATTTATCGATATGCACGTCGATATTTATGAGAGAAATGTCACATTTTTTTTTTTAAGTAGATTTGAATAAGTGTATCAATTTATTAGGAACATATGTGTAACCATCACTTATATATGGCTGAGACGTTATTATATATTACTGGAAAAATATAAAATTCATTTATTGCATATCTAGAACATGTGATCACCATAAATTGCCGGCAATCAGTTCCGTTGCTATGCATCGTCCGCAAATGCACCATCCTATTGTACCTGAAAGTCTACCTGGGAACATATATTGTTCCCGATGTCCCCAAGACGCTCAGGGACTCGAAAACACGGCGCTGTAGTATCTAAGACACATTTTAGGTGATTTATTAGTGATATTTATAGATATATTATATATAGATAGACCCGAGATCAGGACCATTTAACTCCTAAGGAGAAGTTAATCCAAAATTTTATAAAAATATCATTATAAAACCATGAGAAATGACGAAACTATCGTAGCACATAAAAAATAATACCTTAAATAAAGTTTAACTATCGTAATGTTATTTTCCCACGAAATGCATTTATTTCTTTGTTTCCATTAAATTTTGAAAAATAAATATTTTTGTGGCTCTTTTGTTTAACTGTCGATAGTTTTTAATTCTTTCGTCTCTTCAAAATAACTTTAGATACTTTTCACTTATAGTATATTATTTCAAATTTTATACAACATAATGTGCCTTAAATTGTGCCCTCAAAACGTGCCTAAATTCTTGTCATAAAGAACTTTTTTTTTTTAGTAATGGAAATTGCGTATTCTTCTTGAATTTTAAAAAAAATGTGTTTTTATTTCACAATACAAAAATATCTGACCAGTTTTTTTTATGTTTTTATTAATCTTAATCTTATAATATTATGTTCCAAGCCTTCCCGATATTGTCTTACAGCAATGCCTATAATTAAAAAAATAACAGCATAATCCATGAGTATGGCAGAATGTGGCAGTGATGTGGATGTGCTGTGATCGATGGATTGCTGAGAAGGAATTGTTATGCGTGTTACGAAGGGATCACTGGAAATACTCCGACATTCCGGACAAGAAAGAAAAGAAATAAGAACACGGTATAATGTTACGGGGAATTTAATGTCGGTAAGTAAGTTTAATATTTAAACAGTTTTAAATGTGAAAATCACAGAATATTTACTTAGATTGAATTGAATGATAAATGAGATTATATTTTATTGGCAAGTACTAGAAATGATTTTTCGGAATATTGAAATGTTACTAGTAGGTAGGTTGTGACTTGAAGTTCGTAGATCGGCACGTAACACAGTGATTTCTCTGGCGTGTGGAGAAAAAAGAGAAAAGGGAGCTGGTCCGTCTGGTCGTCTGCTTATATAGAGCCAGCTCGACTCGCATGGATTGAATCAGTCCAACATCGCTCCCTGTCAAGAGTAGCACGACTGATCAGCCTTGAGAGAGGTAGCTACTCCTATGAAGATATAGAGAGGCGACTTAATGTATCTACATTGGAGAGACGTAGAACAGTGACTGACTTGCTGTTTATTTTTAAAATTATGAACTCCATAATCGATGACTCAACATTATTGCAGGAAATTACGTTCAATGTTCCCTCCCGGTTCACTAGAGGCAGTGACCTGCTACATGTAAGGACATACAAAACCAATGTGATGACATTACTGTCATTTTTTTCTTGTGTTGAAAAGTAAAATCTTAAGATATATTTTTTTGCAATGTTGTGCTCGTGAAAAAATATTTAACAAACTAATTTTATACCAAATAAATATTAAATATATATAGGATGCAATAAGAAAAATCTAAGCAACTTAGGTGCCCTCTGTCCTAGCTAATTCGGCGCCTTAGGCCGCCGACCCACTGCGCCACCCCCTGAAACTGTCACTGTCACAACCATCTTCATTATAGTGTCTAAAACTTCTAATAATATACATCAAGTAATTTTTTAAATTTGACCATAAAAGTTCCAAATTTGGAGCATATGGACACCGCAAATTGCCGTTTTTATAGTTATGTAAGCTCAGATTGTCTATACCTTGTCCCAGAACACCTGTGTACCCGGAAGTCCACATGGAAACATAGATGGTTCGTGAGAGACTTCAGGGCGATACCCGCAAACTTGCATAGCTGCGGCTGTAGTACCAGAGAAATATTTGGGTGTACATTGATCGGCGTTTTTAATTAGAACTGATGATCAGCTCGACGATCCCGAGGCCTGGACATTTTTTTTAAAGAATCCTTAATGGCAACCATCCCTTTCACGATGGTCTGTGGAAGGGATGGTTGAGAGTAGAAACTTCAGAGGGCGCCCTGTTTTTTGAGGACAGCTCTTATGCTGAGCTAAAGAGGGTTGCAGAGGATCGAGAAGAGCAAAGATCTAGATGCAAGATTTTGTGGCTGCAAACCAATCCGCCGGATTGATACTGCGAAGCAGAATTGATCCAACTCAATGCTAGATAACAAAAAAAAAAAACATTAAAAAGGTAAGAAATAAATAAAACACTGTTGATATTTTTAACAGAACATATAATCTTTCATAATATTGTATATAATATATACATAGACCTGCAAACTATATCATATTATGCCGAGTTACATATAATGGTACATTATCAATACTATGTTTAAGAAGTTTAATTTATATATAACTATAATATATAAGTAGACGTATATATATATAGCATCACAACCGATCCACACTCTACCTTTACTATGTCATCGTATATAGTAATATTACACGCTCAATACTTAGTAATTAGGTATACATATACATTAAACACACAGCTGACTTTTGATGTAAGCGAAAAAGTGGGTTCTGCCGCATTTCGTCCCCAGACAATTCGTTCAACGACTCATCGGTAACTACGTGGGACACACTGGACATCTGGTGCACGGTAAGCTTGGTGCACAGGACAAATGCTGCACTGGATGTCTATATCTAACCTAACCTATGTTATTTCGTTAACGAGACCTATGGATCTCTGAACTCTACGATCACTGGACAAATCCTTAGGTTAAGTTTTTTTTTATGTAAGCGCATACAGGAGAAAATTAACAGATGGTGATAGTGATGCTGAAGTGTTATCAGTGGATTCTTTGACACTTTCCATGTTACACATGGTTAAGCGCTGCATGTGGAGTGTTAATCCGCTAACGTCATAGAATACGGCCCGAGATTCACGCATCATCCTTATTAATATAGGAATTTACTATGAATGAATGGGACGATTATCGTCTACCACCAATTTTGAGTAATAGGCTATGACTGGCATTTTACGGATAAGGGATCAAATTCACACCAACCGAGTATTTTAGAGCTCAGGAATCGATTAAATTTTTAAATATTTTTTTTTTAATCTCCATCGGGGTTCAAATCCATGACTTGCCATGCAAACGCTTTGACTATTGAGCTATACCTGCCGGGTAGCGAGAGTCAGTGCACCAGTTGTCCCATGCACCAAATAAATGTGCATTGGACGTCCAGTGCGCTTCACATCGTTACCGTTGAGTCTTTGAACGAATTGTCTGGGGACGATAAGCAATGAGACCGAAAAAAAGATTGGGTTGTAGAGTAATATGTAGTTGTGCTGCAGTCTACAATACTCTGGGTGGTTCCCTTTATCAACCTACATGTATTCTCTACAGGAATCTGTAAAGCATGTAAATAAATATCTTTAGGGTTCGTCACAGGAGCGATTTTTACTGTAAACCACATGTGTCAATGCCACCACATGTATGGAATTACATAATGAACGTTTGTTAAATATAATAGTTTTTTTTAAATTCAAACTACAGTGTGGCCAGTTTTAAAAATTAACAATATTATAAACTTTGGTTAATTACTGTAATTAAAAATGACAGATAATAATACAATATTAAATAATATTCATTTAGCTTTATTATACACATTTAAATTATGAAATAACTTTATTTTTTAAACAGATTTAGGTAGGTATTTTTTTTTTCGGTATACATTTTTTAAGCTTTCAACGAAGAAGCATATTTCTCATTTATGCAATAATATGTTAGAGTGATCCATATTAATACAAACCAATTATCCAATTTCAATTTATGCAATAAATAAGAAAGTTACATCATAATTTAATCGGGTATTTATATTTTGGTATCACTGGTTTTTTGATACCTATTATGCATAGACAATAAATGAATTTTTGTTTGCCTATTATACATAGACAATAAAAGAGTTTTTTTATGCCTATTGTACATAGACAATAATTTTTTTTATGCCTATTATACATAGACAATGAATGATTTTTGTATGCCTATTATACATAGACAAAAATGGATGTGTTAAAAAAACAAGTGAAATATTAAATTGAAAAATAATTACAATAAAAATTAAGACCTAAATTCATTAATGCGTTGATTTCAATTCGATTGTTGTTTTTAAAAATAAAACTATTAAAAATATTTAATTAACATTATCAATTTATAATTTATTTTAAATTTATTAAAAATTATTAAAAATCATTAAAAAATTATGTGAATAGGATCTTTATAAAAATGTAACCGATTAACAGTGAAAAGTAATCAAATATATTGTCCGAAAAAAATTTTGAACACCCCCAGTGGCTATGAAATTAATTATTTTACATTATTTATATTTTTTAACGTCTACATTATAGTTTTTAATAAATTATAAAAAATAAACATAATACATATTTAAAAAATAAAATATAACAAAACAACCAATAGAAAATACAATTTATGGCTATAAAAGAACACGTAAAAACAAACTAGGCAGTTGGTAACTGTAATCATTTATTAACCCTTTCGCATCGGTTGTCGGCATATGCCGTCAAAGATTCCCCGACCGTTGACATAGGTTGACATGATGTATCGTTTTGCTACTTTCAGTACTCATTGTGACATCTACGGTAGGAACTCGGAAGTGCAGTCATTCCCTTTATCAACCTACATGTATTCTTAACAGGAATCTGTAAGGCATGTAAATAAATATCGTTAGGTTTCGTCACAGGAGCGATTTTTACTATAAATCACATGTGTCAATGCCACCACATGTATGGAGTTACATAATGAACGTTTGTTAAATATAAAAGTTTTTTATGCATCATCTGATAGCTAAAGGATACAAGAACCAATGTGATATATGAAAATAGGTCAGATAAGTACATTTATGCTTCAAATACTAGTTTTAAGCAGAAAAAAAAGGTTTGAAAAATTCACACCGTGTTGACACAATATTTTGTATTCCACCGAGCCGTAACGAAAGTGTTAAACAAATAATATATTTAATTTTTAGCGATGGTATGGTAGTACCGTCGTTTCTAGCAAGCATCAACCGGGTAACTAATAGATGAAAACAGTTATCGAATAGTTTGTTGTTAGTATCTTAGGCCAAAAATATGCAATCCATTTTTAGTTCATATATATATTTATATATATTAACAAATTTCGATTATTCAAATTTTACAATTACAAAACATTAATTTGTGACGTATTTTTAGTTTTTTTTTTTAAATTTTATAGTCAAGGAAGCCATTGTGAATACAACAAGTTAAATTTTTAATCGTAATATTTATAACGATAATTATTTTGAAAAAATACATTTAGATTATTTTAG
This sequence comes from Glossosoma conforme, assembly GCA_022606575.1. Taxonomy (NCBI): domain Eukaryota; kingdom Metazoa; phylum Arthropoda; class Insecta; order Trichoptera; family Glossosomatidae; genus Glossosoma; species Glossosoma conforme. The sequence goes on along the minus strand of JAGTXR010000255.1, from coordinate 174,777 downwards.
TTAACGACGTAATTACATAATTTATATTAGGTAGGTATATATTTATATATAAAAAAAGATCAATATAGTAAGTATTAATTAAATATATACACGTAATGTGCAATTGCCAAATGATAAATGACTTTTAAAAATGATTATATCTACCACAGCAGCCTCAAACACGACATAACGATATTTTTTAATCTTAAATATTTATTTTTTTAGTATGTTTTTATATGAATCACGTTGGATGTGGCTTCTGTTTAGGAGACTGCAGTTTCGACTAACTCGTAGCGTTCCTCAATTCATCATTTGTCAAAAGACAACAGAGCTGCATATACTTCGTAAGTGGTCGAACAAGTGGGGGTGTGTTTATCGGGAATGATAAGAGAGTGAGACAGATAGGGTGGCAAGGATGAAGAACAGAGAAACTGCAGTCTCTTAAACAGAGGCCATGTGCAAAGTGATACATGTAAAAACAAGATAAATAAATGTGTATTTTTTTAAATTTATAATGGATCTCAAAGCGAATTCTTAAAACATTGAAAAAATATATTTTCAATACAATTAAAAATATATAAAGATTACAATCCCACCGTAAAATATAAAAACGTTAATATATAAAGCTTTAAATAAAAATAATACTCTGAATAATGGCGGTTATATGCTTCAACTGGTATAACATTTTTTTTTTCAGTAGGGCGTAAAACATAGATAGCCGAATACACAGTGCCAGTTTTAAGGGTTGGCGAGGTGGGTCGGTGCCCCAGGGCGTCAAATAAGCTAGGGGCACCGAAGGCAACCAATCTTGTTTAGTTTTTTTTTAATATAAACAATATGTGATGCCAGAAAAAAAAATGCCCTAGGGCGCTGCAGGGTCTAAAGCCGGTAATGCAAATACGCTTGAATCAAATGTAAATAACAAACATTTAGTGACGGTTTTTTTTTATAAATATTTTTAAACAATTTTGCTTAAAATGATACAAATAGGCACTTGGGAGGCGCTTTCAAATCACCGCTAAAAAAAAATATATTTAAAAAAAAAAAATTAAAATGTTGAAAAAAGTGTAGTAGGCCTTCCATCCAGGAGTGTCACGACCTATCGTTCCCATACAATTCGTTCAACGACTCATCGGTGATGACTTGAGGCGCACTGGACGTCTGGTGTACAGGGCATTTGGTGCACGGGTCAACTGGTGCACTGGATGTCACGCTAACCTAACCTAAGAATTTGTCCAGTGATCATAGAATACAGAGATCTATTGGTAGTACTAAAGTCTCTTTAATACAATAACTTAGGTGAGGTAGGTTAGATTAACGACACTTCCAGTGCACCAGTTGTCCAATGAACCAATAGGTCTCGTTAACAAAATATTTTACGTTAGGTACAAATCCTAAGTTAGTTTAGTTTAGCGAGACAACAATTGTACTGTGCGCCAAATGTCTCATGCAGAGCCTCGGCTAACCAAACCTAATCTAAGGATTTGTCTAGTGATCATAGAGGCCAGAGACCTATGAGTCTCTTTAATGAAATAACTAAGGTAAGGTAAGGTTAGGTAAGCGAGACATCCAGTGCACAAGTTGTCCCATGCACCAAATTTCCTGAGCACCAGACGACTAGTGCGCCCCACGTCGTTACCGATGATTCATTGAACGAATTGTCTGGGAACGAAATGCGGCGGAAACTCATCCAGCAGTGTGGACAGCTGATTATAATAATAGTAAAAAAAAAATATTATAAAAAATTACGAAAATTTAGAAGAGGATTTTCAAAAAGATTTTTCAACGTAGAAAAATAGTTTCATTAAAATGTCTCAAAGAATTGAATTCTTATACTTTTAGTTTATGTCTTAAAGTTAGAGCCAAACGTTTAACTTGTGTAGATAATTGTCATACAATAAACATGTATATATAATACGCAGTGCGTTTTTCAAATTTAAGGTTATGTTTTTTTTTTTAATATAAATAATGTATTAATTCGAATTTACATACATATATATGCAGATTCTAATCAGTTATTATCTTATGAGACACCATGACTAAGCACATAAACTAAATGTGAGATAGGATCAGTTTTTAATGAAGTCTACTTCTATCCTAATGCTGCTGACATTTATTTCAGCAAGTTTTTTTACATATAAAAAATATTAACAAGAGGATACTGCAAGACGATGATGAAGAGATCACATCTGCGGATTATGTACCGCTTATATGTTGTTTTTTTTATGTAAATACATACAGGAGAATACCGTCAGATGTTGATAGTGATGCAGAAATCTAATCTCTGAATTCACAACCTCTCACATCCGGCCATGAAAATGAGAGATTCCAGCTCTGGCAACAAGTCACATAAGAGGATTTCATTACTCCAAAGGAAGGCCTCCCAACTGGCAAGAATCTTGGCTGGCGGACCTGGAAATCCCTGAACATATTAAGAACCGGAGTCGGTAGAACAATGGACAACCTCGAGCGGTGGGGAATGGTTCGGAAGGGAGAGACACTGTTGTGCGACTGTGGAGACCTGCAGACCGCCTCACACCTAAGATCCTGATCCATGTGCCCAACAAGCTGCACATCTCAGGAACTAATGCTAGGCAACACATAGGCTATCGACGTTGCCAGATACTGGGCAAAAATAATTTGACATCGCTGACATGAAGAAGAAGAAGAAGATCTGTGGATTTTATGATACATACCATATTACATATGGCTAAGCGCTGTTAGTGAAGTGTTGATCCGCCAATGTCATAGACGACGGCTCGACATTCAAGCATCTATTACAGCATTTATTAAAGTATTTCATTCATTATGAACGGGTAGTGTTCACAAGACGACTTTTCTATACATCAATTTTTTGATTGATGGACTATGACCGGCATTTTACGGGTGAGGGATCAAATTCACACCGACCAAGGGGTATTTTATGGTTTAGAAATAAATTAAAAATCATTTTAAAAAACACTTTAGAGTGACTTTAATCCCTCACCCGTAAAATGCCAGTCGTAGCCTACTAATCAAAATTGGTGGTAGACGAAAAAAAACACCCATTCAAAGTAAATTCTTGTAATAATAAGGATGATGCGTGAATCTCGAGCTGCAGTCTATGACGTTGGTAAATCAACACTCCGCATGCAGCGCTCGGCCATATGCAGCATGGTTAGCGTCATAAAATTCCACAGATGAGGCTTCAGAATAACTATCACCAGCTGTTGGTATTCTCTTGTATGTGTTCACATAAAAAAAAAATATTCTTTGCCCGTAGCACTCTGAACATCTCTCAGAATAAAACAAGCCCCTTGTTAACGTGTTATACATATAATAAAACGATAGAAGCAGACTTACATATCACTTAAAACACCCTAAGATACAATTGACATGAGTTTTTTTTTTAACTATTACATTATATATACATATAACACATTACTAGTTTAGACAGTTCAATTCTAAGCTATGAAAATATCTATGTTCATACTAAATATTGCAATTGATTACAAAACGTATACAGTGGTACCTTCACATACGAATGCCCCAACATACGAGTTTTTTGAGATAGGAGCCATCGAAGGAGCGATTTTTTGCTTTGATATACAAGCAAAATTTGAGATACGAGCAATCGGCTTAGACAGATGGTGACAGTAATTCTGAAGTCTCATCTGTGGAATTTTATGACGCTTACCATAGTGCACATGGCTGAGCGCTGCATGTGGAGTGTTGATTTACCAACGTCATAGACTGCAGCTCGAGATTCACGCATCATCCTTATCATTACAGGAATTTACTACGACTGGGCGGTCTTTTCGTCTACCACCAATTTTAATTAATAGGCTATGACTGGCATTTTACGGGTGAGGGATCAAATTCACACCAACCGTGGTACTTTAGAGCTCAGAAATCGATTAACAATCCTTTTTTTTTTTTATCTCCGTCGGGGATCGAACCCACGAAATTCGGCTTGCTAAGAGAACGCTTTGACCATTGAGCTATACCCGCCGGTTGCACACAAACCGCGCATCACGCTTTCCCGCGCGAATCCCCCGGTCACGATCAGAGAATCAGTTATCAGTGTGCTCTCGCTGTCAAATATTGCATATTTGATAAGTTGTCTTCTCGTTTTGTGACTTTTGTACATTTTGCTTCGAGATACGAGTAATTTGAGATACGAGCAAGGTTGCGGAACGAATTAAACTCGTATGTCGAGGTACCACTGTAGTAGAATAACAATAAAAAAAGTCAACAAATATGGATAATATTAAAAAAGTATTCAAAAAAACAACTTATAGAACAGTTTACGAAAGCTGGCGTGTTCGTGTTCACACACACATGAATTTAATATTTTATTTAACAATATACAAAACAATACTTGCCTCTGTCACACTCAAGCAAGTCAGCTTGAAAAAGTGAGATGGTATTAATTTTGCTTATGCGCACACACACACTACATAAACGCAATGTGTGTGTATGTAGGTGTGTGTGTGTGTATATGTATGTATGTATGTATGTGTGTATATGTATGTGTGTGTATGTGTGTGTATGTATGTGTGGATGTATATGTGTGTGTGTGCATATATGTGTGTGTATGTATGTGTGTGTATGTATGTGTGTGTATGTTTGTGCATATATGTGTGTGCGTATGTGTATGTATGTATGTGTGTGTAAGTACATGTGTATGTATGTATGTGTGTGTAAGTACATGTGTATGTATGTGTGTAAGTGTGTGGAGAGATGGTATTAATTTTGCTCATGCGTACACACACTCATGAACGGAATGTGTGTGTGTGTATGTATGTATGTATATGTGTATGTATGCATGTTTATGTGTGTATGTATGTATGTGTGTATGTATGTGTATGTATATGTGTGTATGTATGTGTATGTATATATGTGTGTATGTACATGTGCGTGTGTGTATGTATGTGTGTGTGTACGTGTGTGTGTATGTATGTATGTGTGTGTGTGTGTATGTGATCGCCAGCTCTTAACATTAGTGTCACGACCTATCGTTCCCAGACAATTCGTTCAACGACTAACGACGTGCTGCGCACTGGACGTCTGGTGCATGGGACAACCGATGCACTGACTGTTTCGCTAACCTAACCTAACCTAACGATTTGTCTAGTTATCGTTAGATTCCAGAGATACATAGGTCTCGCTCATCTCTTTCACGGATTCTTTCTTTTTAGCACTTCTGCGCAGTGGTCACAATTGTTCAGAGAGGACTCCCACTGAACTTATCAGTTGCTAACTGATCATAATCTGAATAAGCGCATCATCAAGGAGACTTAAATCTCCTCCGGTGTGATTCGGGTGTAAAGCGGGTAAAGTACATACAGGTATCGTTTTAACGAAATGACAGGTTAGTTTAGCGAGATATCCAGTGCACCAGATGTCCCGTGCACCAGACATCCAGTGCGCCCCACTTAGTTACGGATGAGTCATTGAACGAATTGTCTGTGAACGAAATTCGGAGAACCGTTCATATTTGACCCGTATGATTCAAATTAACATAAATAATTGAGGTCCATTAAAATATTGTTAAAAAATAAATCAACAAAACAACATACGACCTTCTGCATATAAGATGAATTCATAACATTCTATATATTACATAATCAAAAACACTGGGATTGAGAAGCAGACTGTAATAACAAATTCAATTATGTAATATTAATTTTTTTTTTTTTAAATATTCGAAAAACAAGCATTAAAATGGCAATACTCAAAATTAAAATTAAGTGGCCGACATAACCTCAAAATGATAGAATACATGGTATAGAGATAAAACATTCATTGTTTATGGCTAATTTTATTTTCCAAGCTATACTCCTCTATGTCTAAAAAAACCAAACTAAAAGTATTATTTTTTTGTTTTAAATTACTTTTTTATCGATATATATATAATCGATAAAACGTATCCGTTAAATACATCTAAATAGTGGAAGCCTTATTTTCGTTTAAATATTAATGAAATATTATAAATATTAATTATTTAATTTTAAGGTGATTATATATGGTAGCCATGTTCATTTCTTAAATTTAAAAAAAAAAACAATAATATTTAAACAAAATTAGGGGTTTGCTTTCAAAAGTCGACAAATCGGACGCAAGGGAAACATGCACGCCTAGTAAGGGAAGCCATTGAAATCAAAAGACATCCCATCAACATCAACAGGGATGACGGTTTGATTCTTAAAACAGCATGGCTTCCACCTCTAGAACATACTCAAAAACCTGCACAGACAAGCAAGGACAACCACAGTCTGACATGACGTTCGTGGAGGTATACTCCTTACAACATGACGCTCATCGAGGTACGTCAGGCTGACGGTTGAACTACCTCAAGACATTAACTCATCACACAATCACAAAGTCGTCAACCCCGAAGAAGACCCCTGGTCGAAATATTGGATCGAAACAATTCTTTCAACCCCGAGCTTTAAAACACCTCCGGTTGGTGTGAATTTGATCCCTCGCCCGTAAAATGACAGTCATAGCCCATTAATCAAAATTGGTGGTAAACGAAAGTTAAAAATTAAATAATGTGATGGCCAGTTCAAATATCATTCCATGTTCTACAAATCACAATACTAAGAGAATGGACTCTATACTACGTATTTATATATATAGTAATGATATATATTTATATATAGTAATGTTATATATTAATGTTTATATATATATATATATAGTTAAGGCTGCACTTTCAGTGCAATTTTAATTACCTATTGATTAATTCATTTCAATAATTAGTCTAACTAAAAAAAAATGATCGGCAAAGCGCACGTCTTACTCACACATTTCATTATTTTTAATACATTATAATTATAAAATAAAAATAAATAGCTCAGTAGAAAAAAAGATTGAGAATCACTGAAATATTTAAACAGGTATATATATGCCATTGAAATCAAAAGACATCCCATCAACATCAACAGGGATGACGGCTTGATTCTCAAAACAGCATGGCTTCCACCTCTAGTACATACTCTAAAATCTGAAAAGACAAGCAAGGACGACCACAGTCCGACATGACGTTCATGGAGGTACAATTCTTAGAACATACCCACATTCTCCGGAATGAAACTTGAGTATGTAGTTGCCATGGAGATATATATCGATAACGCTTGTGAAAAGATAATCTGAATAAACAAACTCAAAACTAAATAAATTATCAATCCTGAAGAAGACCCCTGCAATGGCGGTCGAAATATTGGTTGAAGGAAGTTCGCCACACACGGCTAAGCCCAAAAACCACAATATCAGATATATATTTATTTTCTTCTTTCTTTAGTACTGCATTTTGTTACTACTCTAAGCCTTTTACTGTGACAGCTATCGCACCATATTCTGTCATTTTCTTTGAGATCGGCTGCCCAGTGGTATTTCGTCAACTGCTATGTTTACCACTGTGCTATCACCATATTGATATATTCCATATTGTAGAGCCCAATTCAAGCAGAGACTCTTTTACGTAAACGAATGCATAGTAACACCATAAGTGAATTTTCACCATCTCTTAGATTGAGTCGTCCCTTAAGATCAAATGGTTAATGTCTCATTTGTGCCCGGCTATTTGTGCCCAGCATTTTGCCCCTTAAAAGTACTAGAGGACTCTGCGAAATGACTTATGGTCACAGGTTCGATGAAAGGAAAATCTTGATCTATCTCCTTCTCGTGGTGGGGGGTGAGCGACATCAGTCGGCCAATATAGACAGGGACCGAATGTTGGCCGGAATAAGCCAACACCCAGCTAACCTCATTAGGTCAAGCTGGTTAGGGCACTCTATTGTCCTGGAGGTAGTAAATGCTCTCCAAAGGCGGATGAACCTTTATGGTCAACAGCAAAAGGATGTGGAAACAAAGAGGAAAACACCACATTAAAGGTCCAAACGACATCCCATGTATCAGCGAAAATCCTGCTCCATGTGCCCAGCAAGCTGCACACCTCAAGACCTAATGCTTGGCAACACACGGGCTATCGATGTTGCCAGATACTGGGCAGAAATAAATTGACGTCGCTGACACGAAGAAGAAGAGCGAAAATGAAAGATCGAGAAGAGTGGAGATTGAAATGCAAGATTTTGTTGATAATACGAGGAAGATATCATCTGATTTCTTTAAAAAATGATGATTAATTAATGACATAACAAACCTTTTTTTATTTTTTTAATCGATTTAATGAAATCTAAGCTCTATACATATCCCCGGTGAGGTTGTATAACCCCTTAAAAACTAAAATAAATTGTTCAGGCCTCGGGAGCGTCAAAGAAGAGCTTACAGAACTGTGAAACGTCAATTTTTGGTGACCAAATACTTCACATACGAAGCAGATATGTTAAAAAAAAGTTTTGCCATCAGGTGAAGACTTCAATATGCTAGAGAATGTTCAATTTAAGATTGTATAAATTTTGACATTTGTGACCATTCTTCTTCATAGTATCAATCCGGTGGATTGGTTTGCAGCAACAGAATCTTGCATCTTGATCTCTACTCCTCTCGGTCCTCCGCAACCCTCTTCAGCCCAGCAAAAGAGCTGCAACTCATGTCCTCGAACACTTGCTGCAAATACTCGCGTCTAGGGCGCCCTCTACAGTTTCTACCCTCAAACGTCCCCTCCACAATATCGTGAAGAAGACCATCGTGGCGCATGATGTGACCGATCCTTCAGGCTTGTCTCTCTGAGATGGTTCTTACTAGGCGCCTATCTTTCTTGATTATGCTGAGAACCTCATTGTTCGTGACGTGATCTCTCGAGAATTCTTCTGTATTACCACATCTCAAAGGCCTCTAGTCTTTTTTTTATCACTTTCAGATAAGCACCGTGTCTCACAGCCGTACATCAAGATGCTACAAACAAACGTTTTGGCAAGTTGCTTGCGGAGCTTTGAATTATTATTTTGGCAGTTAGCTTTAAAAATACTATGTGGCCATTATAAAAAGAAAAAAAATGTTGATATTTTAGTTGATTTTTTTTTACATATAAATCTACGATTCTCAATCTTTTTTTACACCCGACACAAATTACACGTCAATTATTAAATATACTTACAATCTATGACATATTACCCATAATTATTTCACCAGAAATGTTGTATAATTCTAAAACATCGTCGCTTCAAAAACAGTAGAAAAGATCTCACTTTTTTCATTCTTCGAGTCCTTCACATAAAAAAATACAAGCCAAAAAAATAATCAATCTTACTATTATATATATATATATGTCTTAACGTTTATTAATTATATAATTAAAACATTAAAAATATATAGAGGTCGGCAGGTAAGTATCCCAAGTAGTAGTATAGCAAGATTCCAGTTAGGACCAAAGGTAAATATTTATATTATCAAAACTAGTAGGTCCATAGGATAATAAAAAATACATAAAAAAGAAGCAGATGACACGTGTCAACGATCATAGAGATATAGAAGAACAATACCATCGACAAAAGAGGAAAATGATGTAAGAAAAGGATCGAGGTGTGCTGGTAGGCCATTTAGGAGCGCCATTACCATTGTAGTATTGATATATAAAGGGTACGCCATCTAACGTTTTTTTTTTTCAACTAGTGTTTATTTCGTGAATGGTAACACTTAGCTCATGTCTGATTTGACAGATAATTAGTTTTATCCTTCCGCTGAACGAATATGGTTGTGAATACGCTTGAACAACGCTGGGAAATATTGCGACATTACTTTGAAAATCATGCTATTGTCCGCCATTTAACGTTTTTTTTTTTCAACTAGTGTTTATTTCGTGAATGGTAACACTTAGCTCATGTCTGATTTGACAGATAAATAGTTTTATCCTTCCGCTGAACGAATATGGTTGTGAATACACTTGAACAACGCTAGGAAATATTGCGACATTACTTTGAAAATCAGACCATTTTTCTTCGAAAATGAGCAAGGAGTGGCCGTTACAGTCAATGGCGATCGTTATCGGGCCATTTTTGTTCACAAAAATTGAAGAGGAGGATATTGGCAACATTTGGTTTCAACAAGACGGCGCTACGTGCCACACAGCTGAAGCTACACTCGACGTTTTGCGCCCCATTTTCAAAAAAAAAAAGTTATTTGGCGGACCCTTTATTATAAATAGAGTGCTCGAAGCTCCACAAAAAACAATGGATGGCTACGAGCACAGGTGTACGTATCTGCAACGTTTTGCAGTCGAGGCATAAGTCGATTGTTGCAGTGGGATACATTCCTGCCCCGCCCTGCACAATTAGATGCCAAATGTACAGTTTATTACATGAAGTATAAAAAATATTCACAAAATACAAGAGCATAGCGATTTTAAAACTATAGCTTGCGAGTTACAATTAAAAAAATAATTTGAAAACACTGCTTGCGGCGAGTCGGGTCAATCAACCGACCTCCTTAAAAAAATATAATTTTTGTGTCACCGACAGTTTCAGACGCCATCGATTTAATTTATGTTGTACCAAGCTGCCTTTTATTCAATTTCCATGTATATATATTAATGGCTCAATTCAAGAAGAAGTTTCCTACAGTCGACAACGTAACTGGTGATACCTGAGGCCTCCCTGCGGCTGAGCATGAGGAGAGGCGCAACTGAGGGGAATACTTGGATTGCCCTGAAAGAGGACCTAGCCCCTGGACACGACCAGGGGTGGAACACATGGAGGTCCCTTAACAGACTTCGGACCGGAGTATGCAAGACACAAATGAAAGCCTTGCAGTTTTACAGCGGACCGACCGAATGTGACTGCGGCGCGGAGCAGACCCTGTCACACATTCTAGAGTGCGCGCTGTGTCCGAGTAGCTGCACCCAGGAAGACCTGATGACAGCCGGGAGTAATGCCTTTGACGTCGCCCACTTCTGGGCAGACAGGATCTGACCCTGTTGTTTCCGACACCATTATATATATATAACGACGATAGCAATTTGTCGGCACGGTTCTCGTTCGATCACCGAAGTAAAGCAAAACTAGATGTAGATCGTATTTGGATGGGTTGTCCATTGCAATACTTTGATTATTCGAATATGCTAATCGTCTGATCTGCTTAACCACATGGATGCAATGAGCCCAAATATGGGTCCGCTGCGGGAAGCCTGCCCGTGCCGTGAGCACATCGATGTGTTATAAAACTGTATATTTTCGGTCGATGTTATAGTTTGTGTCTGCCCAAGAAAAAAAAAAGATTAAAATTGGACACCCTTTAGAGGTTCGAATCTTCAATAATCTACAAGGCATTGCATAGATCTAATCAGGGTCATGGCATCCAAAAGGTTAAGAATTCAGATAGAGAAACATTCAAATATGCCTCGGATACTACAGCTGCCGTCTCTTCAATATGCAATCGAGATACATGTAGACTTCTAGGTGCAAAGATGACCTGTGACAAGGCGTTGAAAATGGCAAAAAAATAAGTGTAGCAGCTATTTATAGTGACTATATGCATATTGTAGTTGAATTCGGATAAATTGATGGCTTTGGCAGTCGTCAGAAGAGTTTGGTTAAAATTTGTAGTTACCAAAATGTCCTTCCAAAAATGGATCTCATGTGTCAAATATAAAAAAGTGTTAATTTTCATACAATAAGTATAGAATATTTTATGTTATTCAAGATTTCTTATAAATTAAAATATATATATATATATTTTTGATTTAGAAAATTTAAAAATAATTTTGTTTCTTGCTCTCCGTATTAAAAATAAATATATATTTTAATAAATAAATATTTGCTTATTTTAAAAATAAAACAATAGTATTAATATTGGTAGAGAATGGTAACAAGCGTTTGTTAAACTAATAGTATTGCCGATAAAAGCTTATGTACGATCGAAAGAGTGTAGACTATATGCTCCATACAAAGTGAAAAATGAAAGTATATATTGATATCAGCTTGATATAGCTCCTTTAGGCTGATGCCGAAAAGTCTCGGAAATGAATGAACATGCATATCTAATAATATTAATTTTAGTTACATACTAAAACGCAGTGTTTGCATACGCCAATTTATTTGTTATGACAGTTGGCCCATTTCCTGTTGGTACCACTGTCATCTTGAATTCGCTTTTTCTGCAGCGACGGTTGGCGGCGCCGAGATGTCAGAGCGCGCCGTCAGTTGACAGTTGGTGCTCGCGACCGTTATGGCGCGCGCCAAACACCGTGCGCCACAACGGCCTTTTTGCTGCAAGTGTTTGACAAATAAACCGTGATAATATATGTGAATCGAAAACAAGTTCTTTGCATTGTGAACCTGATCCTGCATCCTGTCATCCAGTAAATCGATATCGAATAAGAGAGGAGGATATCAATATTTATGTAATAATGTCTAAACATTTTTGCTATGAAAAATTGATTCGTGGCAATATTTGGAAGATTTTGGCAAATGTTACAATGGCTGTATGCTCTTAAAAAAAAAGGAGGTCGTACAAAATGGCTTCCATCGGCAATCGTATTGTAATATTATCTATTAAAAATAAAAATAAAATATTTCTGCTCTTCTATATGTATGGTTAAAATTGAAAATCTACTTCCAAGAACTACTAAAAATTAAATTTGGAAAGCACGGATAATCCATCGAATCGGATAAACGACAATGACACATAAAGTGAGGGTCTTGTTAGATATATGTTAAGCTCATGACAACTATAGATGTTACATGATGTGAATGGGTTAATGTTGTTTTTGCAAGCAGATCCTCAATAATATTGTGATCTTAATGTATATGGAAATTGTGACTAAGATATAAAGAGCAGTGAAATGAGAATTTTAGAGAATGGAGCACGGGAATATTATTTTTTAAATAGCAACACTCTCGATTGAAACATTATTTATTTGACTGAAACTAGACGGGTCAACAAAGCCTAAAATCTTGTTTTATAAAATTTTCCAAGCTTTTTTTCTCTCCGGTCTTTTTCCAGACTTTTGTGACTCTATTTAACTTAACCATACAGTTTAACCCTTTATAGGGTTATGCGTGAAATTCCAGGTAACAACACAAATTTCATTAGATCAAAATAATAAATTAACCGAAGAACGTTCTCGACAACGTAATCAAATACAAAAGTTGATATTTCCATGAGCGCAATAGAAAATATAGACCTTAATGTGACTGGTTAATTATTTTTGCTCTATAAAGGGTTAAAAAAATACGTAAATTCCAGAGCTCCACCCTGTATTTATATGAAACACTCATATAGTTATTAAATATATGTATTTATGGAATAAATAAATAAAATAAATAGTTAAAAATATTGTGACACTCATATTGTAAAAAAGATGTGACCATTTTTCGTAAAGCTGTATTCCAAAATTGTCCCATTCATTAAAAACGTTAAGTAAACACAAGAAATTGTGATGACACATTGACAAAGCAGTGATAATTATTGTTTTTGTATTTAAATAACATTGAAATGTTTAACCAGTTCATCGCCACATGTTTGTAGAAACAGCGCAGCAACCATCTCTTGAATATTTCACAAACTAGCGAACCTTTTTGGTTTTTAAATATTTAAAAATATTCATAGATATCGTTGTAAGAAAATCGGAATTAATTTTGAAATACATCTTTCGAATATTGCGAAGCGCGCACAGCTGCGCTTACGGCGATCGCCGGGTTAAAAAAATCAGTTATTTATAAACATTAAAGATATTTGTATCGTTATTTTTCTTTGACATGTTACAGAATTGTTTTTATGCTTTGTTAACATTTTCAAGCAATGCCTTTTATATATCCATTGCATTTAATTATTTATCACTCTCTATCTGGGGCATACAGTGGCCACAAATTGTCGCTATACAGTTCTATCAGCTGCCACTATCCTTGCACCGTCATTTACAAAGGCTGTCAGTAATTATATATCGAATTTATTTGGCAACTGGCTGGACTATTGCATTTAATTATTTATCACTCTCTATCTGGGGCATACAGTGGCCACAAATTGTCGCTATACAGTTCTATCAGCTGCCACTATCCTTGCACCGTCATTTACAAAGGCTGTCAGTAATTATATATCGAATTTATTTGGCAACTGGCTGGACTATTGCATTGAATTATTTATCACTCTCTATCTGGGGCATACAGTGGCCACAAATTGTCGCTATACAGTTCTATCAGCTGCCACTATCTTTGCACCGTCATTTACAAAGGCTCTCAGTAATTATATATCGAATTTATTTGGCAACTGGCTGGACTACTGCATTAGGCTCTAGTTAGAAAGCAAGAGAATTGAACTGCCTTTAGGTACAAATGGTTTAGGCTTCAATAGCATCAGGCTTTTTTACGATCTCTTCAAATACATTTTTTTTTACAACATCCGCTCCATATTTGAAACATGGCCACTTCAAATTGCTGTTTCACAGTTCTGTAAGGTCAGATTGTTTATACCTTATCCCAGAACACCTGTATAACCGAAGATCGACATGAAAACATAGATGGTTCCAGGGAGTCTCTAGGGCAAGAGTTCGCAAATTTGTATAGTACCAGAAATATTGGCTATAGTACCAGAAAAATATTTGGGTGTTCAATAATCAGCATTCTTTAACAAAATCGAATGATCAGTCCGACGCTCTAGAGGCCTAGAAAAATTTATTTTGCCATTTAGGGGTGGCTCAACACCACCGGGGGCATGTGTAGAGCTTAAATTTTATGAAATAAATTAAAAAAAAATCAAATCAGAATTTGAACTGACAGCATTTGAATGACAAACAAACGCTTTAACCACTGGACTTTAAATATTCTGATTGATGAATCACCAAAAAATATTACTAAGATACGGCTAATGTTCCATCAAATGAACCTTCAGGTGCAGAGTTGCTTTGGGACAACGCTGACAGAAATGCGTGCCGACAATATGTTGCAGATTTAAAACGGATATGTTAAGAAAACAACTTCTTAGGATTTCACGGCCAGATTTGATATTGCAACTTTTGGGTTAAGCCGTGTGTGGCGAATTACTACTTTTCAATATTTCGACTGCCACTGGAGTAATTTTTCAAGAAATGCTTTACCGTTTTACACTTTTTTCTACATAAATGAAGCATATGGTCACCACAAATAACGACCACACAGTATAATCAGCTCCCCCCCAAGAAAAAAGATTTCTAATCAATTTCTGAGCTATATAAATACAGCCAGTTGGTGTGACTTTGGTCCCTCACCCGCAAAACACCAGCCATAGTCTATTAATTAAAATTGCTAGTAAGCGAAAATCATTCTGTAAACACTCCCCATTCATAGTGAATTCCTTTTTTAAAATGATGACGTGTGAATGCCGAGCTTGTAGTCCCATGATGTTGGCGAATCAACATTCCACACGTGCAGCGTTTTAGCCATATTTTTTTGGTGTACACGCTCGGCGAAACCCTCCCCGTCCCGTCCTATTTTTGGAGACCCACATGGGGACCCGTTACTGGTCACCAACTTCTTAAGAGGATGATGACTTAAAGTAGTAATTCGCCACACACGGATAAACCCAAAAGCCACAATATCACGTAAAGAAAAACGAGCAAATATGAAAGAAGAAAAAGAGTTTAGTGCCATTATTAGTGGAAAATATATCAAAGAATGTTATATCACATAAAGATTTTTTTTTTTATGTTTTCTAATTAAAAATAATTGTTTTATAATAATAGTTACATAATGATATATGTATTTAATGCATTAGCACTAGCACCCTAGCTTCTAGGCTTAACAAGTAGTAAAAAATATACTCAATTCATAGCTAGGCGCGTAAAATACATTGTCCTAAGAACCCAGCAACGTGACTATTTATTATCAAGGAGGTTTTTTTACATCGAAAAATCAATTATTTTGATGATGTTTAGAATTATTTCCCTTACCTACACTTAACAACTACAATTTATTGTTATAAATCGTTATATATAGCAACACTTTTTTATTTGTATAAATAAATAGCTTGTTTTTTAAATGGTAGAAATAAATATAATACTAGACGAATTAATGTAAACAAAAAACAATTTATACACAACAAAAAAAAAACATTCTTAAATGTAATAAAATAATTAAAATTTAATGTTGTTTTTAAAAAAATTAACAGTGATACACTTTTTTTTTAAATATTCGATAGGTTTTTAATAATCATATCGACTAAAGAAGCAGACGAAAGAAACCAAACATTTTTAAGCGTGTGATCTAGGCTGTCAGGCATCATATATGTCCCCAAGTGGACTTTCACGTAGCGAGAGATGTCTCGGGATGACGTGCTGACGACGCCGACTGACAAAAATTGGTGGCGGAAATTTACGGTGACCATTTGAGAGGAGTGGAGATCGAGATGCAAGATTTTGTTGCTAAGAACCAATCCACCGGATTGATACTACGAAGAATATGTTCTAGATCCGGAGCAGATCTATGGAAATATATGTATTTCAAACAATTCACTGTATTACATTTTCAAAAGGAGTTTATATGTTAATAAAAATAATGAATGAGTGAATCGCTTTTTAATTTCCGCTGTAAAAATGTATTATTTTTCTTTTTTTAAATATGCCTTAATATATTAAATTTTTGAGGTTTATTTACCTCAAACAACGCCTGTTATTTAACCCTTTGGTTACTAAGAATTTTTTTAGCGAACTTGCGAACAAAACGAAGACATTTTACAGCATTTTTTATTACTTTAAAAACTTAAAAATAATTTTTACGCTAGATTGTAAAAATAAAAATAATTTTCATTCCAAGCAGTTCATACTTCAGATTAAGCAAATAAAAAATTTAATCAATAATAATTATATTTGCCAATAAAAAAATATAGACACCGAAAAATAAAATATCCAAGCTCAAATTTGATTTTGAGATCATACATGATGTAAATAATAAATGTTTATTACTGTCAACTTGTGTTTAGACGAGCCGAGAATATTCGATGCTTTGTCTTTTTCGCACGAGAATCGACCGTCGAATATTCGACGCTTAGTAACCAAAGGGTTAAGGCATCTTCTAATAAATAAGTGTTAAGAGATCACAAGTTTAAACATACAAAAATGTTTCCATTTCGTTCCGTTTTCTATGCGAATATAATTTTCAAAAAAGTAAAGAATATTTTAAAAATTACACATGTTCAAATACTGAAAATAAAAAAGAGAAAATTGTTGACCTTGCCTTGAATGTAAAAGTGCATTTGTCACCCACAATAGCAGCAGCTGATATAGCTAAAGCTATTTGGCATACAAATTTAAGCAGCGAGCATATTTTTTTTTTTGCAAGTCATAATTGGTATACCGAAAAATCCGTGTACAAATTCAGGATGTAGAATTGATTTGTGACCTCGTGCGACTGACCCCGACTGGTATATACGGAGTCCATATGCTCCGTGATGTATTGTTCGTATGCTCGTTGATAGACAGGCTTTTAGTTCGCAGATTATTATGGAGAATAGTATGGTGGCTGAATTGCAGAGGATAAGTAGGCCGTTGGGACTATGCGACACATAGGCAAGTCTCAGACTGGAAGCAAATATTTCATTATCTGAAAATAATAAAAAAAAAACAACATAAGCTAACTATTGTAACAACAAAATGTATTAAAGAGTGAGTGGTTTAATAATTTTATATTAGCCTTTAAACGCTCAGTGGTCCCATATACGGGACCGCAAATTTGCGTCGCTCAATGCCCTAGCAGGCCAATGTTTGTTATTTTTCGTCGCACAATAGATTCTTCCATGAACTTACTTTAATACTATTATTACAAATTAATGTAATTCGATTGTGAAATGAACCATAAGCACTCCTGTATGGGACCGTAGGGCATTGAACATAGCCAATCTGCAGTCCTGTAAGGAAACCACTGGGCGTTTAGAGGTTAAAATAAAAATATATGAAACTTAAATTTAAAAAAAAAATGCATGGCAGTGAGAGCGCGGTAATCAGTCTGCAAGTTTGGGGTTGGTAACCCCGGGATTATTCTCTATGGTACATATTTAAAATTTCTGTGGTATATAAGAATTGTTATGTATCTCACCATATAGTGTAGCAGCAGTCACCAGAGACGCTCCAGCGGCAAGCTCGCTAAGGCCGGGCTGCGGCGCGCCTCCCAGTACTTTCCCGTGTACTGCCAGAACTCTTCACCATTCTCGTTCACCGATTTACTGCAACAGAAAGATATAACATGGTAAAGAAATGGATTTCGCGCGTCGTGCGTTCATTGGCTGTCGTGTATCGCATCGCTCATTTTCTATTGCAAGGTGGCATGCTAGCACATTACTTAGAATTTCTTATCTACGAATATACACCCCTTCTTGATTTCAATCACATAATATAAGCATCAGCCTCTCTTTCAAAAGGTTGTTATTCAGTCCCGTGAGGGCATGATGAGGAGCAGGTCAGCAAAACAAAGACTTTTTCAAAAGAACATTGACATATATTTATGATAAACTTTACAAGCTTCCGGCCTGGGCAGAATGACATGCCGGCAGGCTGTACTGCGACCTTCTCGACCGTCAGCACACAACTGACCCGTGCGGCCCGTGGTCGGTCACTAGCGCCGTAAGTGGCAATCTATATAACTAACGCCAATATGGCGACACAATGTCTGACAAGCGAACAGAAATACGAGACGAAAGATTGTATACATCGTGCTGATGTCAATATGTTATGATACCGTCCGTCGCCATGTTGTAACGATGACCGGCATCGCACCCCAATAGCGCCACTGATTGTCAGGGGTAGACGAATGAATCATTGTTCCCCGGTAGCACCACCAGCATAGACAGCAGACAAAACAAGGAACTACCCCCACGGTTTTTGTTGTCGCTGGGTTGAAAAGATTGGCCGGAAGAGGAAGTCCGAAATTCCGTTTCCAGGGGGGCACCGCGTGGAGGTTCTATATAAAATGAGAGACTCCAACTCTGGCAACAAATCGCACCAGAGGATTTCATTACTCCAAAGGAAGGCCTCCCAACTGGCAAGAGCCTTGACTGGCCGACCTGGAAATCCCTAAACAGATTAAGAACCGGAGTTGGTAGAGCAAAGGACAACCTCGAGCGGTGGCGAATGCTTCGGCAGGGAGAGACACTATTGTGCGACTGTGGAGACCTGCAGACCGCCTCACACCTACGATGCTGCTCCATGTGCCCAACAAGTTGCACATCTCAGGACCTAATGCTGGACAACACACGAGCTATCGATGTTGCCAGATATTGGGAGAAAATAGTTTGACGTCACTGACACGAAGAAGAAGACCCCCACGGTGCCTGTCAGTTAGTCGGGTACCTACCACCGCATGGGGCGCGTCATGGTTGCAGCGATCTTGATTTTAGATCACTCTCCTGACATAGGGCTGCCCTTATGGCATTAACATTAATATCAGCTTAATATAGCTCTTTTAGGCTGATGCCGTAAAGCTTCGAAAAACGATTTTTTGTCTCTTATTTATGTATATTTGACAGTTGCTTCATTTCATGCTAGTGCAACTGTCATATTTAATTTGATTTTTTGCCGTGACTGACTTGGCGGCGCTGCGTGTCACAGTGTTCCGGCAGTTGTCAGTTAACTTTTCGTCCAGCCGGCGAACGCCATACCGGTCGGACGAAAAATCAAGTTTTAATAAAAATAAATGCGAATTGTGCTTCAAAAAAAAGTTTTTGTGTTGTTAATCTGCTTTTGTGTCCTTCCTCCACGCGGCCACGTGACGAACCCGCGACTTGTCCTTCTTTTTAAAGACGGGGGATGTCAACATTAATGCGTGCTATAGTCTTAAGTCTAATTTTATATATCAAGTAGTGGCCTTAGTCAACTTGCCCCCTGAGTATCAGTTGATGGTGTTGTTTACCTGAACCAGCGGGGCACGTGTTGCTTGTTCTCCTCCTCCAGAGCCTTCCTCCTGTCTCTCTGAGCTTGTTCCAGCTTCAGCTTCAGCGTCTCTGCAGCGTCCACGTTGCCTTCTTCCAGAGCTCTTTGATCAGGCCTATAACACAAAACACACTGACATATAACACCAGAAACACAACTCTATATATTATCTGCATTACCAATATGTTTATGGATATGGTGGTGAGAGCTGGAGAACCAAAGTTGGTAGAACGAAATTGTTACCTAAAGCGCGTGTCTGTGCAGGGCAGTGCCTTGGCTAGTTCCGGATCTAACTCATTCAGTTCCATGGCAAAGCTGGTGAAGCCGTAGTACAGCTCAGAGTCTTCAGGCATGTTGGCTGAAAACACATTACAAATCATTTTGTTAGTTATACATATTTATTTATTTACCTTGTTTCACATGGACACGTAATAAAAGTTCTCTATTAGGAGATTGCAGTTTCGACTAACTCGTAGTCTTCTCAATCCTTCTCTTGCTAAGAAATAACTGGAGAAGGATTGAGAAAGTCTACGAGTTAGTCGAAACTGCGGTCTCCTAATAGAGAACTTTTGTTACGTGATCCACGTGAAAACAAGGTAAATAAATAAATATAATTATAATTTAAAATGGATCTCAAAGTGAATGCTGAAAACATTGAAAATATCATTTCGTTAGTCTTCTGTACTATCGCAATAGACAAGAAATTCGCCACACACACGGTGCAGCCCAAAAGCCACAATTCCATATTATAACAAATCAAATATCACGTCGCTTGGCCGTGAAACGCTCACCTACCATGCAAGATTCCCACGAGGTTTAAAATATATATGGCCAAATATTTTGACCACCATTGCGGGTTCTTCTTCACGGTTGACGAAGTCGTCAGAAGAAGACCTCTGCAATGGCGGTCGAAATATTGGATCGAAAAACAATTCGCCACACACGGCTAAACCTAAAAGCCAAAATACTCAAAATTCATACCGTAATATCTAAAATCTACAAATAAATAAAATTCTTTAACGTATTTATAAACTGTATTAAGAACAGCCCTTTGAGAGTAAGGCTGTTTGCAAAGCTATGTGTTGATATAGAAGCAAATTATACCTGTGAAAATGATTCAAATTAGCATTTGTAGTAAGGGTAAAAATAGCATATTTTTTCTAAAAAAACCAAGCATATTGCCTGCAAGATTTAAAAACATTGTGCCAATAAAAACCAACATCCTTTGCATAAAATTTTCATGCGTTATATTGGTATCGCCGAGGGGCGGGACGCGACTGACTCTGGGCGCTCGTCGGTGCTGAGACTCTCGCCAAGCGCCCGAGTGGCGATGTATATAACTGACACACCCGTGAGCGGACTTGTCCAAAATGCCAATGTGGCGACACATAAATGTATGACAAGCGAACAGAAATAAGAGACGAAAGATTGTATATCGAGGTTTTCGGTACACGTCAGCAAGGGCTACATCATGCTGATGTCAGTATGTTTGATCGGCATGATTCAAATTATATTGTGTAAACTGTGTTCTCACCTGGTCTCCATATGCACTTGGCCGCTGGTGGCTGACCGCAGAAGAGCGCCTCGGACCATCTCCCAAACAGCTTCCTCAGAACCTTCCCGTCGGGGCCCAGGATGGAGCCGTGCACCTCGTGCCTCTTTGCTGACCAGTAGCTCGCCTGAAATCAAACTAAATTATTAGGGGTACCAAGAAGAAAGTTCGTATTTTTTCAACGTATAACTTAGTAGTCAGTTCTGGTTCATCTACCATTCAGGATACATATCTTTTTTGTTGCTGCTATCTGCATCACTATGACAGATGGTGATAGTGATGCAGATATCTCACATGTGGATTATATGACGCTTGCCATGCTACATATGGCTAAGCACTGCATGTAGAGTGTTGATTCAGCAACATCATAGACCACAGTCCGACATTCACTCATCATCCAATTATTACGGAAATTTACTATGAATGGGTGATGCTCATGAGACCACTTTTGTCTACCACAAATTTTATTTAATCTTTTGAACGAGGTGCCTTTTTGGTAGATTTCTTCATCTATTTTTGAGTTATTCATGAAAACTGTAATATATTTTCTAGTAAACTAATATATTGGATGTTGTTTATAGTTTTTGACTGGAATCCGATATATTTTATATTCATTTATTTATTAAGTTAGTTTTGAACACCACATCAGCAGAATAATGCTGCGACATGAGGCTACAAATTCCGTGTAAAGCTCATGACCGCTATAGATGTCATACGCAGTGAATGGGTTAATATATTACGCCTGGCATTTTACATGTGATGGATAACATTCACACCATTCACGGGGTATTTAAGGAGATTAGAAATTATTAAAAATATATATATATATATATCTGACGGGGATTGAACCTACGACATTTGGAAAGGCTATTTTTCGTAAATAATAAAAAAAATAAGAATACAGGTATACCTTAACAAAGGTGAGCTTGCAGGTGAGGGTCTCGCTGGTGATCTTGAGTTCCCCATACTGGTCCACCCAGCGCTGCCCACCAAACAGGTTGTGCACGCAAGTCGTTACCTAAGATCATAAACATTCATTTAAAATTTATGTTAATAACATATTGTGAATTTGAATCACCATTTTTTTCAGCACATTTCAAGTGAATCGATTGACATATTTTTTAAATTTCTATTCCATAGTTGGAACGCATGAACTTGACAAAAATCTGCCATGCAGTTCTCAGCTACAATTAAACATGCTTTGTTATGCACCCGGACCATCACTTGGGTACATACGAGGGTTATCCATAAAATAAGGTTTCCATGGAACTACAGTCCTGAAAAGCGCTGTTATGGTGGATCCTGTGATTCTGTAGTGTACCCCCACTCCAAATCCTTTCCCTAGTGAGATGCCTAAGGAGCTCAGTCTTGGCTTGGCAGCCCTCTGAAGAAACAATCGCAAAAGTGGAGGGAACGATGCTCTCAGATCGAAGAGTGACGGTTTGTAAGCTCTACGAAATGATCCCTGATGTCAGAAACATACATAGATATAGGAACTTACTTGCAAAGCAAACGCTTTGACCGTTGAGCTATACCAGCCGGCATCAACTTATCCAAGGCATAGCTGAGAGAAAAACTGTCGCAGTCAGTATTTCAGTTGTGGATGAGTGTAGGATACTTGTGTATAAAACCTAAAATGTTAGCAATATACATGCCCTAGATGGGAATATTTACAGCAAGTGTTCGAGGACATTAGTTGTAGCTCTTATGCTGAGCTGAAGAGGGTTGCGGAGGACCGAGAGGAATGAAGATCGAGATGCAAGATTCTGTTGCTGCAAACCAATCCATCGGATTGATACTACGAAGAAGATACATGCCTTGTTCCAGGTGTACTTGTCGCCCCACTTGGGCAGCGCCACGTGCACGGTGCTGGCGGGCTGGAACTCCATGGACTTGCCCCAGAACTTGGTCTTGATGCGCGCCTCCTGCGAGAAGGTGAAGCTCTTGGACTCGGCGTAGCAGGCGCTGACCGGCGGGTGGTGCGACACCTGGGAGCAACAATCAACAGTGAGCGATATGCTGCAAGTATAACATAAGCTACCAAGTAAAATAAACCGAGATCATTATCTAGACACCTATTCTATGTTATAAATATTTATTTATTTACCTTGTTTTTATATGGATCACGTAAGATAAGTTCTCTATTAGGAGACTGCAGTTTCGACTAACTCGTACCCTTTATCAATCTTTCTCTTGTTAAGATATAACTGAGCTGCGATAGTACTTTGCAAGTGGTCTAACCCATTTTATGTAGGAGAGGGGGTAGGAGTATGTCTCTAAGGGAATGACAAGAGAGGGAGACATATAGGGTTGCAAGGATGAAGAAAAAAAAAAGTAAATAAATAAACAAATATTTATAATTTATAATGGATCTCAAAGTGAATGCTGAAAAAACATTGGAAAAAAAAAACCTATTCTGTCTCTAGAGATCATTAAATTTGATGCTGATCAATCAACAAGATGGTGACGGCCGGTATCAGTGTCTAGACACCTATTCTACGTCTCTAGATCTGTTGCACCTGTTCTCCCAGGAAGCGGAACCCGCGGTCCTCTCGCGTGCACTCGTAGGTCTCGCCCAGCAGCGGGTTGAATGGTTTGCTGGCCGCGCGGTGTCTAGCTGACCCGCACGCCGACACAGCAAATGCGGCCACCAAGGTCATGCGCGCCACAGCCTCAGATGCACCCGCTGCCAGGTCCAGCAGCTCAGAGTACTCCAACTCTTCACAAAGCCTCTGCAACAAAACATACATAAAAAAATACATAAATGCATCAATAATGTTTTTGAAAAAATTTCAACCCGAAATAAAATTATTCTCAAGGGTACTTGGTAACTGTTTCCGTAACCGCGGCTGCAGACTAACTGCGGTGGAGACACTTCTTAACCGAAACTGAGCGAAAGATACAATGTTCATGTAGAAAAGGGACCGGAGTAGGGATAAATAGACAATAGTGTTCACTGTGACCATATGGTCACGCTCGTCTCTGGAGGGTTTAGGATGTACCTGTAGCATGTTGAGGGGTTCATTGATGGTGACAGGCATGGAGACCTGACTGAGGTCCTTTCCGATGTTCTTGCATAGAAGGTTCCAGAGGCTGAGTCCCTCTGTGTCCGGCCTCACGGCGGAAAGTCGCGTGCGCCGCCTCGTCAGTCCGGCACCCCCAGCGCTCGTCACTGCAACGACAACGCACATTCAATATTACAACTGTCCAATTGCATAAATTTTCTCATTTTAGCACATCGAAATCTATTTCAGTGAAAGAGTGAAAAACTTCAGTCATCGCTCGAGACAGAACTTTCTAAGCTCCTCAGGACTCGGAGAGATGAAGACTGAGCGCTCGTAATGGGTGACAGCCCAGCGTCGAAATGATTATTAAGGCCATTTACGGAACTAGCCTCGCCAATGACAGGACTTGTCAAACAAACAAAAAGGTGACGCAGCACCATATTTATTGACTCATTTAATTGAATGTATCTTACAGCTGAGATCTGTGGGAGGTTCAGAATTCTCTGAACTGACGGATCCTTCCTCGCTGGACAAGCTGCCCGCTTCAGATGAAGTGTCACCCTCCAGTTCTATTACACCGCCCTAAAATCAAAATCAATAATGAATATGTCATAACCTTATTTATATTATTATTTCACCTTAAGATACATTTTAATATTAAATGCAATAAGAGTTTCAACCTTCTTTTAACACAACAATGAGCACTGTTTCACTTGATGGAAGACTGCAATTTCGCGATTTATGCACTACGCACGTATTGTACATTTGCGCATATTGGAACTGATGAAACTTTGTATTTTGTTATTGATTGAAAAAAAATGAGTAGATTATTTCTAGAGGATTCTAGAAACTTGTATTAGGAATGGAATATTCTGGAAACATGAGATATTCTGAAAATGTGACTACAGACAAATAATTTATCCAAAAATATTTTTTTTTCCACTCATCTTCATATATGTAAGTAATATTTAAAATAGGATAGATAGATAAGAATAAATTAGTTGAAACTACCAATAATGTAGGATATAATAAAATAGTAATAATAGTAATAATAGTAACAAATCGTTTAATGTAATAACACTTCAAGACAAGTAATTATTTTTCTTGAAGAGATCCATATTGTATGAAGGAAGAAACACAGATGTTGGCTGAGATGTTTCCAGACGGTTGCCTATTCAAGCACGTCACACGCCCAGTGTTGCTTACCTTCAGTAATTGTTTGAAGAGTGCAGGTAAGTCAAAGTTGTTGCACTCTATGAAGACTCTTTTATAGCCATTTCCCATCATCTGGGGTCGGCTCTCTTTGTGCACATTCGCCATGTCTACCTGTCCTGCGCTGCATTCTCCGTCAAGCCCAGAGTTTTCAAATCCTTGTCTACAGTTGCAGTCCAGGTTGCCTGTGGTCTTCCAGGTCTTCTTCTCAGCATGGGTATGTTGAGAGCTTTCTTCAACGTGTCCTAATCTCTCCGTGTCACATGCCCATACCATCTTAGGCGGTTTTCCCTTATCTTTTCACTTATGGGGGCCACCCGAAATTAACCCCGAATACGCTAAATTGGAACTTTGTCCACTCTAGTCCCCGCCCGCCTCACGTTTCAGCGGGATCCAACACTTCGATCCGTAGAGCATAGCTGGCCTTACAGCAGTTTTGTAGATTTTACCTTTGGTTCTAACTGGAATCTTGCTATCACAGAAAACCTCAGAGAGAGACCTCCATTTCAGCCATCCTGTGTTTGTTCTCTATGAAGACTAAAAATAAAAATATTTATACAATTTATATTTAATATTGAGTTATTTTACTTCTACGGCATTGATGTCTGCGGCTTCCGTTTGTCCATCCAGAGACAGCAAGTCCTCAGCATCGTAGAACTCTGATGCAGACACACAAGAAGAACTGTAACTGTGAGACGTGTGGAAGGGCCTGGCAGCCTGCAATACAGAAACGACATGTTATAAATATGCTATGTAATACATATAAGTTTTAGACTCTGTTAAATGGATAACTAGTTTACTTACCTAATGATAGGTCAAGCCGCTATTAAAATCAGATTAAACTCATTTCACATGAACCAACTAACACATACACAAACTTATGTCACCTAATTCACTGAAGATATTCACATTTTTTAATGGCATTTTTCTCCTAGAGAAATGTCATATAATATGGTGTTTGTTATGTATTTTTATTTACAATATTTATTTATATAAATGTTGTAGAAAAGGGCGCCAAGTAGGTCACCGGTGACCTACGTTACGGCCTCTTAGCTTACAAGGCACTCAACGGAACTGCACCGGGCTATCTGACAGAACTTATTAAGCCTTCAGAAATAAGCGTGCGTGGAGACACTCAGATCGGCTAGAGCAAATAGAAGCACCCTGCAGCTGACGGGAGGTAGTCCTAGCACGGTCTTTGGCAATCGGGCTTTCAGCTACGCTGCGCCAATGGCCTGGAATTCACTACCGGAAAGCATAAGAGAGCTTAAAGCGGAGGCATCCTTCAGAAGCAGACTCAAGACCCACCTTTTTACTCAGAGAGGCAAAGAAGCGCTTTTGGAATGATCATTCGGTCATAAAAGAGCGCTATACAAATACTAATATAATAATAATAATACGTCTTTTTTCTTCGAACAAACAGTTTCTGTACGCCAGCGGTTACATTTCAATGGAATTTTAACATTGAATGTGACCTATATGGCGCCTCTGAGTCGAATGCATTAAAAACATTACGTGGCGTTAAACGTGTTAAGAATGATTACCAATTTGTGTTGATACATATCAAATGACGTTAAAGCCGCTTGGAATATTTAATTAAAAATACATATATATGTCATCAATAAGTATATGTATAACTCACAATTTCCGATGGGGGCCCGATGGAGGTCACGTCAGACGTGTCAGAGACGCCGTGGATCCTCGACAGTCGACCCTTCAGTTCTGCAACATATTTAGTTTATTATAGGACGATATGTTTTCAGTAGACAATGCTTATCCGAAGTAGCCAAAACATGTCGTCCTATAATAAAAAAATGTGGAATTATTTCTAAATATTTTTAAAATTTTTTTTTTTTGATAGTTACCTACAAGGGTTATCCGTAAAATAAGGTTCCCAGTGATTTTTCACAGTTTAAAACATGTTTAATTCCATGAATGCGTACATTTTTGGAAAGTGCAGACTTTCACATATTTTTTAACATAGTCGCCACTGAGGTCAATGCATGTTTGCATGCGGTATACGAGCTTTTGAATACCCGAGTAAAAAAAATCTGCCGCCAAGCCACGCAGATACCTGAGAACCGCTTCTTCCAGCTCTTCTCTATCGCCGAAATTCGTTCCACCCAGGTGTTTTTTCATGTCAGGAAAGAGATGGCAGTCACTTGGGGCTAAGTCCGGGCTGTAGGGTGGGTGTTTGAGAATACCCCATCCAAATATTGCGATGAGCTCGTTTGTGGTCTTCGGTCAACATTCTTGGCACACACCTTGCGCAAACCTTACTTCACGGATAACCCTCGTACTTAGATTGTACCTAGTTTTAGAGATTTCATTTTTTTTTTGCTTTTACATAAGTCCGGATGCAATACTCGAGAAATTAAACTTAATAAATGATTGCCCAAGTGTTAAATCATTATTATACTTATGTTTTCGTAAGTATAATAATAATTTTTAAAATAAAATAACATTTACAATTGTAAAAATGTACACAACATATCAGCAAAGCTTGGTAGAAGTACAGACAAAATGAAAATGATAAAATAAAAAATAAAAACACAAAAAATTCGAAACTAACAAAATGTATGAATGTATTTGAAATAAATAATTTAAATATGGATCTCAATGTTTACAATACAAATATTCACTAATTCACTAAAAGTAAAAAAAAGGTTGTCAAATAACCAAAATCTCTACTACTATATAACAAAATAAAAATAACACTCTCAGATTACTATTAACATCCTCCTCTCTCAAAAGGGGTGTTATTTCGTCGTGTGAGAGCAGGATGAGGAGCAGGTCAGCAAACAAAGACTTTCTTTTAGAAGCACATTAATTATATTAACGTTAAAACATTACAAGCTTCCGGCCAAGCGGAAACATACCGCTGGCCGTAACGCGGCCTTGTCTCGCTAAAGGGTGGGGACCGACTGGCGTGTGGGCTCGCCGGCGCTGCGGATCTCCCTCAGCGCTCAAATGGCCATGTCTATAACTAACACACCCGTAAGCGGACTTGACCAAAATGACAATATGGTGGACACATAAATGTATGAGAAGCGATCAGAAATACGAGACGGAAGATTGTATATCGAGGTTTTCGGTAACAGTCAGCAAGGACTACATCGTGCTGATGTGATACAGGTATATATATTCTTTACATAAGCACATACAAGAGGATAATAACACACAAGTGATGCAGAAATCTCATAATTGCATATGATTAAGTGATGCATGCGGAGTGTTATTCCGCCAACATCACAGATGTGACTCTTGCATTATGAATTTATTACAAGAATTCACTTCACGCCACACAATGAATGGGTGACGTTCACGGGACAACTTTCATATACCACCAATTTTAATTAATAGGCTTTGTCATTTTACAGATGAGGCTTGGGAATCAATTGAAAATCTTTTATTCTTTTAATCTCTGTTGGGGATACAATGTACGTTCTTCGGTTTGGTAAACAAATGCTTACACCACTTTGCCATACCCACCAGCAAATGCCCTGCGACATATCAAAGAGCAGCTGACAGTAGTGTAGTGGTAATTTATGACGACGATATATGCTCCGACTAGGCAACGGATATAAAGAAAGAAGAAAATTTCACAAAATACCGGATCTGAGAGTGTTACTAAAAAAAATAACTAAAAAAACATGCAAATTTAAAAAATTCTAAAATAAAAAAAAATCATGCTTTCGTAAAAACAAAACCAAACTGAAAACATTTTGGATACATTCAAAACTCCATTTTGAAAATTTTCAATTTCAAAAGATACTCAAGAATTGGTCTACCTCAAGAGAGAGGATTCTAGAAATATACTTTACGGTAGAAAAAAAAAGATATGTCTACGTGTCTTCTTTTACGACACTTCGATCGGCCGGTTTCACAAAACTACGGGAAATATCAACAGTCGACGGGTTTGCACGGCTAACCTAACCTCAAGATGTGTGATTCCTACGTTGTACATAAGTGAAACTATGTGTTTGCTATTTGTGGTGTGTGGCCAATATGAATGGTTAATTTTTTATTACTGTTTCATGATTGGCTACAATAAAAATGCGTGTGAGATATGAGCACACATGTGAGACAGTATGAGCATATATGTGAGACAGTATGATTTTCATGAATTATTGAACTTTGTGTGGTAAGTTTTTATTTTATGTTATCGCATGCACGAGAGCACAGCCGGTCAAGACCAGTGCACTCTATGACGCTCAGCCAGGGAGGCTGGACGCTGCATGCGGGAAACGTGTTTTGCGTTTGTGTTTGTGTGTGGGTTAGGGAGATTGTAAGTGTATATTTATCTGTTTCTTGAAGAGATCCAGATTGTAGGAAGGAGCAAACACAGACGCTGTAAGAGCATTCCAAAGCTTACCGGTGGCATTAAGGAAAGAACTTTGGAAACTGCCAGTTCTTGGTCAACACACATTAACCGTGTATGGATGTTTGGCAAGTGTAAGACGAGTTTGTCGGATGTGGGTGGGGGCAGGAGGAATTAGTCCTTTAAGTTCCAAAGAGCAGCGACCGTGGTAATAACGGTAGAAAAGACTAAGTGAACCAATCATACGCCTGTGTTCCATTGATTGCAGGTTGGACGTAAGAGTGTCATTGTTTATCAAACAAATTGCTCTTCTTTGAACTGAGTCAATTAAGTTTAGAAGTTATGAGCATACATGTGAGACAGTGTGATTTGTCTTCTGATCTGTGTCTTTAAAATGGACTAATAGCTTTACAATATCGGCTCAAGTAATTTAGAATTAGAATGTTTGATTTCTATGATTCAGTGATGGTTTGTGAGGCAAGAGATAGAGATCAAGTGAGTGTGTGAGACAGCGGCGACATTACAATACCATCAGTACCACAATAACAAGTAATATATCATATATCTGAGATGGAGTTTTGAGAATACCGCATGGGGAGTGCAAGGCCGCTGTGGTCGGTGGGTGGGAACCTGAGTTCTGCTGTAGGGCGGCGGCCAGCGCCCCCCGGAGGCCGGACACCACGGCGGAGGCTGACGACGTCGCTGCGGCAGACTCTCGAGTGGAGGAGCTCCCTGCGCCCCCGCTGGGGCCCCCGCTTGAAGCTTGCGGCTCAAGGTCGACGAGGACTTTGAGGCGATCGCGCTCGGCGATTAGCGTTCCTAGGACGCTCTTCAGAGTTGCCACGACTGTAAAAAAAATACACTCGTTAGTAATGATTACATCAGAAACAACATATTACGAGGGTGATCCATAAAATAAGTTTCCCATGGCGCTACAGTCCTGAAAAGCGCTGTTATGGTGGATCCCGCAATTCTGTAGTGTTCCTTGGTTCCCCCATTCCAAATCCCTTCCCTAGCGAGCTGCCTGCGGAGCTTAGTCATGGCTTGGCAGCCGTGCGTGGTGGATCTCCCCCTTGCTTCACCCACCAGGTGTGAGCTGCGCTCGGTGATCCATTTCCTGCCGGCAAAAAACATTGCGCCGGTAGAAATCCATTCCCAGCTATGCGAAATTTATGGCGACAAGTGTATGAGCGTACAACACGTGCGCAAATGGTGCAGAGAGTTCAAGAACGGGCGTACTGATGTCCACGATGAGGAGCGTTCCGGACGGCCATCTGTTTCTGACGAAACATGGATGGATCTCCCCCTCGCCCGCCAGGTGTGAACTGCGCTCCTGATTATAACAGCCTGAATATCATTTATTTGAACAGAACTCACTGTCTTTAGCTAAGATTGTGAAGTCATGTGAAGCGTGGTGATCGGGCGTCAGTCCGGGGCCCGCGCAGGGGTTAGTGAGGTGCTCCGCCCCCGGCAGACTCTGAGGTCTCGCCGCCGCTGAAAACAAAACCAAAAAATCAATAACCAAATACCACATAACAAACCACACATGTTACATACGTTGTTACATACTATTTAGAGTAAAATTAAAATAATTTAAAAAGGAACTTCTAACAGTAATATTTATGTTTTCTAATAATAAATAAAATGATTTAAACCAACGGGGAATGAAAGTAAACACCTCTAAAGATAAAATCAAAACGGTTTCATGTGTTTAAGATTAATATTTATGAAATTGTTTCAATGCCGAATATTGTGGCTTTTGGGTTTAGCCGTGTGTGGCGAATTACTTCTTTCCAATATCTCGAACGCCATTGCAGGGGTCTTCTTCAGTTTTGACGACTTACTGAAGAAGACGCCTGCAATGGCGGTCGAAATATTGGAATGAAGTAATTCGCCACACACGGCTAAGCCCAAAAGCCACAATATCAAATCTGGCCGTGAAAAGCTAAGAATTTATTCAATACTGAATGTCCCAAATCATCATACCGAGAAACCATAACCTCTAAACAAGGACAATGATACATTTTTTAAATGGCTACATAATAATGATAGGTACCAACCATTAACTAGTGTTATCATTGATAAAAAAAACACCACATACATGTCACCAGTATTATTGGATAGATAGATGCTGGGTAATGTGTCATTTGAAGCATAAATATACTTATCTGACCTATTTTCATATATCGCATTGGTTCTTCTATCCTTGAGATATCAGATGATGCATTAAAAAGTATTATATTTAACAAACGTTCATTATATAACTCTATACACGTAGTGGCATTGACAAATGTGGTTTGCAGAAAAATCGCTCATGTGACAAAACCTAACCATATTTATTTACATACTTTACAGATTCCTGTAAAGAATACATGTAGGTTGATAAATGGAATGACTGCACTTCCAAGTTCCTACCGTAGATGTCACAATGAGTACTGAAAGTAGCAAAACGATACATCACGGCTACCGATGTCAACGGTAGGGGAATCTTGGATGGCATATATCGACAACCGATGCGAAAGGATTAAACACTGTTGAAAAAAATAGTTGCTTATTATTATAGTGTTTCTTTTCCTCAAAAATGATTTCTAAATAAAACGGGAGGTTTTCATTTTTTTTTTCATTATTCCAATAAAGTGATATCACTTGCGTAACTTTACAATTATTTGTACGCAGCCTGAAGAAAAGAAAGGCAGACTATCACATTGTATTAGACTATCTATGAAGCGTTTCATTTGACGTCAAATTTACACCAATTTTCTTTAAGACGCCTAAATAAGTTTTGTTTAAAAAAATTGAACGATAGTATCATATAAAACACGCAACTGAGTTGTCTACATAGTTAGTCGAGAGGGGGTAAAAGGGGCTATCGAAAAGGGGTAATTAATAAATAAACGGAGGCATTTTCAAGGAGATGAGAGGGGGTTTGTGCTGAAGAAATAATATCATTGTGCCTTACGGATAAGTGCAGAAGCCAAATATGTAGAAAGAAAGACTGGAATAAAAGAAAATATAAAAAACTCACAGAAGAAGAAGAGCAAGTTACAAACACAAACAAAAATATTTAAATCGAACTAGGAATATTTTTCAAATAAATTTTAAATTATACATATTTATTTTATTACCTTGTTTTTACATGGATCACGTTGGATAAGTTCTCTGTGTCGGAGATGCAGTTTCGACTAACCAGTAGCCTTTCTCAATCCATCACTTGTTAAGAGATAACTGAGCTGCGATAGTACTTTATAAGTGGTAAAAGCCATTTTATGTAGGAGAGGGGCTAGGGGTATTTCTATCAGGGAATGATAAGAGGGAGACAGATAGGGTTGCAAGGATGAAGAAAAAAATGCTTTAGGTATTATTATTATTTATTTTATTATTTTAATTATATATTTTTTTGATAATAATTATTATTAACTTTTATAGTTCCCTCTCTTATCATTCCCTGATAGACACACCCCTACCCCCTCTCCTACATAAAATGGGTTTGACCAGTTATAAAGTAATATCGCAGCTCAGTTATCTCTTAACAAGTGATGGATTGAGAAAGGCTGCGAGTTAGTCGAAACTGCAGTCTCCTATACAGAGAACTTATCTTACGTGATCCATGTAAAGACAAGGTAAATAAATAAATATTTATCAATTTTCCTATAGAATATTAATTTTATTGAACATTTCTATGTAAAAATATTTTTGGTTGAAACCTATAATACAATTGATTTAACCATAAAATTATAATGTTTTTTATTTGATTGATTTCTGATAATAAGCCAAGGGTGTAAAAGAGAAGACAGCTGCAGTATCCGAGGTATATTTCGTCATTAGATAATCACATTTTTTATGAGATTGCTAGAATAGTCAAATACATATTCAAGACAATGGCACCTAAGTGTCCAAAATCAAATAAAAAATTATATCAAACGGTAAGATTGTCGAAAACCTTAAAAAACATTAAAAAACTAACTGTGCCGGAACCGAGATTGCGGTCCCGAAATTACAGCATCAGCTTATATGGTGATGCCGGAATACCAAGTATCCGGCACTGAGGATTAGACCAAAGACCGGAGATGAGTTGGTACTAATGTATTTTATACGAGTCCCCTTTTTATACCCTAATTTACAACATGAGTAAGCAGTTATAACAATAATATTTATACATTTGAATGTCATACACTGCACATTCCTCGATAAGGTTTTTGGACCTTGATCCCTTCAATCCACATAGAGTGGCAGATTATTGGGATGATCTATGCTACGTATCGATGCGTAAGCATTCCTTATTAATATTAATATTACTAATACATAGAATTTCGTACACCGCGAATTCCTTGATACTTGTTGTTTTGGAATTTGATCACTGACTGTATGGATTGACAGATTCCATCTAAGATGAGAGTTGATTATAACAATTACTTTGGAGGCTTAATACAAATAGATATGTTTGCAATAACGTTTTGAACACTAACAATTATAATGATTATTTCATTTGCATAGATCGATATTCACAATGTGTAAAACAATAACATGGTAACCATGAACACTAAGTGTGATTCGATGTACATATTAAAATATATTTGTTGTTTACCGAGTGGAAGGCTTGATGATGGTGCTGCCAGAGAGTGCGCCGATGCCGATAGAGTTGACTGCGGAGACGGTGGAGCTCCAAGAGACAAAGACTGAAAGGAATGTTCAAAACATTTTTTTAGTTAACATTAAGACAACCTTCTACTTGTACTCATAGAGTTTATATGATAACATCCTCCTCTCTTTTAAAGTGTTATTCAGTCGCGTGATGGTGAGCAGATTAATAACACACAGACTTTTTCAGAAGCACATTGACATATATTTACAATAAACTTTACAAACTTATGGTCCGACCTAGTCACAGCATTCAGGCCGAGCCACGATACAATATGCTCTCGCCGACGGACGACACACGACTGCCGCGCTCGTGATGGGCTGTCCCCCAGCGCCACAAGCGACGGTCTATATAACTGACGTCATATCCGTCACCGGACGGTTTCAATTCACATCAATCGGGGGGGTATTTTAGTAAAAATATTTTGTTATTTTTTTCTTATGACTCCTTAAAACTAGACTAAGCCTAACACGTCTAAATATGCGTGTCAGACGAGCGAACAAAAATATGATACAAAAGATCGCATATCGAGGCATTTTGGCACCAGCCTGCAAGGACTATATTGAGCTGATATCAGTATTTTTACCGTCAAGCTCAGCGCCCCCTGGGGCTCCGTGTCCACCCGCAGAGCTGTTGCCCCCAGGTCCACGGAGCCTCCCTTGGAGGAGCCGGACTTCTTCTTCCTCAGACCAAACTTCTTTCTGTCCTTCTTCACGTTGGGCGATGCACCGTCCAAATTGATCTGAAATAAAAAGAATTAAATATATTACAGAACCAACATGTTAAAGCACTACACATTATTTTTTACGCGAAATATTGGTTCCTGAAAATGGCATATAAAAAAAACAAGTATAATAAACTGTGAATAATATAATTTTGAACCTAACATTACCTTTTTTTTTATGTAAACACATACAGGAGAATACCGACAGATGGTGATAGTATATGACATATATAACAGTGCAATATTATGAAACCGAAAATGCAAGAGTTTTGGAATTCAAAATTTAATAAAATAGTTTTTTCCATTCGTAATAATATTTATTTAACCCATTCAGACAGTGTTTTTTTTACAATATTTTTCGGTGAGGACATGTTGGAGCTACAATGCATAACTATTGTTAAGACATCCGATGACTAACCAAAACATGCCGTCGTCACTCAATAAATATTGTGGAGGAAATTAAAAATATATACGTAAGAATAAGATAATAAAATAAATTGCCTGAATTTAAGTCGATTTCTGGTCAGAACTTCAATCAACTTTTGAGCAGATTATTATTATTATTTTTTTTTAATTTAAGACAGGTTTAATAAGGTTAGTTTAGGTAAGGTTAGATTGTATTGGATTGATATGACTTTATACAACATCTTAAATAATGCAAAAAATTGATAATTTCATTTTACATTCTGACCAAAAGATAATTTATCCTAACCAGAAATATACGAGGTTAAAAATAAAAAAAAACTACCTACATCTAGGAATGGTAAATTATTTTGATGCTTACGTCTCCATCCTGTGATCCTCCAGCTGTCTCCAGCACAGACAGAAGCTGCGCCAGCTGCTGCAGCGTCAGTTGCGCTTGGCCCAGTTCTTTAGCGGCACCTTCTAGGCATGGACCAGACTCTGATACATAAAAAATAAAAAGATTAATAATTGTACTCCTTCCCTTTTGTATGCTTTCCTTCAGAATTGACAAGAGTCCCATTATGGACACGTAATCATCATAC
The DNA here is from genome assembly GCA_022606575.1 of Glossosoma conforme. Taxonomy (NCBI): domain Eukaryota; kingdom Metazoa; phylum Arthropoda; class Insecta; order Trichoptera; family Glossosomatidae; genus Glossosoma; species Glossosoma conforme. The sequence continues at coordinate 138,561 of JAGTXR010000255.1, read as the reverse complement.
CAAACCCTAAACTAACATCTTTACCATATTCTCTATAGTGGAACTGCAACTAAGACTATACTTAAGACTAAGTGTTAACACATTGTTTTTGGGAGACATAAAACTAAGTTTTTTTAATTTTGGTGCTTAAATATGGGTAATGTAAGACTACGTTTTTTACTTTCTGATGGTTAACTTCGGGAATCGTAATAATATGTGTTGGGTAATCATAACTAACGGAATCGTAATAGCAGACTTGGTTGCTAAATTGTATATCTTTGATCAAACTACACATTCCAATCATAAATTTATTTTTATTATGATTTGAATTATCATAAAATAATATTTAAAAAATTCCAAAAAAAGTTTTGAGTTGAAAAAATTCATTTAAAAAAATGATAACCAGCGAAAAATGACAACCAGTGACATTACCAAAAATGAAGTTCATATTAGTGGATAGATAGGCCCCTAAAACCCAGCCACTGCAATGAATCCAGATCCATAGGATCTTTCATTTATCTCCACTTCATCCAACTTATCCATGAGTGCAAACACTAAAGAAGGAAATATGAATTACCGATAATCCATGATGCAAACCGACTGCCTGGAGTAGCGGCCACTAGGGATCCCCTGGGCCGAGCAGCTGCAGAGGTTTCCCGCTCTTGTAGCAAACCTGATACAGAAAAAAAACAAACTTTAATTTAAAATTTAAAAAAAAAAGACAAAAATACTTTAAAGATGGTTAATGTTTTGATGTTTTGGATACGAGAGTTATCCATAAAATAAGATTCCCAGTGATTTTTCCCAGTGTAAAACATGTTTAATTCCATGAATTTGGAAAGTTCAGATTTTTAACCTATTTTTCTACACAGTCGCCACTGAGGTCAATACATTTTTGTACCAACGAGCTCATCGCAAAATTTGGATGGGGTATTGTCAAACACCCACCCTACAGGCCGGACTTAACCCCAAGTGACTACCATCTCTTCCCTGATATGAAGAAACACCTGGGTAGAACGCATTTCGGCGATAGAGAAAAGCTGGAAGAAGCGGTTCTCAGGTATCTGCGTGGCTTGGCAGCAGATTTTTTTGACTCGGGCATTCAAAAGCTTGTATACTGCATGCAAAAATGCATTGACCTCTCGGCGACTATGAAAGGTGAGCACTTTTTACTGTGAAAAATGACTGGGAAACTTATTTTACGGATAATCCTCGTAATTGGTTGAATCTTAATAAATATTAATAGGTTGTTTAAACTAAGCGGTGCATAATAGGCAAGCGGCCAGCATTAGGTAGAGAAATGAACATGGTATGCAAAGAATGTGGTTCAAATCCCTGTGTCTGTTTATTTCTCTCCAATTTATTGATGGGAGAAAAGTCATATAACATTGTGTTTAATGGTAATTTGTATATATATCAGTTGATGGTAACTACCAATTCAATTATTAATTCTTTAAATAAAGTTATTAAGTAAATATAAAAATGATTAAAAAGTTACCATTGTAAAACAAGCTGTGCCTTCTGGTGTCTTCATCAGCCGGGGGAGCTGACGTCCCGGGGGCTCCCTGGGCCCCAAATGTTAAGAAGTGCTGCCTGTATAACCTAAAAATATACAAACATCAATATTAATACCATGTCCTAGCAAAATGTGAATTCTGGCATCTCAATAACAGTCAATGCAGAAACTCATTTTAAGAAAGAGTACCGCCATAGAATACTAGGAGTACAATGATTTATCTTTGCTTGTGTGTGGGTTGAGTGGGGAGATTGCAAGTGTACATTTATCTGTTTCTTGAAGAGATCGAGATTGTAAGAAGGAGGAAACAAAGATGATAAAAGAGCATTCCAAAGATTACCGGTGGCATTAAGAAACAATTTTTATTCAAAAAAAGAATTTTGGAAACTGACAGTTCTTGGTTGACACACATTAACTGTGTACGGATGTTCGGCAAGTGTAAGACGAGTTTGTCAGTTGTGGGTGGGCGCAGGAGAAATTAGTTGTTTAAGTTCCGAAGAGCAGTGGCCGTGGTAATAACGGTAGAAAAGACTAAGCGAACCAATCTTACGCCTGTGTTCCATTGATTACAGGTTAGACGTAAGAGTGTCAGGTAAGGTTACGATCTTTGAGTCTTTTTTTTTTTTTCGAACAAACAGTCTCTGTACGCCAGCGGTTACATTTCAATGTAATCTTAACATTGAATGTGACCTATATGGCGCCTCTGAGTCGAATGCATTAAAAACATTACATGGCGTTAAACGTGTGTTAAACTGCAGTTCATGTTCGGCAATTTGTCAATCAATTTTTAGACTATTAATAAAGATTTTATGATTGCATTTAGATGATGATTATATTTTTTGTGACATGAAAAAAGATATGGAAGTTGAAGTACAAAAATAGATAAATAGGACGAGTATACCTGTGAGCCTTGAGCATGGTGACCCATGCCTGGAAGCACTCGGGAGTCTTTGCCCGCAAATGGTAGATGAACTCTTCTGCGTCGATGTCCAGTCGCCTGCGCTGAGCTTTGGCAGAGATGACAGAGAGGCCGATGTCGACGGAGCCGTGAAGTCGGCCGCGGGAGATGTCGCCGGGGCCGCGTGCGTACACCAAGATACCCGCGTCCACCACAAAGTACCGCTGGAATGTGAAAAACGTTGCTGTATTGAGAAAAGATCAAAGAAATCAATGTACTTAAACAACTGCAATTGCAGCATTTCAAATAATTATCAATGATAATATTTTTATTCCAGCAGGATTGGGTGGGTTGTGCAAAATCCAATTAACACTATCTAGTCCGATTACACACTATGTGTGTAATCACCAGGTTGAACGTTAAAGGCAGGTCACACAACATGTGTGTGATCGTTCTGCCAACGCTTAGTGGCCGACTATACACAACTTGTGATGTTTTTTCAAACATTACTGGCCGATCACACAACATATGTGTTGTTTTTACTTTCGACCATAATTCAAAGATCTCAAACCTTTTCAGTGAGGGTCATGTTTAATTTTATTTGAACACATGACAATAGATTTAGCAATTCTTTAAAAAACAGTCGGCCTCACATTGCCGACCGGACGATTTCGAAAAAAAAAATTATGTTCAAACTATAATAAATGCGATGACGAATAAAAAATGTCTTTATTAAATATAAGAGCAGTGACATCTAGCTGCAGAAAGCAAAATTAAATTAATGATGTGTATGTGTACTTAACTATAGTCATTACTTAACAGAAGATGAAAAGGATTACCTAATTATCTGATAGAAAACATACAATTTTATGAACATACATATAAGAAAACTGTTGTAAATTAAAAAAGAAGTGTTAATAAAAACCAGCTATGCCCAGGTATTCATACCGCTCAGCCGACTGGGCTATTACTGTGCCTGGACCGACTCACATTGAAACTAGTATTCATGTCATTGTTATCATCGTATGATAGATGTCGCTATAGTATATATTCAAAGTATGTATATTTTTTATTTTTTATTATTCAATCAGTCTTCATTTATTCACAAGCTTAATATTATTACTTTCCGACAGTCTATTTTTCTGGTTTCCTCTGGCTGGTTTCCAAAGTCCGCGGTTCGCATCCCGCTTCTGCCGTTATTTTTGTGCTTGGATTGACGCGTTGAAAAAATAATTTTATGTATAGTATATGTATATTTAATTATTAATAATATTATAATATAGTAAAATGATCTATAAAAGTAGATTAGAATATTGAAATAATAAAATAATATTCTAATAAAAATTAAAAAAATCCATATAATAATGTCTCCTTGAGACAATATCAAGAAGGTAAAATTATTAATCAGTAACACAGGTAAATGATTAGTTATAAAGTCCAAGTCGGAACTATAAGTAGTCGTTTCTCATCCATTCAGTCTATAGTTTGGTTCGAGACCCGAGTGGTACTTACTAAAATAAATAGACTGTCGGAAAGTAATAATATTAAGCTTGTGAATAAATGAAGACTGATTGAATAATAAAAAATAAAAAATATACATACTTTGAATATATACTATAGCGACATCTATCATACGATGATAACAATGACATGAATACTAGTTTCAATGTGAGTCGGTCCAGGCACAGTAATAGCCCAGTCGGCTGAGCGGTATGAATACCTGGGCATAGCTGGTTTCCAAGGTCCGCGGTTCGCATCCCGCTTCTGCCGTTATTTTTGTGTTTGGATTGACGCGTTGAAAAAAGAATTTTATGTATAGTATATGTATATTTAATTATTGTTAATAAAAACACTAATTCTGTTATTTAATTAGTGTTGCAATGTGTGTTTTACTCATTACGAATGAGCACAACATGTTTTCTGTCTGGGGTGTATGACTCCATAATTTGTGATCAATTTCACTGTCAAAAAACACACTCAAAGATCATTGAAAAATATGATTTTAGAAAAAAAAAACGACTAACAAACAACTGTAAAAAATCATCTGCAGCAAAAACAAGCATCTCACTTTTTTGATGATATTTTTAATGCATGTTTTTTTGTTCTTTTATTTAAATTCAAATTAAATGGATGTTGGAATAACAAATTCATTCATTAATCACGCACAGAAAAAAACAATGCAAAATATTCAATAAATGAGTATTTTATATTTTATTTTTACACGAATCACACTGAGCACTGTCTCACTTGCTGGAATACTGTGCGATCTATGGAAGCTTCACCAGTTCTAAAGTGAACAAACGTACGTAATATGCACATTGAAACTGATGAAGTTTTCATAGATCGCAAAACTGCAGTCTTTCAGCAAGTAAAACTGTACTCAGTTTTTTTTTTTATGTAAACACATCTCACCTTATGCCATCCCTTGAGCGGCCACTTGCGCTTCTTGTGGAGAAAGCCATTGAAGAGTTCCGGTCGTCTATCAAAGCGCTGTCCATCTTTCAGCCCCTCCAGCACCTCCCATTCTGACCCTCGTCGTCTGCAACACAACCACAACATCGTCATTATTTTCATTTCAATTTGATTCAAAACCAGTCGGAGCCATCTTGCGTCGCTAGGTATTGAGCATCATGATCTAACCAAAAGCTAGCGCTACTGACAGACAGTAGTCAAGCAAGGTACCACTCCTCACGTGTCTCAGAATCTAATGCCGACCTCGCTTGAGGGTTGATCGAGGTTTGAGTCGGTCCCACTTTAGAACCGTTTTTCCTGGCCGTGACCTAGTATCCCATTTTTAAGTTTAAGTCATATTCTTGTAATTTTCTTTAAATTTCAAATAAATGAGAGTAATATCATGGTTTTAGTCAATTTACCCCATGGTATCAGCGTTTACAAATAATGGATACTGACATCTTCCTCTCTAAGTTTGTTATTGAATTGCGTGGTGACGGGATGAGAAGCAGAAGAAAAACGCACAGACTTTTCCAGAAGCACATTTATTTTCATGATAAACTTTACAAACTTCCGGCCCTAGTGGAATAACATGCTAGGCTAGCCATTATACGACCTTGTCGCGATCGGCACACAACTGACTGGGCACCGGGCGTCGTGTTCGGTGATACCCAGCAACACAGGTGGCGATCTATATAACTAGTCCTCCTAACGGCATTGCAAAATGACAACACATGCGTGTCCGATGAGTGAACGAAAATATGAGACGAAAGATTGTATATCAAAGTTTTCGGTACCAGTCAGCAAGGGCTATATATCATGCATCAAAAAATGGCGTAAAGGCCCATCAATTATTTATGCTTGTATGTAATCATAATATCAAGTAAGAGTATGCTTAAGTATTGACATATTTAATGTAAACAAACTTACATCCATCACAAGTGGCGACACAATACCGATCACTAGAGAGTTGAAATTGTGACAATAAGACGAATGGCTAAGCACTACTTGTGGAGATGTTGATCCACCAGACCGGTATTGATTTTTACCCAAACCAACGACACGTGGCGAGCAACAGGTAACCCATCCAATATTTGGTCATCAAATGAGAATCGCCATTAAAATGTGCTATTGTCATTGATCAATATCTTACAAGAAATACTAAATCAAATTGGGTTTGTCTGAAGCGATGTAATCGATACGTTTAGAAAGTGGAGTTTTTATAATAGAAAGTTGTGTTAGTAACACCATTTATAACTCAAGAACAGCTCGACAGATTTTCATGATATTTGATCTCATGGAATCGTCTTGATCCCTCATAGAAAAAAAAAACAACAAAAATTAAGAAGAAATATTTTTTTTCTTATATTTTGTATGCTTCATTATTTTTGCACACAATGCCACCTCGATTCAAATAATTTTTAGCATTTATTTATTCTGAGGTGGTACTATGTTTGCCAGGTCACCTAGCATTAAATATAATTTTTAAGAAATGACACTTCATCACCTTCAAATGGTTCTATGATCATCATTATCATCATCATCATCAGCTTGTGTCCGTCCACTGTTGAACGTAGGCCTCCCGCATGAGTCTCCATCCTCTTCAATCCTCCGCCTTCCGCATCCAGGTGACTCCCACTATTTTTCTTATATCGTCAGTCCATCTTGTAGGGGGTCCGCCAATGTTTCATTTGCCAGTTCTTGGGCGCCATCATCGACCGTCGTCTCTTTGACAGATATGTCCTGCCATTGCCACTTGAGCGTGCCTATTCGTTGGGTAGCATCCACTACTTGAGTTCTTCTGCGTACTTCCTCGTTTCGGATTCTATCTTTTAGCGACACTCCGAGCATGATATGAAAGTGTACATGATGCATACCTGCTGTTCCGGTGCTTCCTGTTGGCGAGCACGGGCACGGGCTTGAGCTCGCCGCTCTCCACTGACTGCTGGCTGTTGGTCTCCCCCGAGTTGTCCGAGTCCGAGCCGCGCGGCCCCGCGCAGGAGCGACCGCCGCGGGCCTTCTTCTGGTGCGCCCCCTCTCCTGCAAGCACCGCAACACCACTCATCATGTAAGCCGATAACAATGATAGGTTAAATAAATTCTTAGGTTTTCACCGCCAGATTTGATATTGCGGCTTTTGGCGAAATTCTTTTAACCAATATTTCGACTGCCATTGCAGGGGTCTTCTTCAGGATTGATTATTTAGTTGTCAGTCAATCTGACACCAACTCACAACTAAATCATCAATCCTGAAGAAGACCCCTGCAATGGCGGTCGAAATATTGGTTAAAAGAAATTCGCCACACACGGCTAAACCCAAATGCCGCAATATCAATGATAGGTTATGTGAATTTTTCGGCATTCAATGCGAATGAATACTTAAGGGGAGCAACCACTTTAAGCGGAAGTTTGTGTTTTTTTGCGAAGGGAAGGTTTTATTTTATTTTTTATGTAAACGCATGCAGGAGAGCACACCCGGTCAAGACTAGTGCACTCTATGACGCTCAGCCAGGGAGGCTGTACGCTGCATGCAAAAAACGTGTTTTGTATTCGTGTTTGTGTGTGGGTTGAGGAGATTGCAAGTGTATATTTATCTGTTTCTTGAAGAGATCCAAATTGTAGGAGGTAGGAAACACAGACGCTGGAAGAGCATTCCAAAGCTTACCGGTGGCATTAAAGTATGAACATTGGAAACTGACAGTTCTTGGTCGACACACATTAACCGTGTATGGATGTTGGGCAAGTGTAAGACAAGTTTGTCAGTTGTGGGTGGGTGCAGGAGGCATTAGTTCTTTAACACTATCCAGTCCGCGCGTTACGCGATTAAACTTACGCCGGAGGCCGACTTTTTTTAAAGAATTGCTAAATCTATCGTCATGTGTTCAAATAAAATTAAATATGACCCCCACTGAAAAGGTTTGAGATCTTTTAATTATGGTCGAAAGTAAAAACAGCACATATGTTGTGTGATCGGCCACTAACGTTTGAAAAAACATCACAAGCTGTGTATAGTCGGCCACTAAGCGTTGGCGGAACGATCACACACATGTTTTGTGACACGCCTTTAACGTTCGGCCTGGTGATTACACACATATTGCGTAATCGGACTGGATAGTGTTGAGTTCTGAAGATCAGCTACCGTGGTGATAACGGTAGAAAAGACTGCCTCCAAAAGTGGTTGGTCCTCCTTAACAATTACACAAAGCTACCCACACTAGAACAAGATAAAATATCATTATTCATTTGTATTACATTTTACACCCACGTTTGGTGTGTGTCTTCAAAAGCCATTTACTCACAAAACATGGGAGTGCTCAATCAAGAAAGCTTTGCAAACGTTCCTGAGGGTCACAATCCCAAAATTAAAAAAAAATTTAAAAAAATCTAGAAATGTTAAAGAAACTATTTTTTTTGGGCATAAAATGAACTCTGGGACAGTCAGGTTCTCTTGTTAGAAAGAGGAGTTCTTTTCAATGCAATAAGAGCTTCTAAAGAAGAGAAAAACACAATACAGAAGTGATTAAAATGATAAATATATGCAATGAATCAAATCATGAAAATAAAAATGTCCATCCATATGGAATAGATAAATTTGTATGCGTGTTATAAGCATAGTTTGCATACTGATCATATTTGTTATACCAGCTCAATACTCTTGTCGAAATTCCTCACAGAGTTAGCCGAAGTACGCCAGATGCGTATGCAAGGGATACACATACTTCGGGTAACTTTGAGCTACTTCGACGCTAGTGTAGAGCTGCTTCATTAAAGGTTGATCCTTCGTATCGAAAATTCCAAAATTACCATCACCGATTATATATTTTAAGCATGATTGATATGCCAAATCTGTTCATGTAATATGGAGCATAAGGCCACTATAAAAAGATGCAAATCAACCTATAGTCTCACACATTTTATGCATTTACCGCTTTACGTGCGAGGTGCGGATATATCCGCACCAACTTGCACTGCTCTTAAGTGCGAGATGCGGATTTATCCGAATACTATATTGAATGTAATATTGTTTCCTATAACAACATTCCTTCGTCAATTTTTTTTACGATATGTATTGAGTTGTGGGTCATTCTACATGTGATTCAAATTTGCCCTTTTTTAAAAAATAATAATGGATTTATTTAATTTATTTCTGAAGGTTATTGTTAATATAAATGCAGCACTGACCAATCAAAACACATTAAAAAAATTGTCATTAAATATTCAACTTCATTTTTCATTGATTAATTGACTCATTTCGTGACTTTTAATGTAATCTTATTTCGCACGTAAAGAGTTAAAATCCACCAAATCCATCATATTCATTGTAGTCAAATTTCCTTCACGATGGCAAGAGTCGACTTTCGTCATTCACCAATTTTTGATTAATAGACTATGACTGGAATTTAACGGGTGAGGGATCAAATTCACACCAACCAACAAATATGTTGAAGTATAGAAATTGTTTTTTTTTTTTCTAATCTCCATCGGAATCGAACCCGCCACCTTCGGTTTGGAAAACAAACGCTTTAACCACTAAGATATAGATGCCGACAGTTTATATATTTTTTATGTAAACACATACAGAAGAATACCGACAGATGGTGACTGTGATTCTGTGTAGTGAATCACATCTATAGATTCTATGACGTTTACCATGCTACATATGGCTAAGCACTACATGTGAAATACTGATCCGCCTACATCATAAGACTACAGATCGACATTCTAGCATCAACTAATTATTACTGAATATATGAATGGGTGGTGTTCACGGAAAGTCTTTCGTCTACCACCAATTTGTATTAATAGGTTATGCGACCACAATTTATCAAAGATACTTGACTGACAGCTAGAGCACACTAATAACTAATTCCCTGACTGTGGCCGGGGGATTCACGCGGCAAAGCTTGACGCGCGGTTCGTGTGCAACCGACCGACCCGCTAAGCCGATTGCTCGGATCTCAAATTTTGCTCGTATTTCAAAGCAAAAAAATCGCTCGCTCGACGGCTCCTATCTCAAAAAACTCGTATGTTGGGGCACTCGTATGTCAAGGTACCACTGGATTAGATTTGCAATGAAAAAATGCATGTAAATATACATTTTTCCAAAAATTAAATAACATTAAAAAAAATGCTTTACATACTTCTTCGTAGTATCAATCCGATAGATTAGACTAGAGGCCTTTGAGACGTGTCATACAGAAGAATTCTTGGAATTACTTGAAGAGACCATGTCACGAACAATGAGGTTCTCAGCATAATCAAGGAAGATAGGCACCTAGTAAGAACCATCTCAGAGAGGCGATCGGTCACATCATGCGCCACGATGGTCTTCTTCACGACATTGTGGAAGGGATGGTTGAGGGTATAAACTGCAGAGGGCGCCTTAGTGTATTTGCAGCAAATGTTCGACGACATGAGTTGTAGCTCTTATGCTGAGCTGAAGAGGGTTCCAGCGGATCGAGAAGAGTGGAGATCGAGATGCAAGATTTTGTTGCTGCAAACCAATCCACCGGATTGATACTACATACATAAAATATAGTATATAACAAATGATGTTATCAATAATATATACATAATAAATAGATATAAAATGAATGGTAATAGACAATGTTAAAAAAAAGCATTAAATAGTGTTATTTAAATGTAAGAGTATTACAAACATAATGATTGGTTAGTTGATGGTTTATTTAAAAAAAATTGGTTAATTTGACAAAACCCAAGTCACTCCTTATCAAGCATCCTCCGCATGCAGCGTTCAGCCCCCGGGGTGAACGTCACGCGATCATCGTTTTACGGCATTCTCCTCCCGCATGCATCAAATAATGTGCGGATAACCAGACGGGAAAAATTAAAAATACTAGGTACTTGTTTCTCTATATGTGCTACAATCAATTTATTAAAAAATAACCTAAAAAAACTGAAACATTACGCACGAGAAAATATATAGAATTGACTTTTTACAATTACATTTTTTTTCGACAAATAATAGGTGTACCGGAAAAGAATGTCGTTTCTTTTGTGGAGTGGTTTTGAGTGGTCAGTTGTGCTTCGACAGTCGAACTTTTACAACGTGTTCTGTGTTGCTTCTCTGACTACGTATACCTGGAGTGTACTAGGACTTTTGAAGAAAAATATTACAGCCCTATATACAATGGAGAGCGTTGTACCGAATGAGCAATTTATTTAAAAAATTATGCTTTACCATTTCATGAAGTAAGAAAGTGCAAATTTTTTATATTCAATTAATATTTATATATAACTGTGTATACGACATTCTTTTCCGGTACACCTAATAGATACATTACATGGACCTAATCAAATCACAAAAAATGACACCTTTGCGTTACGAAAATGTTTTTTAAATATTATAAATTTGAGGTTATATTGTTAATTAAAAGGATATTGTCCATTGAAGTCAATTTAAATAAAATTTAATTATAATAAAATAGAAGAAATATTCAACAATTGTTATAAAAGCACTGTAGATATTATTTATAAAGAAAACAAACACCTTGTTTATTTGGGGGGCAAATTTTTCGAGCTTTCGCGAACGGGAACGTTACGTCGCCATTTAAAAAATATATAATAAATAATAATAATAAAAAAAATACAAAATATTACGCAATTAATATTATTAATGCGAGTTTTTTTTTTTGCGATGCAAAGACAACATATAGTCAGTGCCGGCTTTAGACCTTGCGGCGCCCTGGGCAAAAAAAATATCAAGAGGCCCCCTGTTTTTTTTCGGTGGAAGGGAAATCTTTAGAAAACGCCCCTTGTAGGAGCTGAGGCCGCCTTTAGCGCCTGTAGTTTATTCGGGGCCTTGGGCAGCCGACCCATTACGCCACCCCCTAATAGCGGAACTGGATATAGTACATTAAAAATATATATATTTTTTTATTATTTATGCTATATTTATAAAAGCTGCCAATTATTATTCAAAAGCGTCAATAAATCCATTCGAACTTATCCCAGTATATCAACATTACATTTTAAAATTCAAAAGTAAAAAAAAAAAAAACACTATTACATTTTACTATACGCTCGGTTTTAGTGAATGGGATTACACATTTAGTAAAATTAAGAAAAAAATATATATTTATAAGTGCTATAAAGAAAAACGAAAGATTAAATAACTTCTTAGGTTTTCACGGCCAGATTTGGTATCGTGGCTTTTGAATTTAGCCGTGTGTGGGGGTCGTCAACCCTGAAGAAGACGCCTGCAATGGCGGTCGAAATATTGGATCGAAACAATTCGCCACACACGGCTAAGCCCAAAAGCCACAATGTATTGTGGCTTTTGCAGATGATTGGTAGCAAAAAATTAATTTAGTTATTTTTTCGTAAAAAATACCTTATAAAGCCAAAGTCAAATTATTATTATTATTATTTCAGAGTAAAAAAAAATATTAAAAAAAAATATATAAATCAAATATTCTATATACATCTAGGACGCAAATTTATTTTTAAAAAATTTCGAAAAAAAAAAATTTTTTTGTTCGCGTGTTTGTCGAACCGTTCCCGTTCGCGGTCGCTTAAAAACCGTCGTCCCGTTTGTTATTCCCGTCCCCGCATCGCCCTTTACCTTCCGGTTGCGCAGCCAGCTCGTTAATTTCCTTAAACACGGCCCAACGGTACAGCCGGGACAGCGCCGTCGCTGAATATCTCAAGCGGAAACTCCTACAAAATTATAAAAATTAAAAAAAAAAAAAACACCACTTCAATAACCGACAGTGTCCACTAACGGTCGGCATACAAAAGAAAAAAACCAAAAAATCATAGATAATCGACGGATTTATGGCTGTTGTGTTGAGCCGTGTTTGGCGTGTTGTTTTGTCTTCCGATCAGTGCCGGTTTTAGGGGGTGACGCAGTGGGTCGGCTGCCCAGGGCGCCGAATGAACAAAGGGCGCTAAGGGTGGCCTTTGTTCCTACAGAAGGTGTTTTCTGAAAACTTCCCCTCCCACCCAAAAAAAAAAACCAGGGGGCGCCAGACTTTTTTGCCCAGGGCGCCGAAAGGTCTAAAGTCGGCACTGCTTCCGATATTGATTACATATTGTGTATTACACCAAAGAAAATATAGCATATTCCCTGAGTATTTACATTTTTTTTTTATGTAAGCACACACAGGAGATTTTTTTTTGTCTGTGGAACATATGACGGTTACCATTTTACGTACGGTTAAGCGCTGCATGTGGGTTATTGATCCGTTAAAATCATAGACTACAGTCCGAGATTCACGCATCATCCCAAAAAAATACAGGAATTCACTACGAATGGGCGGTCTTCACGGGATCACTTTCGTCTCCTGCAAATTTTGATTAATAAGCATCCAGTGCACCACTTGTCCCGTGCGCCAGACGTCCAGTGCGCCCCACGTCGTTACCGATGAGTCGTTGAATGAATTGTCTTTGAACGAAATGCAGCGGAACAGTCTCAAATCGCGAATACTATAATTAATTCAGCAGTACGTAGTTACCACTGCCGCATATATGAATACCTGCAGTGCAATAAAAAAAAGCAAAATAACGAACGCGAAATAGTTTATATTTTTATTTTTCGCATGCGATTTTGTTATTGTTTACTTGTGTTTATTATTTTGCGTGGTCAACCATAGCAGAGGGTTCAAGCTGAGGCCCGCGTGCCAATAGTGTGTTGTATACTTGAGAAAAAATAGCATGATCCTTGATTATTTAACCCTCTAGAGATGAGCGTCACCGTATGGTCACAGTGAACACTATTGTCTATTTATCCCTACTCCATTCCCCTTTCTACGTGAACATTGTATCTTTCGCTCAGTTTCGGTTAAGGAAGTGTCTCCACCACAGTTATTCTGCAGCCGCGGCAACGAAACAGTTACCAAAGACGCTTGTGAGATATTTTTTATAAAAAAAAAAATCTTTCGTCTCTGGAGGGTTAAGTAAAAAAATGTTATTCAATATAATCCGGGCTTAATTAATATAAAAGCTTAATGTGCTTAAGGTGATGACCGCTAAAGAAGTTACTGGAGTGTCGAGTTAATATAACAAAGCAACGTCGGTCAATGGGGAAGAGATGTGATAGAGTGGCGCCCTAGAACCGGCAAACAGAGTGTCGGCAGATCAAGGTAAAACCGACGATAACAGAATAATAGTAGGAGGACACTGGATTTTCTAACCCAGAAGGCAGAAGATCAAGAGGGATTGAGACTCATGCGATAAGCCCACGTATCATAGAAGGATCCATACTCGAAGTTTATCTAGAACATATTACGAAACTAGGTTATCCGAAGAAAAGCTCGAGTAGTAGACACTATCGAAAGTATAGACACACTTGAGTGGCAATGTATCATATATGTTAAAGAGACTACGATCTATGGAGGAGTTTAGTGTTAGAATGGCGCTTAAGAACTGACAAACGGAGTTTCGGCTATTCAAATACTGACGACAACAGAGTAATAGTAGGATGCTTGATGAGGAAGGCAATGATCGGAAAATATATAGAAGGTCCACGTTGCGTCAGTTTCGACCATTCAAAAGGTTGCCCAACCCTGCAGTTTCAACACGCCATGCGGCATCGTTAATGCAGTATGCAGACGAATAATATTAACTGCACGTCGAGAGTGCGGAAGGTCACTTCATGCCACTTCGTGCAACTTCGTGCAACTTTGCTTTGTTTCAGGCCTACTTCGGCTAACATTGCCGAGTACTTCGCGAAGAGCTCCGCAAAGTGTGAGGAACGCACCCTACGAAGAGACTAGGGGACTTAGTCGGACGAAATTAAAGTATCTAAGCAATATTTAAGGATAATAACCAATGCATCATCCATCAGTATTAACTTATAGCGCAGAGACGTGGAGAATCTAACAGCAAGTCTTTCCCATAAAATAAAGGTCACCCAAGGTGCCATGGAGAGATCCATTCCTTGAGTGTCTCTAAAAGATAGAATTCGATACGAGGATACCCGAAGAATAACTCAAGTAACGGAGAATATTCAAGGAATAAGCAGACTCAAGTGGCAATGGATATATATCTGTCGAAGAGACGACTGTCGATGGAGAAGAAAAGTGTTTGAGTGTCGTCCAAGAACTGGCAAAAGAAGCGTTGGACGTCTTACTATATGATGGACAGACGACATCGGAATAATAGCGGGAGTAACCTGGATGCGGAGGGCGGAGGATCGTGATGGATTTTGGGTGATTTATTAGTCGATTTTAAAATCGGATGCTCAGCCCGACGCTCTCTATTCCTGAACCGTTTGGTCCTAAAGGGTTAAATACTAAGAACAAATTAAAGAATATATTTAAAATGTGCGAACGCTTGGTCTGAATTCTGAATGAAACTAAACGCTAACCGACGGGTATAGCTCAATGGTCAAAGCGTTTGCTTTGACCAAAGGTCGTGGGTTCGATCCCCGACTTAAATAAAAAAAAAAAACATATTTTTAATCGATTTCTGAGCTCTACAATACCCCCGGTTGGTGTGAATTTGATCCCTCACCCGTAAAATGCCAGTTATTGATTAAAATTGGTGGTAGACGAAATTCGTCCCGTGAAGACCACCCATTCATATTAAATTCCTGTAATAATAAGGATGATTGAATCTCAGGCTGTGTCGTTGTATATAGTCTATGACGTTGGCGGATCAACACTCCACATGCAGCGCTTAGCCATACACACCACGGTTAGCGTCATAGAATTCCACAGATGAGACTTCAGAATTACAATCACCACCTGTCGGTATTCTCCTGTATGTGTTTACATAAAAAAACGCGTTTTTGTAAACTGCACAGGAACCGAAATACTATTGGATAAAAGTTTTTTTTAAAACAAATGGTAAAGTTTTTTTTTTAATGAAGTAATCTTATTAAAGAATGCTGTATATGTAAGGACTACCATTTTTTTTGAAGCGGCAATATATAAAAATGGCAATATATAATCTTTGAAAAAACAAACACAAGATAAGATGGCATTGTTTGTTTTGCAGTGAAAGGCCGATAGTGATCTCTGGGTAAAAAAATGTTTGCGAAGCGCTGTAACATTATTTTTCATCTAAATGAAATATGTATTGAAAATGAGCGTTTTGTATTTCGACTCATAATTCGGCAAGCTTATATCCGATCGGGCTGAAATAAATTTTACCTGAAAGCTAAAACCCTAGGCTATATAATCGTGTCGTTAAAACGTCAGCTTTACGTAATTTTATTTTGGTTCCGCCGCATTTCGTGCCCAGGCAATTCGTTAAGCGACTCTTCGGTAACGACGCGGGGCGCGCTGGACGCCTTATGCACGGAACATTTCAAAAAAAAAAATGGCGCACGGGACAACAGGCGCACTGGATGTCTTGCTAACCCAACCTAAGTTATTTCGTTAACGAGACCTATAGATATCTAGACTCTACGATCACTGGACAAATCCTTAGGTTAGGTTAGTGAGACATCCAGTGCACAAGCTGTCCCGTGCACCAGACGTCCAGTGCGCCCCACATCGTTACCGAACAAATTGTCTGGAAACGTTATGTCGTGACACCATTACATACACAGTGTTTAGTTTCTAAAAATCAGTGAATTAATGCACGATTGTTTAACTTAACCTAACGATTTGTTCAGTGTTCGCTTGGTGAAAACCCTCCCTGTCCCGTCCTGTTTTTGGAGATCCAGATAGGGACCCGTTACTGGACGCACGCAAAAAGTTACTTTGTTAGAGAGTGGCTGAAGGCCTTCCCGTGATTCTAGGTGCATCAGTTAGATGTCAAATAAACCTCAGTCTAAGGCTGCGAAATTAGTATACTACAGCAAGTCTCGAATCGGCTTCTTCGGTAACACGTTGCTAACCACGAAATACGTGGGAATGAATAAGGAAATGGTGAGGATGGGAAATGGATTCTGCAGATAGCAGACATCAGTTAGGAGTCATTCATCACTTGCGTCTGCACTCTTGCAGACGGACGCGCAGAAGCGCTCAAAAGCAGCGTAATTCAGTTTGTTAGCAACGAAGTCCTCTGGTATCCGATCAGAGTTTTGTTCAGTGTTCGTAGAGTCCATAGGTCTCGTTAACAAAATAACTTAGGTTAGGTTAGGGAGATATCCAGTGCACCAAATGTCCCGTGCACCAGACGTCCAGTGCGCCCCACGTCTTTACCGATGATTCGTCGAACGAATATGCGGCGCAACCGTATGTAAATGAGTAAAACATAATAAAATGCGACATAAATATTACTAGGAGAAAATATCCGAGTCATTATTTTTGCTAAGTCATCAAAATACTCGCATTAAAACAGTGTTTCGCGAATACATCACATCTGAATATGCATGCGGATCCAAATATGTGACGTCATCATAATACGAGGGTTATCCATAAAATAAGTTTCCCATTGATCTTTAACAGTGTAAAACATGATTAATTCCATGGATGCGTACATTTGAGGAAAGTTCAGACTTTTACCTATGTTTCTACATAGTCGCC
This sequence comes from Glossosoma conforme, assembly GCA_022606575.1. NCBI lineage: Eukaryota > Metazoa > Arthropoda > Insecta > Trichoptera > Glossosomatidae > Glossosoma > Glossosoma conforme. Next base: position 121,277 of record JAGTXR010000255.1, on the reverse strand, counting down.
ACTGAGGTCAATGCATTTTTGCATGCGGTATACGAGCTTTTGAATGCCCGAGTAAAAAAAAAACTGCCGCCAAGCCACGCAGATACCTGAGAACCGCTTCTTCCAGCTCTTCTCTATCGCCGAAGTGCGTTCCACCCAGGTGTTTCTTCATGTCAGGGAAGAGATGGTAGGGTGGGTGTTTGACAATACCCCATCCAAATTGAAAAAAAACCTTAGCATACCCTAAGAATAGATGCTCGGTCAAAATATTGTCAATAGAGGTTTTTCTGAAATCAGCGATCGTTTCGGAGAGCTTACGAACCGTCACTCTTCGATCTGAGAGCATCGCTGCCTCCACTTTTGCGATTGTTTCGTCAGAAACAGATGGCCGTCCGGAACGCTTCTCATCATGGACGTCAGTACGCCCGTTCTTGAGAACTCTCTGCACCATTTGCGAACGTGTTGTACGCTCATACACTTGTCTCCATAGATTTCGCATAGCTGGGCATAAACTGCAGCGCAATAGGAACCTTATTTAACGGATAACCCTCGTATATGACGTCATCATAATATTTGTGAATTCTCGCGTGTGCGGGTCACACAAAAAAAAACTATACAAAGTGGTTTTTATGGGATTGAGCTCTGCGCACATGTGACGGATTAAAAGAAAAAATAAATAAAACACGCGTCAATTATAAGTAAATCTTCACGCGTGTTCGGGGCTTTATTATATAAAAAGCGATTTTGATAATTTTTTGGTGAATGAATGTAATTTTTTTCCATTCAAGTTTTGTGTGAATTGAATATTGAACAGAATTTTTAGAGTCCCTAAAAAGATTTGGTATTTCTTCTTGCGAAGCTTGTCCATGTGATCCTAGCACACAAGAGACAGTGAAACATTATCTGTTGAAGTGCATCTTCCATGAGAACATGAGACGTGTTCTGTGTTGTCGCCTGGGAGTCTCTGCCATTTCACGGAAGGACCTTTGACCTGAACTGCTGCTTGGTTCTGACTATGTTCCTTGCTGTTAAACTACATTAACACTATCCAGTGAAATTACACAATATGTGTGTAATCACCAGGCCGAACCTTAAAGGCGGGTCACACAACATGTGTGTGATCGTTCCGCCAACGCTTAGTGGCCGACTATACACAGCTTGTGATGTTTTTTCAAACGTTCTACGATCACACAGCATATGTGTTGTTTTTACTTTCGACCATAATTCAAAGATCTCAAACCTTTTCAGTGAGGGTCGTATTTAATTTTATTTCAACACGGGACGATAGATTTAGCAATTCTTTAAAAAACAGTCGGCCTCCAGCGTAAGTTTAATCGCGTAACGCGCGGACGGGATAGTGTTAAGGATATTGTTGGAATACCGCGCGCGGTTACCGAGGCCGACATGGAATTTTTTTGCCTCTTCGCTTGATCTAACATTTTTTTCTAAAAATGAAAATGGATCAATGCAGTGGTTGATTGTGATGGTGATATAAACTACTGCTATATCTACTATCACTCAGAGTCGCGCATCGAGTGGTGGCTATATGCATGCTTGGTACCTTTGAACATTCTAAACGGCCACAGTTGGGTGGTGCACAGGGAGGGGGGGAACCACTGCATTGACCTCCCTTGCGGAGCTGTCGCCGTGCTCAGTCATGAGAGAGACGGCTGGAGAAAAAAAATCATTTTTAAACAGATGACCATTTAGCGGCGCTCAACATCATGTCCGTTCCCCAAACTGGAGCATATGACTGTAACGAACTGCAGCCACAAAGCTATTTTAGTCGCAAAAGTCTTTGCCTCATTCCATGTCAGCTCTGTCTTACTTGAGTTTTTCTTTGGAGATCCTTGTTATAGATACTTTATTTTAGAGATACTCCTCTCATGGTTCTTTCCATAGCACGCTGGGTGACGTTTATTTTATGGGTAAGACTTGCTGTTAGATTCCACATCTCTGCGACATAAGTTAATGCATTGGTTAAGCATTGGACAAACAAGAGTGTAAGCATTGGTACAATTTTTTTTTAACGAGTACTCAAAGTGGACTTATTGTCGATGAAGCAACTCTAAAGACAAGAATTAAAAGCAAATCCGATGATGATCATTGATGAATTATCAAATTAAGTTAGCACGCCACGATTGAGCACACATTTCAATCGAAATTTCACGAAATTGAGAAAAATTCAAAAAGAAGGTATCTGGATGAAAATCACGTTTGAATTTTGCTTTAAAAATCACATTAATTCCAGGATTACCTAAAATTTTGCTTCAGTTTTAATCGTTAACTTTGAACTAAAATCATCCAATGTCCCCTCCCCTAATTGGAGCATATGGCATTCACAAAGCTGTCTTTCCCTCATCCCAAGAGAGCGTCTATTTCTAGCGTCTGTGTTTCCTCCTTCCTACAATCTGGATCTCTTCAAGAAACACATAAATATACACTTGCAATCTCCCCAACAATCAACACAACACACGTTTCCCGAATGCAGCATCCAACATCCCTGGCTGAGCATCATAGAGTGCACTGGTCTTGACCAGCTGTGCTCTCCTGCATGCGATTACATAAAAAAAACCCGCCGAGTACATTCTATGTACTCGACGGCGCAAGCCCAGAGGCTTGAAGAAAAGGCAGCTATAGTGTATGTTTTCCTATAGCATTCTAAGTATATATCCCAGCCAGGTCCACCTTCGCCTCTTGATTGACTGTATGATAAAAGGCTGCCTTGTCTGCTCTCTCACCTAGTCATTCCTCACAAAATAAAACTGTGGTGAACTTCTGTTTAATCAATTGTACCAATTTCAGTATCTATGAATTGTATGTTTGCCTTGTACGTTCCATAAATGTCGGTAGAATCACCGTCACCAGGTGTCGCTTCAAGTACTATTTCACCTATCAAGGTGGGAGTTGAGCAGGCTCTATATAAGCCGACGAACACACAAACCAGATCTTCACTTTCGACGCCTCCGCAACCTGATCAATCATCAAGCCGCCCGCCGGAGAAATCACTGTGTTACGTGCCGCTCTACGAACTAACTACCAGCAACCTTTCATTATTCCAAAAATCATTCAAATCAAATCTAATACAAATATTCTGTTAACTTTTCAACCTTTAAAACAGTTTAAATATTAACCTTCCTTACTGACATTAAGTTAACCCATTCGCATCGGTTGTCGGCATATGCCGTCAAAGATTCCCCGACCGTTGACATCGGTTGACATGATATATCGTTTTGCTACTTTCATTACTCATTGTGAAATCTACGGTAGGAAATTGGAAGTACAGTCATTCCCTTTATCAACCTACATGTATTCTTTACAGGAATCTGTAAAGCATGTAAATAAATATCATTAGGTTTCGTCAAAAGAGCGATTTTTCTGTACACCACATGTGTCAATGCCACCACATGTATGGAGTTATATAATGAACGTTTGTTAATATAATAGTTTTTTATGCATCATCTGATAGCTAAAGGATAGAGGAACCAATGTGATATATGAAAATAGGTCAAATAAGTACATTTATGCTTCAAATACTAGTTATAACCGCCGAGCCGTAACGAAAGGGTTAAAGGACGCTCCAGCGTTTCCGAGGCGAGCTTTTTCTGCAGGCCAAAGACCTGGACGCCGAGATATCTGAAACTTTCAACCTTCTCAATGATCTGACACACGCTGACTAACAGCTCAGAGAAACAAAATCATTTTACTTGTTAATTCAAATGGAACTGACCCACAAAAAACAGTGATATATATTCCTAGAGAAATTTGCTACTTGCTCGAAGAAAAATGCTTGATGACCTGCTCCGTTTTTTTTCAAAGTATATAAAGAGTATTGTGGATGTTGAGAGTGATTGAGAGTTTGGCGTACCTCTGTGAGAAAGAAACCCCGGCTCTGTGGAGATGTGCCTGATGCTGGACAGGTTGGACATGGTGGGGGTCCAGGGTGATTCTCGTCTTCCTACCGTCGCTGCTGTTCCTCTGCTTCTAGCTCCTTTGGACGTCTCTTAGGCCATCTTTTGGTCTGCAGAAAAATAAATAAATATATTTTGTGTGATTTTCTAAGTAAATTTCAACATTCTCATATTTTGAAATCATCGATATTCCATACCTATACTATTGATACACATAGAAATTTACAGCAAACATCATCTTATACGACATTTATCTAATCAATAAATACGAGATAAAATAAAAGTCAGATGCTGTGCTTCGAACTAGGAACCTTTTGCAAATGAATTATATATAACCGTGTCGGGAACAACAGGCTCAGATCCTGTCTGCCCAGAAGTGGGCGACATCTATGGCGTGACTTCCGGCCATCATCAGGTCTTCCTGGGTGCAGCTACTTGGACACAGCGCACACTTCAGAAGGTGGCACAGGGTCTGCTCCATGCCGCAGTCACATTCGACTGATCCGCTGTAAAACTGCCAGGCTTTCATTTGTGTCCTCGTCTTGCATACTCCGGTCCGAAGTCTGTTAAGGGACCTCCATTGCAAACGCAATGTTCTGTATGTATTGAGCGTGGCCACGTTGCCACTTGCTCTGCTTATTGAATCGAGAAATTAACACGTATTGTATTATTGATACGCATTATTTTATATATGATGCTGTATGTATATTTATTAAGATTATTTCCATCCAAATATTGGACAATTGATACAGACATGCAAATTCAGAGCAAACATCATCTTATATGACATATTTCTCATCAATAAATCTGAGAAAAGTAAACGGTAGACAATAAAAAATTAATGCGAAGGTTCTTATTTCGAATTCCAGCGTCCGACGTTTATTTTCCTCCGAGATGGATGAGAATATTGTCACATGAGATGATGTTTGATGTGAGTTAATGTGTGTACCAATTATTAAAATAGATTTAACTAAATTATGTAATTGTCTTATAGGGAATAATTAATCTTGACATTTCCTTGGCAACATTCAAAATTATTATACAGGGAGCGGCAAAAAGAGCTGATGGTTTGATTACTTAAGATTACATCAAATTTTCTAAAAAAGATCTGACGGATATATACTTTTTATTATAGGATTAATTCTTATTGTAACGGGTCCGCCAAATAACTTTTTTTTTATAAATAGGGCGCAAAACATCGAGTGTAGCTTCGGCTGTGTGGCACGTAGCGCCGTCCTGTTGAAACCAAATGTTACCAATATCCTCATCTTCAATTTATGTGAACAAAAATGGCCCGATAACGATCGCCATTGACTGTAACGGCCACTCCTTACTCATTTTCGAAGAAAAATGACCTGATTTTCAAAGTAATGTCGCAATATTTCCCAGCGTTGGTCAAGCGTATACACAGCCATATTCGTTCAGCGGAAGGATAAAACTAATTATCTGTCAAATCAGACATGAGCTAAGTGTTACCATTCACGAAATAAGCACTAGTTGAAAAAAAAAACGTTAGATGGCGGACAATAGCATGATTTTCAAAGTAATGTCGCAATATTTCCCAGCGTTGTTCAAGCGTATACACAACCATATTCGTTCAGCGGAAGGATAAAACTAATTATCTGTCAAATCAGACATGAGCTAAGTGTTACCATTCACGAAATAAGCACTAGTTGAAAACAAAAACGTTAGATGGCAGACCCTATACTTCAGAAATGAATTGAGTTGTTCAAATTTGTAATGTTTCTGTAAGGGAATAAAATTAATTAAATTTAATTGACATTGCACCATGGTAAGCGTCATAGAATTCTACAGATGAGCATTCAGAATTATTATCACCATCTTTCGGTATTCTCATGTATGTGTTTACATAAAAAAAAAAAATGCTTTTTATATCAGCCCGTATTCTGGTATATATAATTTATTTAGTTACACAGTCAGGGGTCAGGCTAATTTTATTAAATATATATAAAATAGAATTCTTAATGAGACTGCATATTTAAATTAGAAATTTTTAAATCAATAAGAATAAGTAATAAAATTAAATAAAAGTAATAAAAAATTATTGACTATTTTTGGGTTGCATAAAAAACTATTCTAAGAAAGTAGCAAAACGACATATCACGGCCATATATCAGGAACCGTACATATAACAGGTTAAAGATAAAATGATCCAGGCTCAAAATTTTAATGCACATATATTCAGGGTCCTTGCTATATTATTTTTATTTGAGTTATATCCTTCTGGAATAATCATTTTGTAAGACTGTCAACTGAACACCACAGAAAATATGTAATTTCTGCAATATGAATTTTACTTTTAATTTTATTTATCTTATATCGGCAAATCAATAATTTGAAAAATAATACATATTTTATATAAATTTAATATGGCACTGTAAAAATTAGGTTGTCAATTATTGTATTGGCTATTGTCCTCGGCAATGTTCCTGCATGCCAGGGGGAGAATTTGGATTCCTGCCAGCATATTTAAGATAAAATGAGTTGATTTTCAAGCATCATTTTTTAACACATATAATTGAGCACCAGTTTAGGAGCTGATACGACGTAACGATTAATGTTTGATACACACATATAAATTCACAGCAAACTTCATCTTATATGACGTTTCTCTCATTAATAAATCTGAGAAAAATAACGAGCCGACACTGGGATATAAACCAGGGATACTTGGGATAGATGCTGTTTCTGTCATATATGAAGTATGTTATGAAATTGTATGAGCGTATCAAATATGGAATGTTGGTATAGATCTTCAATGATTTATAAAAAAAAAGTGGAACCTTGTTATATATCAGCCTGCGGGTATAGCTCAATGGTCAAAGTGTTTGCATTGCAACCCAAAGGTGGTGTGTTCAATCCCCGACGGAGATTAAAAAATAAAGATTTTTTAATCGATTTCTGAGCTCTAAAATACACCCGGTTGGTGTGAATTTGATCCCTCGCCCGTAAAATGCCAGTCATAGGCTATTAATAAAATTGGTGGTATACGAAAGTCGTCCTGTGAAGACCACTCATTCATAGTAAATTCCTGTAATAAAAGGGATGACGCATCAATCTTAGGCTGTAGTCTATGACGTTGGTGGATCTAATTCACACCAACCGGGGGTAATTTGGACCTGAGAAATGGATTAAAAATTAGTTTTTTTTTAATCTCCATCGGGGATCGAACCCACGACCTTTGGCTTGCAAAACAAACTCTTTGACCATTGAGCTATACTTGCCTTTTTCGTTTCTCGAACTAATCGTTTTTTGGGTACTTTGAAAAACAAAATAACGAGGTTTCACTGTATTATAATATTGACCAAAAACAGTTTAATGTGAATAATATTTTACAATAAAATTAAATGGTAGTAAATAATGTGATCCCCAGTGCGATCCTGGCCAAATAAGATTGTAAAATGTATTGGATATTTTTCTAGTCGGTATCGGTGCCCAGTTGAATGTTCCCTCGTGACAGGGCAGCACTTGGACATTTGCCAAGATATTAAAACAAGTCTCGCATGCCAGGGGCATTCTTCTCCACTGTCGGGGATTCCACACATCTGATAACACACTTTCTTTGGCAATAGACTAACACAGGACCGAATCAGAACATTAACATATAATTTTTGCTACTTCAATTTAAACAAAACATCATAGTCACAAAACTAAAGCTAAAATAGTTTAACATGCCGGCGGGTATAGCTCAATGGTCAAAGCGTTTGCTTTGCAAGCCAAGAGTCGTGGGTTCAATCTCTGACAGAGATTGAAAAAAAAAAAAGATTTTTAATCGATTTCTGAGCTCTAAAATACCCTCAGTCAGTGTGAAATTGATCCCTCACCCGTAAAATGCCAAGCATAGTCTATTAATCAGAATCGGTGGTAGACGAAAGTCGTCCCGTGAAGACCACTCATTTATAGTAAATTCCTGTATGACGTTGGCGGATCAACAATCCACATACGGTACTTAAATATATATATCATCGTAAGCGTCATAGAATTCCACAAATGGGACTTCAGAATTACTATCACCATCTGTTGGTATTCTCCTGTATATGTTTACATAAAAAAAACAAACAGATTAACAAAAGGTTCAACATCAGATAAAAGGTTAACGGTCGAAAACGGGTACATTATTGAAGTGTACAGATTTCTTCTTAACTAGTTAGTAAATAATAATTATTATATTAATTAGATTTAACAACTTTATTGGCCAATTAACATGTTTATATACTTGACATTGAATATTAATATGGCAGCAAAAAGAATGTACTACACGCATATAACATCTAAAGTCGATACGCAATAATTATTTTTTAATTGAAGTACAAAGATCGGTTCCATATATGTACAAGGAATGCATTATAAATAGACAACTACAGTGATACCTCGACATACACGAGTTTAATTCGTTTTGTAACCTTGCTCGTATTTCAAATTATTCGTATCTCAAAGCGAATTTCACAAAAGTCAGAAAACGCGAGCACAAATTATCAAAGAAGCTTTGACAGCGAGAGCACACTGATAACTGATTCTCTGACCGTGGCCGGGGGATTCACGTGGGAAAGCGTGACGTATCTAAAAAATGGGCAAGGCTGACGGCTAAGCTGCCTCCAGACACCAACTCATCTCACATTCATCAACCCTCAAGAAGACCCCTGCAACGGCGGTCCAAATATTTGAGAAGAGTAATTCGCCACGCACGGCTAAGCCCAAAAGTCATAATACCAAATCTGGCTGTGAAAACCTAAGATGCTATTTATTTGGGTGATGAATATAAATTATAATAGATGATTACCCAAAAAATGTTTGCTAGGTCTATTGGCCATTTATAGAAGAAAAATAAATTTGTAGCTCGTTTTAAAATGGATCAAATTGAGCACTGTTTAATTCTTGCTTTCCGGTGATATGTATTTACTACAAATGGACTCTAATAATGAGAATATCCATATAAAATATAATAAATACTGAGCGAACAATTTTCGTATTCCTCCATAATATTATTAAGTATTAAATAAAATTATAATAATGTATAATTATTCTTTTGTAGTGATATAAATGAAATTTTTTGTTGAATAATCGGGCCGTGCAAGGGTCAATATGTGTGCTGAATTTGTTGCAGCTATACCGGCTAAATGCTTTTTTTTCTTCTCATTTTCAGATACTTACATTACAAATATTGTTACATATTAACATCAACCATAGTCAATCAAAGAAATATTTAGGAATATTCACATTTTCACAGTTTTAAATGTCATTTTCACATGGCCTAAAAAATATATATCATCGGAGCTCTTGGATGTTTTTAGCACAGTAAGGGGAGGGTTAATTAAGAACGTGCTCAGTGTGATCCATGGTAAAACAAGGTACGAAATATTTATCTACTTATTATTAAAATGGATCTTAAAGTGACTGCTAAAAAATGTAAATAACAATTTATATAATACTTAAGTAACATTTTTGTGGCATTTATTGACCACACCATCTATGATGATTTTAAAAAACGTTTGTGTGACCATTTTTCAACACTCATGACAAGAGACCCGTATTTTTAGCATTTTGCAATAGATGTGAAATATATGCTAAAATTTGGAAAAGATGCTATATGAATAGAAATTTTATTTTTTTAAATATCCTTTTATAAAGCTTAATTATGTTGACTGATCATTAATAATAATTAAATAATTATTCAAATAAACTTGATTATCGTTGGTTAATTTTCCCTCAATTTTTCTGTAAATTAATTTTGTGGCTGTAACTTAGACGATTCCTGAATAATCCAATTTTTATTTTCATAATTGTCCTTTCCTCTCGATTCCTCTCGGTCCTCCGCAACCCGAGAGGAATGGAGATCGAGATGCAAGATTCTGTTGCTGCAAACCAATCCACCGGATTGATACCACGAAGAAGAATTGTCCTATTTTAAGATTATTTTGTTTAATATGTTAATTATGTATATTTTAAAGTAAATAAATTAATAAAATGTCGTAACGTCGTTATTTTTGTGCTTGGATTGACGCGTTGAAAAAAGAATTTTATGTATAGTATATGTATATTTAAGTAATAATAATATTGTAATATAGTCAATGATCTATAAAAGTAGATTAGAATATTGAAATAATAAAATAATATTCTAATAAAAATTAAAAAATTCATATAATAAAATGTATTGGAATTATTTGTATCTTATAAAAATAGATGCTAAATATATGCTAATATCAACTTTAAATGCTCCAAAGCGATGAAATCAAAGTTTAAATTGCTAAAATTCAAACTTTGAAATGATGTAAAACGCTAAAAATTAAAAAAGACATGCTAAAAATACAGGTCTCTACTCATGACATGTAGGAAGTCATAATGAGTTATAGGAATTACAACTAAGAGTACCTGTAGCACTTACTGTTAAGTTTGGCAGCCATTTTATGTCTGTCAGTCTTAATTTATAGAATAATTAAACAGATTTATTAATCAACGATTAATTTTATTTTTACTCATTGTCTTACTCGCTATTTCACATGTCATTTAAAATTTGCTTTTTTATGTCAACACAACATAAGTGAATGCCAATAGAGGAAACAAATCTGTAAGATATATGATATTATATTTGAAGAATGATAGCATGATCCCTGTGACAGGTGCAATATATTGTTTTAACCTGTTGGCTTCGGTACCTGATATATGCCATGTGAGATTCCCCAACCGTTGACATCGGTAGCCGTGATATATCGTTTTGCTACTTTTTTAGAATAGTTTTTTATGCATCATCTATTAGCTAAAGGATACAAGAACCAATGTGATATATGAAAATAGACCAGATAAGTACATTTATGCTTCAAATACTAGTTTAATAACTGACAGTTTAATATGTATTCCACCGAGCCGTAATGAAAGGTTTAAATGGGTAGGGCATATTATTTTATATAATTTGAAAGATTTTTTCTCACTTTCTGGAGAATGCAATATTTTTTAAATTTCTAAAAACAAATTACCATCAACAGCAAGCGGTAAGCATCAAGCGGTGATCCATCTAAGTTTTATTCCACTTAAATAGTTTCTTTACTTTGGTTTATCAAATATAAACTGCACAGACATGTGCCATTGTTGTTGATGTTGTTGATATATTAATTTTATATTTCTTTCCATATTTGACGACATTTTATTAACATTTAGTTGCCATAAGTTGCCACCTCTCAGCTGTCAGTTGCCATGCCTTGTTACGAGACATTTAAGCTACCAAAGGTCCACTTGGACACATATTTGATTCCTGACAACATTCTTATCAGGAGCGACGTCTTAAAAAAGATGACTGCTGTAGTATCCCAGGCATATTTTTAGGTGATTTGTTAATCTGATTTTTTAAGGGGTTCAGATGATCGGAAATATTATAGCTTGTAAATTAACATAGATTTTATGCTCGAATACATGCCATATTAAAATTTATTATTTAAGCGTTTAGCTCTGGAAAACTAGACAGTATTTTAAAGGAAATTAGAAGATAAGCCGGACACTTCCGAGTCCTGGACCATTTGATTCTAAGCTGTGGCGCAACTCAACCAACAACACATGGTTATGGTGTTACGAATTGAACAATTTATAAAGATAAATAATTGTCTATTGCAACAATATCAATGACTCTATTAATCTTTAAACGCCCAGTGGTCCCATATGGGACCGCAAATTTGCGTCGTTCAATGCCCTAGCAGGCCAATGTTTGTAATGTTTCGTCGCATAATAGATTCTTCCATGAACTTACTTTAATACTATTATTACAAATTAATGTAATCCGATTAGGAAATGAGCCATAAGCACTCCTGTATGGGACTGTAGGGTATTGAACGACACAAATCTGCGGTCCCGTAAGGAAACCACTGGACGTTTAAAGGTTAAGAAATTTTCAACAATCAAATAACTTCAGCGAGATTTAGGTTATAGAAAAGATACGGTAGAGATATAAACATTTCATAAGGATGCCATGTGATTGAAAACTAACGTTACTTAATGATAGCAGAAGAAAATGGAACACTAAGAATTACACTATAAATTATTTATATATATTGACATTACTGGCTTTTTACAGACAAATTATAAAATTTATATTATTATAAATACATAACTACACTTACATATATACCATATCTGCTTGTATTAATTTCAATGTATACAATAATTTAAAATCAAATATAAACACTAAATGATTTTCACACAAGAATTTTCTAAACTGACATTTAATTTTTTTTCCAATTTAACCGTTTTTTATTTTCATCAGTAGATAGGTAGGTGCATTCACTTAAATATACCTAAATGTTTACTAAAAATAAACATGAATATATTACTTAATATGATTAAGTAACATGTTAAGATAAGCCGCTCATTTATGTGCTGAATAATCGTGATTCAGAAAAAACAATGTAATTATCATTTTTCTAATTAAGATGTTGTGCCTTGACAAATGAATAATGTTTATTTTTGTCATTAAAATAAATCTTATCAAAGGTGATATCTAATATGAATATTAAAAAAACTGCACTGACATACAAAGGACTTATTTGCATAATATTATTTACATCCGAGAAGCTAATTCGTCATTACAAATAAAATAAAATTATTTTCACAAGAAAAAAGAAATACCTAAAAAATATATATTTTAAAATAAGAATTCCACAGACATGAATTCAATATATTCTGTGCTTTAATACACTTATGTTTACGTAAACACATGCAAAAGAACTCCAAATATAGGTTTAAACTTCCAGTATGCAAGAACTCTAATTGATACCTTTTTGTTACTACACATGTGTTTTACAATTATTTTTAAAGAAAAGTCTTCTAATTCTAAACATCAAGAGATTTAAAAATATTTTTGATATTTAATGTTTAAGAGTATATATTAATTATAATAAGCATGCATTGATTTTATAAAGCTGATACACCACAGTGAAGTATTTCCTATACTATAATCAAATTATTTTGAGGTTAGGTCAATTCAGAATAATTTCATAGATATTCAAATACACAAAATGACATGGCTAAAAAACATTTTTCTTAAAAAATCAATTAAATAAAAAACGGCTTTTGTGAGTATTGATAGTGATAATTAGTATTTTTGCAATACATCATTTGAGGTTATGTTAATCGGCAAATATTAATTAGTAATAGATATTCGAATGAAACGAATGAGAAATAAACAAAAACAAATCGCAATACAAACGAAATGAAAACATTCGATTTACAAATGTTCTAAATTTAAATCGAGCGTAATCGCGATGACAGCTGAGACGGTTTGGCACTTTACGCTCAACGTGTAAATATACAAGCAAAAAATATATTAAACGGGATAAAGAACCCGGGACGGATTGCGTGATGATCGAGAGACGTACCAGTAAGCTGTTATAACCACCGTCATCCCAGAAATGGATTAAATAGGTCGTGCTAAAGTAAGGCAAGGCTGGCGAGGTCGAACGTACGATCCTTCAAGGTTGACTCGCTAAACATTGCTCTTTACATCCTGGCTCGCTCGTATTATGGTAATAAATAATTGATACAAAAAATACACCAGCCTGAACATATAGCATGATTTTATTCAATGTATTTTAATCCTATATTGAGAAAATCATGTGGTTACTCAAAACCCTACATTGATTCGTTTATAAATATAATAATGATAATAAAAGAAGTTTTAAGGCACATTATTTTATACCACGATATACTGTAAGCATACTGATATTAATATTAAATGATTTAGAGTCTTTTCTACTAATTATTTGAAAAATTAGTGTGGTTTTCTTATATTTTATTATTTTCTTGTGTCTTTACTCATAGGTATAAATCCTGCTGTTGATCTGTTGCATGTGTTGGCGGTTGTTAGTGCATATATATATGATATACTTACGTAATGTTTAAAAATAAAAATAAATCGCACAAGTCACTGATTTTCTTCACTAGACAACTCGCTGTATGAGATATGTTTAATTTTTTTCACAATATGATTTTTGACACTTCGAAAGGGGGCGCTGTTCGCTGCAAAGTTTTACGCCATTTGTATTATTTTTTGCCGTTCGTTTTGTTGTTATTCGGTTTGTTTTCGGTTATTTATTTATTTATTTGTTTCCGAGAGGCGAGAACGCGATGACAGTGTCTCTCGGGGGCTAGACTTTGTATGTACCTGAGAGACAGACGTCATTGCGGCAGTTTGACGTTTGAGGACATTCGTCTTGTAATATCATCTGTTGATAGAATGCAAAACTTTTTATTTAGCATGCTTCGTAAATATGGTTGCGCTGTAAGATAATTTTAGTTACTCCTTTTCTAGATAGTTTCAGTGTTGAAAATTATAATACATAGTTGGTTATACAAATTAATCTTACATATTTATAGATAGAATAGAAAAACAATGTAACGTTTTCCACAAGGAGAATTATAATCTAAATTTTTATTAAAATGCTTATTTTTTACGTTTCATTTTGTCGTAAAATTGGAGAAAGTGTAAATACTTTATTGAATTAAGCCGTTTTATATTGTATTCTTCTTCATCTAAGATGGCATCAAAATTACAAAAATCCCGTCCTATTTTTCTCTCGATTTTGCTTTTACACAGTAATTAGGGGGGGGGGGTACCGTTATTTGTTTACGTAATTACCACGGTTTTTTTTTCTTTTTTTTCTTCTTATTTTACCATTTCATCACCTCCCTATGATTTACACCTGTTCTAAAACTACTTTAAATGAAACTCACAAATCATAATCATATTTTCAGGGCAAAAATATTAATGTTAATAATTTTTGAATAAAACTTATTACATTTGATTAATTTTACAACCGCGAAAAACTCTGCTTAAATTTATATTAATTTATATCTTTTTTTATATATATAAATATGTATTAATAAAATTATTTAAATATGGAACCAGTACTGTATGTAACTGATTTATTATCGTCATTTTTTTCTAGGTCATCTTCTTCTATAATCGTTCTAAGCGAAGGCGTCGAACTGACTTTTTCATTCTTATGCGATGTCATTAAATCGAAATTGCTCAACAAGCCGTACTTTAACTAAAAAGAAAATTTATAATTTACATTTTTAAGCATTACTTATAAAATCATTAAAAATGTTTAATAGGTATTTGAGTTTTATAATGCTTACAGCACGGCCCGTGTGGGGAGCCTATCCCCATCAGGCGCGTCCCTAGATTGCGGATAGGGGAAGGACTTCCAGATATGGATGGTAGTAGGGAAATAAAATACCTCCTGCGGACAAACAGGCCGGAGAAGGCAAACTTCGATACAAAAACCCACACTAGGAGGCTTCTTCAACACATTTTGATATAGAGGCTCCCAGTGGAAGACCATCCATAGGCTTCTCCGACATATTCGGAGGCGAGGCTATGATGGATGTATGTGGTGAACAGGACCTCATAGCTGAGATGGTGGCGCATGAACCGAACTGGCGGTCAACGGCAGCTCTCTAGCTTTCTAAAAAAGCTACTGCCTTTGCGGCAGGTGACAACCGGCAGTAAAAAAAAACCGCCAAAGAAAAAAAAAAACATGATGCACGAGAAGACCTGAAAGACCACAGGCAACCTGGACTGCAACTGTAAACAAGGATCTTAAAACTCTGGGCTTGACCGAGAATGCAACGCACATGACGTGAGGAATGTGCACAAGGAGAGACGACCCCACATGATGGGAAATGGCGAGGCTAGAGAAGAAAATGCTTACGGCACGGATTACAAAACTACAACGTTTGAGATGATTTCTATTTATTTTTTGTGTGTTGTGCTACAAGGAGATAATATTAATAAGATTCCCAAAGAAAATGAGAAATTCACTCAAGTCAATTTTTAATAATACCCTTTGGGACGCCATTTCTCTTATGCTGAAATCATCGGATGCCATCAGATTGTAGAGCAGCGAGAGATAGCTCTTGCAGAACTTCGTTCTGGCGTCGTTGGCATCACTGAACGGCATTATGTAGTCTATGGCTTCCAAACCGATGCGAATAGATCTAAAAATTAAATCGATTACAATAAAACTTCCATATAACGAATCTCTATTTAACACGTTCCACGCTACTTAGGTCACCGGTGAAAGAAAGAAATGTTGAAAAAGGCGCCATGTAGGTTACCGGTGACCTACGTTTTTTTTTTCTAACATCAGTCCCTGTACGCCAGCGGTTACATTTCAATGCAATTTTAACATTGAATGTGACCTATATGGCGCCTCTGAGTCGAATGCATTAAAAACATTACGTTGGCGTTAAGCGGGCTTCGGATATAACAATTGTGTGGCGGAACTAATTGATTGATCGATGTACACTTTTTGTTATTATGACTCGCTATGAATATTTGTATTATATGTCCAATATATTTCGACCAATCACAATAGACGTTGTCTTGTATGAGTGTGCGGCCGTCGGATCCTGGGCCTATATAAGGAAGAAAACACATTGGATTAGTCCTTTTTCTGCGCTCCACCGTCAACAGCACTGCTTGGACCTTTCGCCAGATTATCGACGTCACTTCGCGACCCGCTGTCTTTTTAGAACTTTCTAAGTTTATTTGAATCTTAAAAATCTTGTGTGTAGACCCAGATGGAGCCCCATTCCTGGACGCACGCCATAAGCTAATTGTTAGAGAGTGGCTGTAAGCATTCCCGTGATTCTAGGTGCATCAGTTAGATGTCAAATAGACCTCAGTTTAAGGTTGCTAAGTTAGTATACTATAGCGAGTCTCGAATTGCCTTCTTTGGTAACACGTTTACGAAAGCCGTAAGCTTTTTTTGCCGCTTCCTGTATTAGGAATTTTTCAGTAGTATGGAAAATACTTCGTGTTATCATCATTTCACGAGCCGCCGCCAGAAAATTCTGTCAGTCGCCATCGTCCTCGCCTCATCCCATGTCAGCTCTACCTCCCGTAGCTCCGCCGAGTAACTATGTTAACCCATTGCTTACTACAATGTTTTAAATATATGCATTCAGTACCGGATTTCTACCCTGAGCCGTATGACAATTTTTTTTCTAGCGCCCCATATTGTTTATATTAAAAATATACATAAGAAAAATTTGTTGCCTCGGCGCCCCTAGCTTATTCGACTCCCTGGGGCACCAGCCCACTTCGCCACCCCCTAAAGCCAGTACTGTATGCATTATTTAATGGTTTCTTTGACAGATTTCACCAAAGAACTCACCTTAAGTCCTTCTTCTGTGCGTCTTTCTTCACCCTCTTGCTAAAGTACTTGAGAATGCTTTCCAGCTGCTCTCCGTCCGTTCTGATTATAAACATGATGAGCTCTGTGAACTTGTCCCTGTTCATTCCAGTTTCTTCTCCACTTGGGTAAACTATCATTGCCATGTCCACGGCTTCGGTGTCATGGCTTTTTGATGTTTCTCCATCGCAGATAATCCACGCTTTAAATGTTTTTAATAAATGATATTGTTATTATAATCAAGAATACATATAATCCCTGAATATTTAGTGGACAATAACACCCCCTTCAAGGTCTCAAACGCTGAGGACATTTTTCCTGACCATGCCCAGAGACAGGATAAAATATAAAAATATTTAACACTTTAGATGCGAGGTGCGGATATATCCGCACCAACTTGCACTGCTCTTAAGTGCGAGGTGCGGATTTATCCCGCGCCCTGAAAAAAACACGTCGCTTCAGTGCGAGATGCGGATTTATCCGAATACTATATTGAACATAATTTTGTTGCGTATTACGACATTCCTTCGTCAATTTTTTTTTTACGAAATATATTGATTTGACAATTGACAATTATTGACAAATTTTTTTTATTGACAATTATTTGTGGGTCATTCTACACATGTTTCAAAATTGCTCTTTTTTTTAAATAATAATGAATTTATTCAATTTAGTTCTGAAGGTGAATATAAATGCAGCACTGACCAATCAAAACACATAAAAAAATCGACTTTAAATATTCAACTTTATTTTTCATTTACTAATTGACTTTTTATGAAATCTTATTTCGCACTTAAAGGGTTAAATATCGAAAAAATAATCTCAGTAGGAAATAAGTTATATAGAATATTTGACATAACTTTCAATTAATTCAAATATACACCTACATTGAATTCAATTACTAAAAATATCAACTATTAGTACATGTATTAAATTAAAATAAACTTTAATGAATATACAGAATGGTTCAAAAAGGAGTGAAAAGAAAACAAAAAAATGTAATAATAAAGAACTTCCGTAATCCCTTTTAAAAAACAATTGTAACTGCCAAAAGCATTTTGTGATAAATGAAAAATTGAAGTGTAACCTCACTTAGTTGTCATATACTATTATACTATTATGTTTCATTATATATTAACAGACTTCGGACCGGAGTATGCAAGGCGAGGACACAAATGAAAGCCTGGCAGTCTTACAGCGGACCGACTGAATGTGACTGCGGCGTGGAGCAGACTCTGTCACACCTTCTGGAGTGTGCGCTTTGCCCGAATAACTGCACCCAGGAAGACCTGATGATGGCCGGGAGTAACGCCATCGACGTCGCCCACTTATGGGCAGACAGGATCTGACCCTGTTGTTTCCGACACGATTATATATGTATATATATTATATATTACATTTTATCATACTTGTTGCACGTTTCACGCAGCGATTTTTTTTAATTACGTGCTTAAATTTCATAAAAATATTTTCCAATTATTTACATCTTCACAAATAATTTTATTTATTTACGAAAAAAAATGCAACTTAACCTTAAACCGATAATTTATCATATGAAACAAATGAATGGATGAATTTTGGTATATTTTTGAATATAAATATAATAGGTATATTTAATATTTGTTTGGTAGGTATTTTTTATCGATTTACCTGCCAGTTTATTAATGTATTTTTTAAATTTTGCATATATGGTGCATATTTTTGAACACACTTGCATGAATTTTTGATTTTTCATTACATTATATAATAGTACAGAAGAATTCTCGGAATTTCCTGGAAGAGACCACGTCACGAGCAATTAGGTTCTCAGGATAATCAAGGAAGACAGGCACCTAATAAGAACCATCTCAGAGAGACGAGCCCGACGGATTGGTCACATCATGCGCAACGATGGTCTTCTTCACGATATTGTGGAGGGGATGGTTGAGGGTAGAAACTGTAGAGGGCGCCCTAGACGGGAGTATTTGCAGCAAGTATTCGAGGACATGAATTGTAGCGCTTATGCTGAGCTGAAAAGGGTTGCGGAGGACCGAGAGGAATGGAGCTCGAGATGCAAGATTCTGTTGCTGCAAACCAATCCACTGGATTGATACTACGAAGAAGATATAATAGTATGTACTTGTATATGTTGTGTATTTTAAAATTATTTTTTTTAAACTATTGGCTTGTTTCTTACATATTTTTATCGTGCTGTGACACGTGAATTTTTTTATTAAAATTTTATTATTTTCATTTTTCAAAAACCTTTAAGAAAACTTAACTTACCCTAATTTCTATTTTTAAATTTAAGATATTTAATGTGATGTCTATTTTTTTAATTGAAATTAACTTGCAATACCAATTATACAGTTCTACCAAAAATTGATAATCTTGACCTTAAAGTTACTACCTACGTATCATAACTACTTATCTACTTACATTCTTCTTCTTCGTAGTATCAATCGGGTGGATTGGCTTGCAGCAACAGAATCTTGCATCTCGATCTCCATTCTTCTCGGTGCTCCGCAACCCTTTTCAGCTCAGCATAAGCGCTACAATTCATGTCCTCGAATACTTGCTGCAAATTCTCCCGTCTAGGGCGCCCTCTACAGTTTCCACCCTCAACCATCCCCTCCACAATATCGTGAAGAAGACCATCGTGGCGCATGATGCGACCAATCCATCGGGCTCGCCTCTCTGAGATGGTTCTTATTAGTTGCATATCTTCCTTGATTATTCTGAGAACCTCATTGATCGTGACGTGGTCTCTCCAGGAGTTCTTCTGTACGACCACATCTCAAAGGCCTCTAGTCTTTTTTTATCACTTTCAGACAAGCACCATGTCTCACAGCCGTACATTAAGATGTTCCAAACAAGTGTTTTGGCAAGTTGCTTGCGGAGCCCTAAAGAAATATTCTTTGACTCAAGAGTTTTGGCTTTTTTATTGAAAGCTAGCCTTTTTTCTTTGCATATGTGATGCATATTTTCGAACATATATGCATGCATTTTTGAATTTTAAGTGCATTTTTCAACATTATATAATATAATGTACATATTGTGTATTTTTAAATTCTTTGTTTTAAGCTATTGGCTTATTTCTTACATATTTTTATCGTGTTGTTAGCATATGAATTTTTTTATTAAAATAATATTATATTCATATTTCTTAAAACTTAAAACTTAACTTGGCCTAATTTTAATTCTTAATTAAAAATATTCAATGTGAAGTAATACTAAATATTTTTAACTAGCTAGTTCTATTTTTTTTAAATTGAAATTAACTTGCAAAACCAATTGTTCAGTTTTACCAAGAATTGATAATCTTGACCTTAAAGTTACTACATACCTATCATAACTACCTGTCTACTTACCTATCGTGCCTACATATCATACTTACCTATCATAGTACCTATATATTCTATCTATCATACCTACTCATCGTAACTACCTATCATAACTACCTATCATACCTACCGGAATTCTTCTTCTTCGTAGTATCAATCCGGTGGATTGGTTTGCAGCAACAGAATCTTGCATCTCGATCTCCATTCCTCTCGGTCCTCCGCAACCTTTTTCAGCTCAGCATAATCGCTACAGTTCATGTCCTCGAATACTTGCTGCAAATACTCCTGAAAAGGGCGCCCTCTAAGTTTCTACCCTCAACCATCCCCTCCACAATATCGTGAAGAAGACCATCGTGGCGCATGATGTGACCAATCCATCGGGCTCGCCTCTCTGAGATAGTTCTTAAACGATACGATTTCTACCGGAATTACGCATAAACAAATAATCTCCGTTTCTGTTTTATTCAAAAGATTATATTATATCATGAAAAAATAAATGAATTAATGTAATAATTTTATACAAGACATATAAACATATACATATTTTATTATATTAGGTTGGTGCAAAAGTTTTGACCGTTTTTTACATATACAATTAAACATTTTTTTTTAGATTTGAATAGTTTATTCTTCTGCCTTTCTATCAACTTATTAATACCATTAATGTAAGATTCCGTGGATTTTAATGCGAAAATTGTAGTAAGGGATGTTCTTAAATGCTCTAGTGCAGAGCTCCGCAACCTTTTCTCATCTACGGCACACCAAAGTATTTTTTTGGATTCTGCGGCACACCAAAGTTTTCACCTTGAATACCGCGGCACACCAAAAGCCAAAAATAGATATTAATTTGATCAATTTCACTTTCTTTTAATTTTATTTAGAACTTAATAAACCAAGTACGTCGTTGTGTGTCTACATAAATAGGCGATAGGCACTGGGAGCTTGAGGACCGTTTTAAAATTATTTATTTAATTTATTTAAAATATTGCCTTGTTTGATCGCGGCACACCTGTATCGGCTTACGGCACACCGGTTGCGGAGCATAAACTGTATCAAAAAAATTATCATTAATTTTTTTTTGCAGTGATCGGAATAAATGAAAATTTTTTGATCCGGAGATACGAAAGATGCTTGATAACATCCCAATTCAACTCATTAAGCAGTGTTGGGTCATCATCGACAACGCGCAACCACATGTGGCATGATGACCCAACAGAAGCTAAATGAGTTGAATTGGGATGTTATCAAGCATCTACCGTATTCTCCAGATCTTGCTCCTTCCGATTTTTATTTATTCCGATCACTGCAAAAAAAAATTAATGATAATTTTTTTGATACAATATTGCAGATGAAAACATCCATTGCTACATTTTTCGCATCGAAATCCGCGGAATTTTACACTAATGGTATTTACAAGTTGATATAAAGGTGTGAGAAGGTTATAAGAACTGGCGGAAATTACATAATTGATTAAAATAATAATATAACTTTTTTTTTAATTGTATATGTAAAAAACGGTCAAAACTTTTGCACCAACCTATTACATCAAAAACAATAACTTTTGATCATTCAAAAGCAATATGACAATTACTGTGTTTGGCGAAGCTCTTCTATACTTAAATAACTTCTTAGGTTTATTCTCGTAATTATTTAAAAATCTGTTCATAAATTCAGCGTATATACGAGTATAATCTAATTTGTAGTTTTTCTTTAAATAAAAGATGTTCGAATGTTTTTTTTTAATTGTTTTATTATAAAGTTACAAAAACAACATTGATAACCAATCAATAGCATTAAGAAATTATTTATTTTCGCCTAAAACCTTACTGCTTAGCGTCGTCTTCTTCTAGAATGTTTTTTTATATTTTTTTACTATATACACAACTTGTCCCATTCCGATCTTGGTCCACGTTGAAAAAGAAGTCTAGAAATACCACCAACGAGCTTTCCAGTCGGCTGGTGTATCCACCTCCAAATCCTAATTATTTTGCTTTCTCTGAAACTGTGTCCGGTTATTACTTGGCGCACATTCCTGCGACACGGAAGCCCAGCTATCGCGCGATCTTTGATATGGTCTTCCTAAATGTCAAATGTTCTGCTTACCACTCTTCCAGAACACATTCTTCTTCTTGATCATCCCTATGGCAGAACACCTTCACCTTTCTTATTTCAGTATACATATCTTACTGTATCTTGGATTGTCAGTTCAGCAATAGATATTCCTTATATCAGAGGTTCTCAAGATATTTTTTTTGTGTGTTATCAGCCCTCGTCGCTTATCTAATATGTCATAATCGGGCGTACATCGGTTTTATATATTGTATATTAATTTTATGTAGTCTTCTTCAGCATATGTTTGTTTCTCCATACAGACAGTCATTGAATGCATATATTAAAATACAAGTCAGCCTTGGATACAACCAGTGCCGATTTTAGGGGGTGGCGCAGTGTGTCAGTGGCCCAGGGCGTCAAATGAGCTAGGGGCGCCGAGTGAAATCTATTCATATATAAGTATATTAAATACATACATTATGGGGCGCCAGAAAAAAATTGCCCTAGGGTGCCGCAGGGTCTAGAGCCGGCACTGGATACACCTCTATACATGTGATCCTGGTAAACTGCAGACTGTCAGACATTCTCTGATGGATTGCGTCATCCATTATAATATCAGACTTATTTTATATGGGTCGTTAAAAAGCTTGCGTCATTTTTTGATAAGATCTCCCTTAACTGTTACTTACTCTTGACTGTTTCTTACTGTTGAACTAGTCTTAGAACATCACGTGCGCTATTAACAATGCAAGGATAGATTTTCGTTTCTTTTTTGTTCTTTTCCTTTTTTCAACACCTTTTTGTATATGCATTTTGAATTACTAAAAAAAGTTTTTCAATGGTCCACTCGTTAAGATCTAATAACCCTGTTGTCTATTAGCATACCTTTCTACATTACTTATCAACATTCTTCTTATTTGCTTAGCTATTGACAAAATACGGTAATGATTTTACATGATTTCTTTCCACTTCTTTGTACAGCCAACAAGACTCTCGCAGTAAACCGTATTAGTCTTTTTAGCTTCGTCGATTCGGTCTTTTCAGCATTTTAAAATTTTCATTTTTCGTTTATTTTTTCAAGATTTGCAGGGTTTTTTATTTCACAAGCGATTTTTTTGATTTTCAAAGAAATACATACTCGCGCCTACCCACGTCTCCACATTTTATCTTTGTCAGAATATAATGTTTTTTTCTATTAGAATGTTTCATTATCGAACCATTGCCACATCTTTGATTGTGTGTGATCCAGCTGATATTCTTCACACTTCTGGCCGGTCAACCTGTAACAAGCAAAATAATTTCAATTTAAAAAATGGAGGCGTCATTTGAGCTTGGCCCGTCTCACAGAAAAGTTGAGTCTGCAGTTGCCGACACGTGTGCTGAATTTGACCGCATTAATGTATTAAAATATATTTATTAATGATTTTTAAAAACACATCAACATATATTACGAGGTATCACTATGGAATAAGTGATGTTAACGGAATGACATTGATTAATGGCACAAAAAAAAACTGCCGGAATTCTTAAAGATAAATCGATTACATACCATACTAAAGATAGTGGGTATAATTCCTGAAAATATTAAAATTATTAAAAAATCGTATAAAATTTCTTAGATCTATAAATAATACCCCAGTTGGCACAAAATTTGTCCCTCACCCGTAAAATGCGACCAAAAGACGAAAATCTCGTGAACAACATCATAATTCCAAGTTTTCTTAAAACTGTAAGATGCGTTAATGCCGACTATATATATATATATATATGATCGTGTCGGAAACAACAGGGTCAGATCCTCCTAACGTCGATGGCGTTACTCCCAGCCATCATCAGATCCTCCTGGATGCAGCTACTCGGACACAGCGAACACTCCAGAAGGGTCTGCTCCACGCCGCAGTCACATTCAGTCGGTCCGCTGTAAAACTGGCAGGCTTTCATTTGTGTCCTCGTCTTGCATACTCCTGTCCGAAGTCTGTTGAGGCACCTCCATATATTCTACCCCTGGTCGTGTCCAGGGACTAGGTCCTCTTTCGAAGCAATCCGAGTATTCCCCTCAGTTGCACTTCTCCACATCACATTCAGCCGCAGGGTGGCCTCAGGTATCACCAGGTCCGTTATCGACTGCAGTGTTATGACGTTGATGGATCTAACGCGTAACACTTCATAAGCAGAGCTCAATTACCTTTTAACTGATTTATTCATCATGTTTGTTTGTATTCTTTTATACGTGTTTACATTGAATAAATGCGAGCAAACCTAATTAAACGAGTTTAATGTCACAAATTGACAGTATGGTGTCAAGTTCATTAAAATTGGGTTAGTTGACAGTGACAATGATAGATTATCAATAACAAGAGTCTGCACTTCTTAAACCAGAAGCTCACCATACTCGTGTATAATAACTGTTATTTCTTAGACGTTCCATAAGTTGATAAAAGTCCAAAATTTTTCAATTATAAAAACTGACTGTAATGATAAGCGTAATGAGCAAATTAAGCCAAAATGCACCATTGTATCACTTTTTTGGAAAGAAATTCAAAATTAATTAAAGAACGTTGTTTACCTAGGCATTCTTTTTTAAATGTAAGCACATACAGGAGAATACCGACAGATGGTGAAAGTAATTTTGAAGTCTCATCTGTGGAATTCTATGACGCTCACTATAGTGCATATGGTTAAGCTCTGCATGTGGAGTGTTGAACCGCCAGCGTCATAGATTACAGCCCGAGATTCACGCATCCGGCACTGGTTATACGAATATGAGTATCATTTTAATTCTAGTGAAGTAGATACTTTACAGAGGCCTTCAGTTTATTTAAGGGATCCGCCATCTAACGTTTTTTTTTAACTAGTGCTTATTTCGTGAATGGTAACACTTAGCTCATGTCTGATTTGACAGATAATTAGTTTTATCCTTCCGCTGAACGAATATGGTTGTGTATACGCTTGAACAACGCTGGGAAATATTGCGACATTACTTTGAAAATCAGGCCATTTTTCTTCGAAAATGAGCAAGGAGTGGCCGTTACAGTCAATGGCGATCGTTATCGGGCCATTTTTGTTCACAAAAATTGAAGAGGAGGATATTGGCAACATTTGGTTTCAACAGGACGGCGCTACGTGCCACACAGCCGAAGCTACACTCGATGTTTTGCGCCCCATTTTCAAAAAAAAAAAAGTTTTTGGCGGACCTTTTAGTTGTTTTTTTTACGATCACTAATGTTAATATGACAGAACGCGATCGTGAATTAGTTAATGACATTGAATTTTAGTTCCAGATCAGGGGTAAACAAACATTTATAATAAACTAATTGACAGAAAAAAGGAAATACAAGGAAACTCTATATTAAAACAAATAAATCTAACTGCTTATGGTGTCTAACAACCAAAATCTTATGAGCGAATAATTATTTGAATATCGCAATCGGTTGAACGGTATAGGAACGCATATCGCCGTCCCGTTATGTTTCCATTCCTGTTTTTTTTTATACAGAAACATCGATTTATTTAGATTTGATTGTGTGGTACATAGAAAATATTCAAACTCGTCTGACAAATATGAGTGACCCTATACAGCAGAGCTCCGCAACCTTTTCTCATCTACGGCACACCAAAGTACTTCTATGGATTCTACGGCACACCAAAGTTCTCACCTTGAATACCGCGGCACACCAAAAGCCAAAAATATATATTAATTTGATCAATTTAGCTTTTTTTTAAGTTCATTTAGAACTTAATAAAGCAAGTACCTCGTTGTATGTCTACAAAAATAGGCGATAGGCGCTGGGAGCTTGAGCACCGTTGTAAAATTATTTATTTATAATGTTGCCTTATTTGATCGCGGCACACCTGTATCGGCTTACGGCACACCAGTGTGCCACGGCACACCGGTTGCGGAGCACTGCTATACATGCCGATACAGGGACACGGGGGTATGCACACGTTACAAATTCCTGTTTTCCAGTTTTTTTTTTATGTAAACACATACAGGAGAATACCGACAGACGGTGATAGTAATTCTGAAGTCTCATCTATGGAATTCTATGACGCTTACCATGGTGTATACGGCTAAATGCTGCATGTGGAGTGTTGATCCGCCAATGTCATAGACTACACCCCGAGGTTCACGCATCATCCTTTATTATTGCAGGAATTCACAACGAATGCGTGGTCTTTACGGGACGACTTTCGTCTACCACCAATTTTGATTAATACGCTACGGCTGGCAGCTTACGGGCGAGGCATCAAATTCACACCAACCGGTGGTATTTTAGATCTCAGAAGTCGTTTTTTTTTTAATCTTTGTTGGCGATCGAAACCAAGAACTTTGGCTTGCAAAGAAAACGCCTTGACCATTAGGTATG
Source organism: Glossosoma conforme (assembly GCA_022606575.1). Lineage (NCBI taxonomy): Eukaryota > Metazoa > Arthropoda > Insecta > Trichoptera > Glossosomatidae > Glossosoma > Glossosoma conforme. The sequence goes on along the minus strand of JAGTXR010000255.1, from coordinate 94,443 downwards.
ACCGCCAAATTGATTGTTGACAAACGCCAATCATTTACAAAAAATCATTTTCTAGGGGAATTTGAGAATAGGTGATAGCGATTTTCGTCTACCACTCATCAAATGAACAGCTGTTCAAAATTCGTCCGCGGACCGTAGTTTACTGGCCCTGCACTAGACTATGCACTCGTAAGTAATGAGTTGGAGGTACGTATGCCTTTCACCGAAAATACCTGTACGCTCTGATCAATATTCATTTGAGAATCTATTTTTGTACCCAAAATGAAGGTTATACTAGTAAACTAGATTAATATGCTATTATTAATATCCACATGAGAATATTGTCTATGACGCATTTATTTGTAAATTTAACCGTACAGCCGCTAATCTGTCACCGAAATGCAAAACATATTGATATCAGCTTGATATAGCTCCTTTAGGCTGATGCCGTAAAGCCTCGAAAAAAGATCTTTTGTCTCTTATTTTGTTCGGTCGCCTGACATGCACATATTATATTAATCGTATAAGTTAAGCGGTGTTTGCATACGCCAAAATTATTTGTAATGACAGTTGGCCCATTTGCTGTTAGTATGACTGTCATCCATGCGGTTGGCAACACCGAAATGTCAGAGCGGGTAGTCAGTCGATACGCGCCCGCCATCGTTATAGGAGAACGCTAAGGGCATCCCTATAACGGGCGACGTTATTGACGAATAAGCGAGTAATATGTGAAACAAAAACAAGTGTTTATATTGTGAACCTGATCCTGCATCCTTCATCCAGTTAATCGATGTCCAAAAATGGAAGAGGAGGATATCAATATATAAGGCTATTCGAAAAGTAATGTTATGTTTCTCCAACTGAGAACATAGTTGTTGGCTTTTGGGCCAATACCTGAGTTCTACTGCGTATCTTTTAGCGACACTCTGAGCATGTATCTCTCCATAGCATACTGGGTGACCTTTATTTTATGGGTAAGACTTGTCGTTAGATTCCACGTCTCTGCGCCATAAGTTGATACAGGGAGGATGCATTGGTTAAACGTCTTAGTTTTAAGCCATGATAAATAGTCATATTTCCCAGACTTTTGACCCTATTTCGATTGGAGGAATACAAATAGAGGTTGTGAACGACAAGTAATACAACTAGGACGAAGTAACTTCTCGATAGAAATCGACAAGCGTATACAACTGGGATGGGCAGCATTTGGAAAACTAAAGTTTATAACCACTTATTGATTTGAAACAGAAACATCAAAAGGGAAATATATCTGTAAGGTAGCATATATCCTCTGGTTTTCATTATGGTAGATGTCTGTCCCAAAATAAACAACGGATTTGAAAGAAAAAAACCAAAAAGCATTGAAATGGATGACTCGCCTCGTTTTTCTGATGCACTTGACGATGGGATACTCCCTCATGAAGCACTGTGGTCCAAGGATGGAGAAGTAGGTGACTCCTATCTGCGTGGATATCAGGGTGCTCGTCTTTTTCAGGCACTTGTAGAAGGCGCGATCGCATTCGCAGTGAGACCTGAAGGAACATCAACAGTTGATATTGTCATTGCAGCGTCATTGCAGCAACACCAAACAGAAAGTTGCAACAAGGAACAACCTCATCCGCAAACTGACCAACACTTACTGGGGAGCCCAACCACCCCTACTTCGTACCTCAGCTTTAGCACTTTGTTTCTCAGCCGGAGAATATGCGGCACCAGTGTGGGGTCGATCAGCCCACTGTAATCAAGTGGATACTGCCCTGAATGATGCATGCAGAGTCGTCACAGGCTGCCTCGAACCAACACCCATTTCTAAACTATATCCCTTGGCTGGTATCGCACCACCGAACATAAGACGCAAAGTCATATGCGCCGAAGAAATGCGTAAGGCAATCAACCAACCGTCCCACTGCTTGTATAATCAGATACCCCCAACACCAAGATTGAAGTCTCGAAGCAGCTTTCTGAAATCCACACAACCTCTCACATCCGGCCCTGAAAATGAGAGACTCCAACTCTGGCAACTAATCGCACCAGAGGATTTCATTAGTCCAAAGGAAGGCCTCCCAACTGGCAAGAGCCTTGACTGGCCGACCTGGAAATCCCTAAACAGATTAAGAACCGGAGTTGGTAGAACAAAGGACAACCTCGAGCGGTGGGGAATGCTTCGGCAGGGAGAGACACTATTGTGCGTCTGTGGAGACCTGCAAACCGCCTCACACCTACGATGCTGCTCCATGTGCCCAACAAGTTGCACATCTCAGGACCTAATGCCTAGGACCTAATCAATGTCGTCAGATATTGGGAAAAAATAATTTGACGTCGCTGACACGAAGAAGAAGAAGAACAGTTTATAAGGTCACAAGTAAGCAAGATCTCTTATTAATAAGAAGGTTACTCTCATGTGCATGGATATCAAGGTTCTTAAGTGTGTCAATCACTTGGAGAAAGAACGGTCACTCTCGAAAGATTTGGCGAAAAGAAAAGGTCATCTGTTAGAGTAAGATTGTTTCACTTAGTCTTTCCTGAGATCTACGTCGATTACTCCTCTGAATCCAAATAATTAATTTTTCCTGCACCCGAAAACTTTGTCTATGACTTGGTGAACAACCATACTCTGTTAACGCATGTCGAACAAGGACTTGCAGTTTCAAAAACTCATTCATAAATGCCACTAGTAAGCTTTGGAATGCAATTCCAGAATCCGTATTTCCTCCTGTTTTAAATCTGGATCTGTTCATAAACAGATCAATATACATTTGAAATATTCACAACCACACACAAGCACAGCACTCATTTCCCGAATGCACCGTCCAGTCATTCTGACTAAGTGTCACAGAGCCCACTAGATTCGATAAAAAACTCGTTAATGTCACAATGAAGCAAGACGATGAATGATACTAGTGGTATATCATGCTATTACCTTGTAAAGACTCCGGTGTTAGTGAGTCCGTACTTGGTATGTCCGGCTAGTATGTAGAGCCTGCAAGCGTCATGGCGTCTACAGCAAGCGTCTGTCCTGTAGAACACTCCCACTTCAGCCTTTTGGGCCATATCGCCATCCCCGCACCACAGCGTGCCTGAGAAAGAGGAGACAATAATAATAAAACTGAATGAAACGTCAACAGCAGTCGGGACCAAGAGTGATTCTCTTCTTACGCTCTACCAGTTCGTAGAATAGCCATTTTATGATGTTTTTAATAGTCCATGTTTTATTCAGAATCAAGACAAATTTAACTAATCAAATATCATGAAAATCGGTCCAGCCGTTCTTGAGTTATAAGTGGTGTAACTAACACAAAATTATTTTACATTTCGATACCGTACGTCGCCATTATGTACGACAACCGGCGTCTTGCATCAGTAGCGCCACTGTTTGTCAGTGTTAGACGAAAGCAACACTATTCCCTGGCGGCGCCATCGGCATAGACAGCGGCAAAAGGAGGTAACTTTCCCACGCGGCCCATTTAGTTGGGTACCTACCACCGTATGGGGCTCGTCGTTGAAGCGATCTAGCTTTTAGATCGCTCTCTTGATATAGGGCGACCCCTTCGGCATTAGCATTAACGCGTGCCTTAGTATTGAGTCTAATTTTGTATCTTTTAAACTTAAATTTTAGATAAACTAGAGTAATCTCAAGTCGAGGTTTTACTAAAATTATCCATTGGTATCAGTATATAGATTTGAAATGCATCTTAAGGTGAATGCTTACATTATAAATTAAAATGTATGTTTCGCAACCGAGGTTGCGGTCCCGAAATGACGGCATCAGCTTAAATGGTGATGCCGGAATACCAAGGTTCCGGCACTGAGGATAAATCCAAAGACCGGAGTTGAATTGATACTAATTTATTTGATAAGACACCCCTTTTTATACCTTAGTCGACAACATGAATAAGCATTTATAAAATTAATATTAATACATTGAATTTCATACACCGCAAATTCCTCAATATCTGCGGTTCGGAACTTGATCCCCTCAATTTATACATAGTGGCAAAAATGCCCTGTGTCGTACCCGACTGTATGAATCGACAGATTCCATCTAAGATAGAGAGTTTGATTATAAAAATTACTTTAAAGACTTTTGGATGTTTAATACAAAATAATTATGTTCATAATAACGTTTTGAACAATGCATATTATTTATTACCTGGGTATATTGCTCTCACACGATCTTTGAAGGCATCTCCTACTCCTGAAGCCACTGAAGCGACTCCTGAAGCGACTCCCGCAGCGACTCCAGTGAAGAAGTTCTGATCAGAGTCTAGAGAACCGATATCTCTTGCTCCACTCATTAGTTGGTTGAAGGGATCGGTTATTCCCTTCAATAAGCTCCTTCCAAACTGACCTAAAAGACAAAACAGTATGAAAACCAAAGACATTTACGTTTGTGGCAACACCATACCGACATGCGTCCAACCGCGATGACCAACACAAGCTGCTAAGGGCAGTCAGTCTTCAGTACCCGGCACATCAAGACACGCTACCATCCATACCACTAAAAGGCCCCACAAACCGCTAACAAATCTCGACGCTACATCTCCTCCAAAAATTCGACAGGCGTATACAACTGGGATGAGCAGCATTTGGAAAACTGAAGTACATTTTTAAATCGAAAATTCCGCAATGTCTTAAAACTAAGGCGCTTAACCAATGCATCCTCCCTGTATTAACTTATGGCGCAGAGACGTGGAATCTGACAGCATGCCTTATCCATAAAAAGAAGGTCACCCAGCGTGCTATGGAGAGATCCATGAGAGGAGTGTCGCTAAAAGATAGAATCCGAAACGAGGAAATACGCAGAAGAACTCAAGTAGTGGATGCCACCCAACGAATAGGCACACTCAAGTGGCAATGGGCAGGACATATCTATCGAAGAGACGACGGTCGATAGGGAAGAAAAGTATTGGCTTGGCGCCCAAGAACTGGCAAACGAAGCATTGGTCGACCCCCTGCAAGATGGACTGACGACATAAGAAGAATAGTGGGAGTGACCTGGATGCGGAAGGCAGAGGATCGAAGAGGAGGGAGACTCATGCGGGAGGCTTACGTTCAATAGTGGACGGATACAGGCTGATGATGATGATGATGACATCTCCTCCATCGACGATTAGTTAGCAGAACTAAGTCGTTACTTTTATGTAAGCTGATACCAGCCATCGCATACGCGTGGAGAAGGCATTGAATCTCTAATCCAACGTGAACGAAAACCCAAACAACGCCACGGCCGAGAAAAGAACTTCGATCAGGACTGCCGTTGAAGCAGCAGTGTGATGCAGACCTCGCTCGACAGTGGTCGGGATTGAGTGGGTTCCTCTTAGCACCGCTCTTCCTGACAGTATAATAGCCTTATCCTAATGCTCCAACAGCAGGTCTTACCCATAAAATAAAGATCATCAAACGTGTGATAGAGAGATCCATGAGAGGAGTGTCTCTTAAAGATAATAGGTGATATCAGCTTGATATATCTCTTTAGGGCTGATGCCGTAAGCCCTCGAAAAACGATCGTTTGTCTCTTATTTTTGTTCGCTCGCCTGACATACACATCTAATAATGTCAGTTTTAATTATATAAAAGTACACGGCGTTTGCATACGCCATTTTATTTGTTATGACGGTTGCTCCATTTCATGTTGGTGCAACTGTCATCTTTAATTTGCTTTTTTGCCGCGACTGTCTTGGTGGCGCTAGATGTCAGAGCTCTCCGGCAGTTTTCAGTCAAGCACCGTTCGATCGAGACGGAATTAACGTCATGTTACGATCGAACGGGGGAGTCAAGTCTTTATCGAAAATAAATGCGAATTGTGCTTCAAAAACAAGCTATTTTGATTGGTAATCTGCTACTGCATCCTGCCACCCAGTGATTCGATACCCAACTTAAAGAGAAGGATGTCAACGGATAACCGAAGAAGAACTCGAATACTTGACTCTGCTGAAAGAATATGCATACTAAAGTGGAAATATTCAAATACGGTTGATTTGTATGAAAATTGCGCACAGGAACTGGATAACTGAGTTTAGCGATCCCCTGCAAATGAACTGATGACATCATAATAATAGCGGGAGTAGCCTGGATGCGGAAGGCCGGATTGAAGAGGATGGAGGCCTACGTTAAACGGTGGACAGACACAGGCTAATGATGTTTATCTCACCTATTCCGCCGTTCTCCTCTCTGCTTCTTAGGCGGATGGTTTCCAAGGCCTCGTTCTGGTTCTGGACTCTGCTAAAGAGGTCTCTAAGACCTTGAGGTACCAGCCTCTCCACTAAGGACTCGACAAGGGTTCCGGCAAAGTCCCTCAGAGAGTCTAGAGGGCCCAAGTCCAGAGAAGGTTCGTTCTAAAACAACAAAAAAAAACTTTGAAACATGGCATAAGAGCTTGATACATTTTTAGTCCAAACGAACTAATATTATCCCTAGCTTGAACATACGAGTATTTCATCAGTGAAATAATGAAAACGGAGATTAACCCTGAACATCCTGCTCTCTTTAAGTTAGTTATTGAATTGCGTGGTGGCAGGATGAGGAGCAGATTAACAACACAAATACTTTTTCTGGTGCAAATTGACATATATATTTCGATAACTTGACAACATTTTGTTTTGGGGTCGAGCGTTGCTTTCAGACCCTTAGCCGAACCACACACGCTACCGGTCGCGGTCCGCGCACTACTGACGTCACTGGGTATCGTGGTCGGTGACACCCAGCGCCACAAGTAGCGATCTATATAACTTGTCCTCCTAACGGCGTTACAAAATGACAATACATGCGTGTCCGATGAGCGAACGAAAATAAGAGACGAAAGATCGTATATCGAGGTTTTGGGCAACAGCCTGCAAGGGCTATATCATGCTGATATTAATATGTACACACTTTTAGTTATTTAGGGCAAGCGCGTGAAACATAAAAAATTAAATAAATATCAATTATTTATTACATACTTTATAAAACAAGGTTTTATTGAGGGTTTTTTTAAAGTATGAAAATAGTTATCTAAAAACAAAATGTCTTCATGTTTTTATATCGAATAATAATGAGTAATTTTATATATTAATTTATAATGAAATATTTAAAAAAGCTTTTTACAATTGTAACAATTACATCGATTAAATTCAATAGTAAAAAAAAAATCATTTCTTGATTACACGATAGTGAAAATGATGGCCAAACAAAATGCTCATTCGAAGAATATGACTGAGATGTTAAACGCGTTAAGTGTCTGGCTGTCAGTCGAGGTGTCGCGAGTTCGCATCTGGGTGCTTCATTTATTAGAAAAAAATCACCTTAAAAACACGAAATTATTCCTAAATACTTAAAGAACATGTGGATCTTATAACTACAGTGAAATTGTGTGTTTTTCCTGTAAAATTTGTGACTTGTGTAAGTGGGTAACCAACAAATTAGATTGACAACATTATGCAGATTCGTGAAAGATAAAGGTTGGAAATTAATTGATCAAAAACTACTTGAAAGACAAAATGTTAACTGTTTATCCAAGAAAAAAAATATGTTTTGGAAAAAGTACTATATTCGATAGTATTTGGACCTTTTTAACACATATTGTAAACACATACAGTGGAATACCTACATTTGTGCATTTTTTAACGCTTATTATTCTACATATGGATAAGCGCTGCACGTGAAGTGTTGATCCACCAGCGTCATAGAGTACAGCCCAAAATTCACGCCTCATACTTATTATTACAGGAATTTACTATCAAAGGATGGTTTTTACGGGACGAAGTTCGTCGAAAATAAAATTGGTAAATGCGTGAACTGTTCTTTGTGGCCATAAAGTCTGCACGCCCGATAGATCCGAGGCACTTTCCTCGAATTGTATCGAAAATGCCTCCTCTTTCTAACATGAGTAACTGACAGTCCCAGAGAATGTACTCTGAGGTTTGTGAGGGGGCGCCACAAGGGCAATTAAGGTTCGAAAGTAAATTAAATGAATTTAATCTGCCGTGAAAAGCGCTTCACTGATTTTGATATTAACTATTATATATTTATGGAATCACGCTTTTCATCACTATAGATGAGATCTCTCGGTTTGGCGGTATTCCCTTGCGTGTGTTTACAATAAACATACGCAAAGTGATCTTATATACAATTAGCGGTCGAATTTATATGCACTAAATCATAAAGTCAAATAAAGGAAATGTTTTCAAGACAATATGTTATTCAAAATTACGTAAAACAATACTTTACAAATTCATGTCACAATCACTGACGAATACAAGTCATTAAAACATTTTGAAGTATGTAAGCATAATACAGGCTGTCTAATTTAATAGGTTGATCGAAAAGTAATTTCGTTTATTACGAAAAAAAAAATATTTTTTAAACGTGGGCGTTCGAAATGATAATTAATTATTCAATTTAGTAATTTTAAACTCAAAAGTTGTCATTTTTTGGTTTGCCTTCGTTAATGTTATTATTGTGTTTGTATGAGCTTCAACTGGCCAAATTTTTGTCAAAATAAAAAAAGTCTTAAAATATAGTCTAATTGAAATAACATTGTGTAAAGAGTTGAGCCGACCCTTTAGACAAAATGGTCCAGGCCTCGGGTGCGTCGAGCTAATCATCCAATTTTCTTAAAAAAATCCGATTAAAAAATCACCCAAAAATATGCCTCAGATACTACAGCTACCCCATTTTCATGTATTCGGACTGTAACTTAGGAGTTAGTCGTAAATCATAAATATTCCGAAGTGGACCTTCAGATGCAGATTTGTCCTAGAACGAGGAATAGGCAGTGGCAGCTGACAGAACTAAGTGGCGGAAATTTGCGGTTAACATATGCTCCAGATATGAAATGGATATGAGAAGAAGAATATAATCATGTTTGATTTTCCTTGTGTTGTACATTTGTTTTTTTCTATTATTTCGACTGCTGTTCTAAGGTGCATAAAACGTTTGTTAGGAGTGTTATATATATTTTTTAAATTCATCAATTTGGCCATGAATTTGACCTCGAAACATACGAAACTATATCAGCATTGAAGAAAATTACAATACTCGTACACCCTTGAATATGACCAATATAAAAATATATATATTATAAATATTTCTTACCACTATGCTCCTTCCCGTTGTGCTAATTTCTTCATTGTCGTCAACCATTTCATAACTCGCGTTATAATCTTCTTCTGTGGTGCTTTTCTTCGACGTAGTTTCGTCATCATCATCCGTAACTACTAATGTTCTATTAAATTTACCACCATTAACCACTGCATCCTTTACCACTGAATCACTAACGTTTTTAACACTTAAATTGTCCACTAAAGTATGATTAAAATCATCATTTTTCACTTCAGAAACATTACACAAATATTTAGAACAGTTTTTGTGTAATGGAAATGTCACATTTTCAGTCTTTTCTAAGCGTTGTAATTTGACATCAACAGCTTTTGTCGAACTATCAATAATACTTGTAGATTCGACATTCTTTGCAGAACTAATTTCCCTATTTTTATCATCAAATACTGTTTTGTAGAATCGACGAAAATTTCACCTTTACGTTCTTGTTTAGAGGTATTTGCGTTGCCATTTTTTTCATCTGTCACATTTTCGAACGCTCTATTTGAAAAGCGCGGAACGGGCAAACCGGTCGTGTTCGAAGCCTCTTCAAACGACATATTCTTTTCACTTTTTGAAATATTATAAAATGAACGCAAAGTTGTGAGATTAATATTTTTACTAATGCTTTCAATGTTTTTGTTTATTAATTCGCCATTTTTTGCTTTGGTCGTATTTAAAATTAAATCAGAAAATTGTACAGAAGGAAAAACCGTCTTGTTCAAAGCCTCATCAAATAATAATGTTTTTTCATTGTTTTGTATTTCTCTTGATGTTTTAATATTACCGTTGACATCTTTTGGGTCATTATTGATGTTTAATTCTTCGTTAATTTTGCTTCCACTGCCTTCTAGACTTTGCTTTATTATGGCTTCTTTAAATAATAACTGTATTGGAAAAACGGTTGTGTTCGGAACCTCATCAAATGTCAAAATTTTGTCAGTATCCTCTATATTAAATGGATTTACTGTTGTAATATTTTCAATTAAACCATATTTTCCGTAACATAACTGGTATTTATATCATCGTATTTGGCATTTTTTAAATATTTTATTGTATCACTTAAAGAATCTTCATTTATAAGCGAATTTAGATAATTCGTCGTGTTTTCCACCTCTTCTAAAGTCAAATTCATATTTTCTTGCCCATTTAACTGCTGTTGAGGCGCAAAATCAATAGTTTTATTATAATTTACATTTATATAACTGACATTGAAGCCATCTTTATTTGAATCTTTCAACGATTCATTAAAAACATCATCAGAAACTGACGTTTCAGTAAAATCAAAATTCTTTACATTTTCATAAGAATTTGAATTCTGCGTCGTAAAATCAACCCTTTCTTCGTCATCGTATATTTTAGTATTTAAATCAACAGCATATCCATTTAAAACTGTCTTATTTTCAATTGATTTATTCAAAATATCTTCTGATATATTAGTCTTAACACTCACGTTCGAAGCCTCATCGAATGTCAACTTACTATTAACATTTTTCTTTGAAATATTTATCTCTGTTGTTGGATTGAATCTACTGTCAAACGTAGTGATGTGCAAAATTTCAGAAATCATTTTTTCCGTCGCACCCGAATTCATTGAATCGTCTTTGACATTTTTGTACCTATTCATGCCGCTTCCCTTATAACCCACAGTCGGCGAAGTATGCCTACGCCCGCTAAAACTAACGACATGGTTGATTCTTCGCTTTTTGGCATCTTTTTCGTATTTCCCGATGTAAAATTTCTTATCTTCGTTGTTTCTTGATTTCTTCTCTTGTAAAGCTAGCTTAACATCGGTCTCGACAATGTTTGATTTTACAGCTCTGTTCTCGTCGAGATTATTCTCTTGAGAGTCGTTTTGATAAAGCCGAAGACGTCACTCCGGATACGGATATGACAATAATGGCGGCCACGGCGATGGCTGCGTTCATTCTGTTCCATTTGAAAAAGTGCGCTGCCCAAATTTGAAAGTTCTCGTCTTCTCCTTCATTCTGGCTCGTTTTCTAGGCTGGTTCATCGTTAACTGAAACAATATAAAAATCATTTATATAAAAAGGTAATGTTGTCTATTTAATTTAGTACTAATTCATTTAATTTACTGCCAAAACCTTGAATAAGTTACTGAACAAAGACTATAATTCAGGCAAAAAAATGTAATTTTAACAATTTTAGGTACCTACCGAGGGCATTATAAAAATGGAATATTTTAAATTCGATTACAATATTGTTTCAAATTTCCGTTAATGATTTATTTATTTCTATAGGAATACTAGTCATTTAAAACATACATTTTTTTTAAATATTCATATCAATAGTTCAGTGGAAAGCGCAACTGAGGGGAATACTTGGATTGCCCCGAAATAGGACCTAGCCCCTGGACATGACCAGGGGTGGAATATATGGAGGTCGCTTAACAGACTTCGGACCGGAGTATGCAAGACGAAGACACAAATAAAAGCCTGGCAGTTTTACAGCGGGTTGACTGAATGTGACTGCAGCATGGAGTAGACGCTGTCACACCTTCTGCAGTGTGCGGTGTGTTCGAGTAGCTGCACCCAGGAAGACCTGATGGTGGCCGGGAGTAACGCCATCGACGTCACCCACTTCTGGGCAGTCAGGATCTGACCCTGTTGTTTCCGACACGATTATATATATAGTGGAAAGCGGATTTGTTTCTCATGCGCATAGTCCATGTTGCGAATCCTGATGAAGCTCTTATAAGGTAAAAATTATATGTATATCAGAAATACAATAGTTCAATTATTTGAAATGAGGAACAAAACGTTATTTTTCAGTTACAATTTGTGGAACTCATCATCAAATAATGCGATTGCCAATCGTAAAAAAGGTGTTGGGGTTGCGCCCAAGAACCTACAAATGAGATCTGTTCATGCTTGCATACATTTATATTGTTTTCATATATTTATAGAATGGTGATACTTTTTATTACATTTTATGAACATTTATTGTTTGTGTATTTTTTCGTATATTCGATCCGATAACTATCCCGGCGACGTGAAGTCGTTTCTTCCTTAGCCCTTTGGACGCGGAAAGCGACTATAGTCGTACGAAATTTTATTCCTCTTCGACGCGAAAACCGACAATAGTCCATGGCTTGTAAAAAACGTTACCTTTGGAAGCGGTAGTCGAATTTTGTCGCCTCGCATTTACGACATCGTCTGTTATATACAGACCTTTATTTGCTACGCATTTATTGTGGGAATGAGAGGCCAAACATGTCTCTCTTTCTTTTCATCATTATAGAGGGTAATATTATTTTTTATTATACGTTTGACACATCTGTTGACACTGAACATTCAGAATTCACATTTGATCGAATCGATCGACATATAAGCCCCCATATAAGCATCATTTCATGATTTTAATATATGACATATATTCTATGTTATATTTTTAAGTTTTTTCTGTTAATTTTTATAATATTTCCATAAAATATTTTTATACATAAGTACAAAAGTTTGTTATAGTATATTTTAGTAAATTAATATAATTTTGATAGTAATAAATATAATTAGTTTTTTTTTCATCCTCCATCTTTTTTTTGACAGCATTGTTATGTCATGAACATAGCTAGGGGTGGGTATTATGACTTTCCCTCCAAGTCTAAAATCATAAATAATGACTTCATCATCATCAGCCTGTGTCCGTCCACTGTTGAACGTAGGCCTCCCGCACGAGTCTCCATCCTCTTCGATCCTCCGCCTTCCGCATCCAGGTCACTCCCGCTATTCTTCTTATATCGTCAGTCCATCTTGTAGGGGGTCGGCCAATGCTTCGTTTGCCAGTTCTTGGGCGCCATTAATAATGACTGATAATTGTAAAATCACTATCGATTTTTTTACAAAAAAAATATTTTTTTGATATTTAAATTATATTTTGAGCCCCCTCCCCCCAAAATATAACCCGACGACTATTTTTTGGTGTATTTAATCATGACGTTCTCAAAAAAAAAGTTAAAAGAATTTTATAGAATATGTACTTTATTTTTCATGTAAAATTTGCATTTTACAAATCACCTTTTTTTTCGCTTACCGCGTTGAAAGGGTTAAGTGAAGGGGATGTTAATATAATAATTATGCTGATTAACCCGACGTTCGCCGTAAGCCCACCCGCGGGCGCTTCGCAATATTCGAAAGATGTATGTATTATATTCCCTTTTTCTTCTAGGGATGCTTTCTTTCCATTCGCTTGAGTCCCGGAGGAAAATTGCTGCACTCTAACATTCATTCCTTCTTCTTCGCGGTTCAATTCACAACCCTGGGATTCTTGAATGTTTTAACTTCTATGTTCCAGATAGGTACACCCGTGCTCGTAGCCATCCATTGTTTTTGATCCCAGTCGATGCTTGTGGAGCTTCAAGCACTCAATTTGGTACAACGGCAATGTCGCTCCCAAATGGCCTACCAGCACACCTCGATCCTTTTCTTACATCATTTTCCTCTTTTGTCGATGGTATTGTTCTACTTGATCTCTTTGATCTTTGACACGTGTCATCTTCTTATTCTTTTGTGTTATTTTTATTTCTTATTATTTTCTCTATTTATTGTATATTTATGTATACTCTGTTTCTAAATATTTGCAAAAAAAAAAATTTCGATTCTGTATATAAATAAATAAATAAATAAATGTATTTCAAAATTAATTACGAACTGGTTAAGTGTGAAGTTGGCTGTGAAAAATACAAGTCACTCCTATGTTTCAAAATATTGAAATTTGAAAATTATTTGGAACAAAATGACAAATAAATTTAGTTTGACAAATGATGAACTCGTTCATCAATAAACGTCATTTTTACATTTCCTGGATGTGTCAAGTCATACAAATTGAAGCATTAATGGCTCATTGTACTGTTTGAAATAACATACAATGGATTATTTATTTGTATTATATTACATTAAAGATAATATTATTACGGAACCGCCATTATTAATGACGATCAATTAATTTCAAGGTTATGTTTGAGCAACGTGCAGTCTTAGCAAAATGACAAAACAAACTGTTTTATTCCATTGACAAAATAAACAATTTAAATAATTATTTATTTACTTAAATTAAATAATTATTTTTGCTGATTTTTTATGTAAATATATTATTTTAAATAGAGTCCGGGCTTACTTATTGTAATGTCAAATATTACGAGTCAATTAAATATAAAGCCGGTTTCGCTTTCAAAAAACTAGGCGTATTATATATATCACTGAGGTATTTCAACAATAAACAACTTCTTCTTTTATATAAAAGACAAATACGACCTATCCTTGAATACGGCAGTCACCTTTGGATTGGAGCCCCAAAATACATTCTAAACTTAATTGACTCAGTTCAAAGAAGAGCAATTCGTTTTGATAAACGATGACACTCTTACGTCTAACCTGCAATCAATGGATCACAGGCGTAAGATTGGTTCACTTAGTCTTTTCTACCGTTATTACCACGGTCGCTGCTCTTCGGAACTTAAAGAACTAATTCCTCCTGCACCCACCCACAACCGACAAACTCGTCTTACACTTCCCAAACATCCATACAAGAGTTAATGTGTATCGACCAAGAACTGACAGTTTCCAAAGTAAATTCTTTAATGCCACCGCTAAAATTTGGAATGCTCTTCCAGCGTCTGTGCTTCCTTCTTCCTACAATCTGGATCTCTTCAAGAAACAGATAAATATGCACTTGCAATCATCTCCCCAACCCACACACAAACACGAACACAACACACGTTTCCCGGATGCAGCGTCCAGCCTCCCTGGCTGAGCGTCATAGAGTGCACTGGTCTTGACCGGCTGTGCTCTCCTACATGCGATTAAAAAAAACTCACTGATTATGCTTTACTTTATATAGTATAAACAGTGGTACCTTGACATACGAGTGCCCCAATATACGAGTTTTTTGAAATACAAGCCGTCGATCAAACGATTTTTTGCTTTGAAATACGAGCAATTAGCGAAGCAAGATACTCCCATAAAAATTCGCAATTGGTTGTGCATCGGAGTTGTTTTAATGAGATATGAGTAATTTGAAATACAACCAAGGTTGCGGAACGAATTAAACTCGAATGTCGAGGAAAAACTGCAAATTGTAAGCGCGGTTCTCCTGCGATCACCAAATTTAGGCAACATTGGATGTTGTCACGACCTATCGTTCCCAGACAATTCGTTCAACGATTCATCGGTAACGAAGTGGGGCGATGTAGACCAAAACTAATTATATACAGCCTGAAGTTTAAAGCGTTTCGTTGGTAGGGTTAAACGTCTTTTGAGAACTAAATAGTTCAAGCGTCAAGAGTTTCAGACTAATCAATCTATCTTCTTAAATATGTCAATTAATACACTAAATAAAATATTTTTCGGATAGTAAAGAAATGTCGTCCTTTCAAGCCCTCGGGCTTCTGCCCTGGATATCATCTTGAATAGTATATGTTCCAAAGTGGATCTTTGAATGTAGAGATGTCTTGGGACAAGGCATGAACAATGGAAATCGTATGGAGACAACAAACTCTGAACTCTTAAAAATAAATTCCTCCTGCACCTAGCCACAAACGACAGACTCGTCTCAAATTTGTTAAACATCGTTATACGATTAATTATGTTGAATACAACACATATTTTCTGCTAACCACCCTGACTGAGCGTCTTAGTACTCACTGGTTTCAACCGGTTGAGCTCTTCCGCGTGTGCTTCCTTTAAAAAATCCATCCTGGTTAAGATTTAAATAAGCATCTCTTTCATGCATTTACACTCTCCAAAAACATTTGTAACAATTCAATTTAACAAAAAAAAAAAACTGTTCGCGTTTTTTATTTGTAATAGGCACATAATTCGATTGGCAGGTAACTAGGTACTTACGTATTGCAAAGGTGTTAATCCATTAAAAAAACAACTGCTCCGATATAATAAAAAAAAACGCAACAGCCACAAAGTTGTTATAGTTTTTGTTTTTTTGGAACAACTTTTCGCAATTCAAATTTCAAACATCTGTCGATTCTACCGATACACTTATATTCACATTATTACAAATATTATAATAGTGTACTATTTTATTAATATATGTTTCACTTTGTGACAATATTTAGTTAATTATTTTTGAAGATTCATTGTTAAAGGTTTATTATTAGAATTTTGGAACTTTTCACTTTTTTGAATGCAAGGTTGGCGCCATTCACGTTTGGCGCGTAAACACAGACTGAGCGTGTGGTGTCAGTGTTGCCACTTTAATAATAGCAGCGTTACCAAAAACCTGATAGTCTATGACAGGCGAGGACTTTGCGTGATTGACTGGCTCCTCATGTACTAGGTACGAGTTTATACTTGTGTATCTATATCGTAATATAGAAGTAGTTCATCAAGTTTTTTTTTTATGTAAACATACAGGAGAATACCGACTGTTAGTGATAGTAATTCTGAAGTCTCATCTGTAGAAGTCTATGGTGCTCACCATAGTGCATACGGCTAAGCACTGCATGTGAAGTGTTGATCCGCCAACTTCATAGACTACAGTCCGAGATTCACGCATCATCCTTATTATTACAGGAGCTTACTATGAATGGGTGGTCTTCGCGGGACGACATTCGTCTACCACCAATTTTAATTAATAGGCTATGAGTGACATTTTAGGGGTGGTGGATCAAATTCACACTAACCGGAGGTATTTTAGAGCTCAGAAATCGAATAAAAATCTTTTTTTTTTGTATTCCCTTGGGGGATCGAACCCACGACCTTTAGCTTGCAAAGCAAACGCTTTGACCATTGAGCTATGACCGCCGGTAAAATGTATACTGAACGAGCAAAATTCACGTATTATATATAAATTTATGTATTGACAAGCTTTTTAACCATTACTAGAATACAAATTATACTGTCAATACTGCGTGAATTTTTTAAACCATTTTTTTTGCCTAAAACTAGTATTTGAAGCGTAAATGTACTTATCTGAACTATTTTCACATATCACATTGTTTCTTCTATCATTTAGCTATCAGATGATGCATAAAATACTATTATATTTTAACAAACGTTCATTATGTAACTCAATACATGTGATGGCATTGACACATGTGGCTTGCAGCAAAATCGCTCCTGTGTCGAAATCTAACCTCCGGCTATATATAACGGTCTCTTCTATAGTGTAAATTGTCAAATGCTCCAGGTCTCAAAAGCATCAGGCTAATCATCAGATGTTATTATAAGTCTGATTAACAAAGCGCCCAAATAATTGCGTCTCTGATAGTGCTTTGTGGCGGAAGTACGTCTCTGGCTATCCTCCAGATGGAGGAGAAAACTTGCTGAAGATGATAATTGAGACTAATATAATACGGTTGTAAGTATTCTAGTTCTTTGTATATATGTGGTGTGATTTTGACACGATGCCATTGACTAAATGCTATTGAATTAAGATACGCAGATTGTTTACAACGAAATCGATGAAGTGACCGAACACCGTTCGACGTTATTGCTTTTTTTTATTCGTGAATAATTTGAATGGAAGCCGAATAAAAAACTATAACAAGGTGAACCGGTGGCTCCAGCGCAGGTATAAGAAATCTTTCTTTGAATATTGATATCAGCTTGATATAGCTCTTTTAAGCTGATGCCGAAAAGCCTCGAAAAACGATATTTTTTCTCTTTTATTTTTGTTCGCTCGCCTGACATGCACATCTAATAATGTTAGTTTTTTTTTTATAAAATAACACGGCGTTCGCGTACGCCATTTTATTTATTTTGACAGTTGCTTCATTTCATGTTGGTTCAACTGTCAAAATTAATTTGTGTTTTAGCCGCGATTATTTTTGACCGACCGAGACCGACGACACATGTTACGATCGGGCGGGGAAAATATCTAATATTTAAAATAAACGCGAATTGTGCTTTTGAAAAAGTTCTTTGCTTTGCGACCTGCTACTGCAAGATTCCTCTATGCGGTCAAATGACGAACCTGCGACTAGTTGTCGCCTTTTGAAAGATTAAGGATGTCAATATTATATTAAAAAAGAAAAGATTTTATTGAATCAAAATAAAATAACAAATATGCTTACATCTTCTTAATAAAATAAAGCATAATCCCTGTATGTGTGAATTTACGTAAATCATCATCATCAGCCTGTATCCGTCCACTGTTGAACGTAGGCCTCCCGCATGAGTCTCCATCCTCTTCTACCCTCTGTCTTCCGCATCGTATTTCCGTTATTTGACGATCCCTGCTTACTTCGATAAAAATAATGTACTACTAATAATAAAACAACATTGTTTGCTAACTCTTTGATATTACTGGCTGGTGCAACCTATTGGATAGGTGGACAGGTAGTTTACACAGGTAAGTAGTTTATTGAAGTCCAATTTAGAGCTGTCATATTTATTTTTAAATTCCACAACGCAATGCAACGCTTCTTACCGTTTCGTAAACACTTTTTTGTAAGCCTGTTTTAACCTAGCCTAACCTGTCTTAACACAACCTAACCTAATCTAAATATATATTTTTATTTATATCATCATCACTGTTGAACGTAAGACTCCCGCATTAGTGTCTCCATCCTCTTCGATCCACTGCCTTACGCATCCAGGTCACTCCCGCTTTTCTTCTTATGTCGTCAGTAAATCTCGGTGTGTCTCTAAAAGATCGAATCCAAAACGAGGCTATCCGCATAATAACTCAAGTAGTGGAGGCTACCCAACAACAAAAGGCACACACTAGTGGCAATAGGCAGGACATATCAGTCAAAGAGACGAAGGTCGATGGGGAAGAAAATTGTTAGAGTGGCGCCCGAAATTCAACAGACGTATACAACTGGGATGGGCAGCATTCGGAAAACTTTTTAAAGCGAAAATTCAGCAATGTCTTAAAACTAAGGCGCTTAATCAATGCATCCTCCCAGTGGTAACTTATGGCGCAGAGACGTGGAATCTAACAGCAGGTCTTTCTTAAATAAAGGTCGCCCAGCGTGCTATGGAAAAATCCATGCTCGGAGTGTCGCTAAAAGATAGAATCCGAAACGAGGAAATACGCAGAATGACTCAAGTAGTGGATGCTGCCCAACGAATAGGCACACTCAAGTGGCAATGGGCAGGACATATCTGTCGAAGAGACGACGGTAGATGGGGAAGAAAATTGTTAGAGTGGCGCCCGAAATTCAACAGCCGTATACAACTGGGATGGGCAGCATTTGGAAAACTTTTTAAATCGAAAATTCAGCAATGTCTTAAAACTAAGGCGCTTAATCAATGCATCCTCCCAGTGGTAACTTATGGCGCAGACACGTGGAATGCAACAGCAGGTGTTTCTTAAATAAAGGTCGCCCAGCGTGCTATGGAAAGATCCATGAGAGGAGTGTCGCTAAAAGATAGAATCCGAAACGAGGAAATACGCAGAATGACTCAAGTAGTGGATGCTGCCCGACGAATAGGCACACTCAAGTGGCAATGGGCAGGACATATCTGTCGAAGAGACGACGGTAGATGGGGAAGAAAATTGTTAGAGTGGCGCCCAAAAACTGGGAAACGAATACAGGCTGATGATGATATCAATTTTAATTTAAAAATCGACGTAATATTTTGTATGATACAAATTTACTGTTAGCCTTGAAATTTCGAGGCATGTCGCAATACGCGTAAGTATACAGGAACACAAATTAACTAAATTAATATTTTGGTCAATAACAGTAACGGCAAGTACGTGTTG
The DNA here is from genome assembly GCA_022606575.1 of Glossosoma conforme. Classification (NCBI taxonomy): domain Eukaryota; kingdom Metazoa; phylum Arthropoda; class Insecta; order Trichoptera; family Glossosomatidae; genus Glossosoma; species Glossosoma conforme. The sequence continues at coordinate 74,703 of JAGTXR010000255.1, read as the reverse complement.
CAACTGTCTTAATTAAGAACAAAATAATTACGTAAGTAAAAGCGTAATTACTTTGGACAATATGTGAAGACAAGCGTTAAACCTGTAAAACTGCCTGTCATAGTCAATCAAATAATTACATTTTTCTTCCATATACGTTCCGCTCAGTTTGTCGCTTGAAATCGTCCACACATTCTGATGAAGCATTCATTGATGGCGAAACAGCAGTCATCCAGAAAGTGCTTAAACGGTGCTTAATGTTTCGACTTCAATTGATCACATATAAGGTTAAGATAGGTTAGGTTAGATCAGGTTATTTTTTTTACTTAATTGACCGTTTATTTATTAAACAGAACCGCAGTTCCAAGGTATATACAATAATAAAGAATAGAGTATACATAGAGTATACATAAACATTCAATACATACAAAAAAAACATAAAAGAAGAAGAAGATGACACGTGTCAAAGATCACATAGATCTAGAAGAACAATTCATTCCTTCTTCTTCGCGGTTCAATTCACAACCCTGGGATTCTTGAATGTTTTATCTTCTATGTTCCAGATAGGTACACCCGTGCTCGTAGCCATCCATTGTTTTTGATCCCAGTCGATGCTTGTGGAGCTTCAAGCACTCAATTTGCTACAACGGCAATGTCGCTCCTAAATGGCCTACCAGCACACCTCGATCCTTTTCTTACATCCTTTTCCTCTTTTGTCGATGGTATTGTGCTACTTGATCTCTGTGATCTTTGACACGTGTCATCTTCTTATTCTTTTGTGTTATTTTTATATTTTATTATTTTCTCTATTTATTGTATATTTATGTATACCCTATGTTTGTAAATATTTGTAAAAAAAAAAAGACAAAAGAGGAAATGGATGTAAGAAAAGGATCGATGTGTGCTGGTGGCCATTTAGGAGCGCCACTGCCGTTGTACTAAATTTAGCGCTCGAAGCTCCACAAGTATCAACTGGGATCAAAAACAATGGATGGCTACGAGCACGGGTGTACTTATCTGGAACGCAGAAGTAGAAAAATTTAAGAATCCCTCGGTTGGGAGTTGCACCGCGAAGAAGAAGGAATGAATGTTTGAGAGCAGAAATTTTCTTACGGGACTCTAACGAATGGAAAGAAAGCATCCCTAGAAGAAACAGAGTTGGATAATGTATGGAATTCTGTACAGAAATGTGTTAATTACTGAATATATTTTACGAATCAAAGGATTCCATCTTTCAAAATGTGTTTTTAAAAACTAATGTTGCCATTGAAAAATATTACAAAATATGCAAAGAAGCCAAGGAATTATTAAAAATAAATATTTTACGATTTCTTCATAAAAAGGCCATGATTTTTTTTTTGCAAGAATTAGTCAGTCTGAATACTTGTAAGTTTCTTTCGACATATTAATTTTTCAACACTATTAAAAATTAAAATTAAATATTTTTTATGAGCCTTTCAGTCTCATACTCGCTAGAGCTGAAGAAATCATAGTCATGACAATGTCGTGACTTCAGTATGATATAGCCCTTGCCGACTGGTACCGAAAACCTCGATATACAATCTTTCGTCTCTTATTTCTGATCGTAACACGGCGTGTTACTTTCGTCACGATCGAACGGGACTTAACAATGCGATCTCGCCGACGGTCGGCACACGACTCCCCGCTCGCGATGGGCTGTCGCCCGGCGCCACGAGCGGCGGTCGACATAACTAACGTCACACCCGTGACCGGACTTGTCCAAAATGCCAATATGGCGGACACATTAATGTCTGACAAGCGAACAGAAATAAGAGACGAATGATTGTGTATCGAGGTTTTCGGTACCAGTCAGCAAGGGCTGCATCATGCTGATGTCAGTTGTTATGTATAGAGGGTTAAGGATTATAATTTTGGCGGGAAACGGTCGTCATAACATTGTTTTAAATGTCAAACGTCAAAAAGAAGAATAAAAGTGGCCGAAATGTTAAGGTCGTATGTGCCAATGTGATTTTGTTCGTTATTTTTGTTATTTTGTTGCACCTGTCGTCTACCTCAACGACCTGTTGTTTATTATTTGTTATGTTGCCGATATTGATGTAATCTTTACTATCAAAAAAATGCTGTCTTATATTTCAAAGTCATTCATATCATCAGTACCGGTTTTAGACTCTGCGGCGCCCTGGGGCAATTTTTATTTTGCGCCCATTATTGTTTATATTTTTAAAAATACAAGAAAGATTGTTTGCCCTCGGCGCTCCTAGCTTATTCGACGCCCTGGGGCACCGACCCACTTCGCCACCCCCTAAAAGCGGCACTGCATCTAATGTTATTTAAATTTTTCTTTTGAATTGTTTACATTTACATGGAGTGAAGCTTAGAACCGAAATATTGCACGTTGACTTGATTATTTTCCTACAATACCATTTTTTTCCTCCCATACTCGTTTACGAGACTTATCCGTAATATAAGATTCCCATGGCTCTACAGTCCTGAAAAGCGCTGTTATGGTGGATACCGCAATTCTTTAATGTACCTTGGTTCCCCCGCTCCAAATCCCTTCCCTAGCGAGCTGCCTGCGGAGCTCAGTCTTGGCTTGGCAGCCGTACGTGACGGATCTCCCCCTCAGAGGTATCATTGATTTGTACCGAGTGGTTATCCACTTAGAAAATGAAGATTATCTTTTGTATTTATAAGTGAACGCTTTGCTTAATGCACTGTTGATCCCTTGACACATTAATTAAGTAATAAATTAAGAAAATTAACTGCATTTTCAATGCAACCGCTTAAAAACACGATCAATTATTGTGACGAGATAATTATGACATTTCTGCATAATAATTAACGACACTTACGTATTAATTAAAATGAAATTAACATTAATGGTTAACTAACAGTTAAATGGTTAGTACTTGACAGTGACCTGCCACAGAGAGACAAACTGAAAAATATCGATATCAGCCTGATATAGCTCTTTTAGGCTGATGCCGTAAAGCGTCAGAGTGCTCCGGCAGTTATCAATTAACTCTCGTCCGGCCGGCGAAACGCCATACCGGTCGGGCGTAGTAATCAAGTCTTTATTTAGATTAAATGCGAACTGTGCTTCAAAAACAAGTGCTTTGTATTGTTAATCTGCTCCTGTATCCTTCCTCTATCCGGCCACGTGACGAATCAGCGACTTATCGTCATTCAAAGACGGGGGATGTCAATATCATTAAATGGATAAGAATTTGGTACGTTGTTTTGTAGCATGGAATAAACTGAGCACTGTTTCACTTGATGGATAACTGCAGTTTCGCGATCTATTCCCGAAAGTTTCATCAGTTCCAACGTCCACAAACGTACTGATGTGTAAAAGAATAAGTACTAATAAATAAAAGAGTTTTCCTACCTTACTCTAACGAAACTCTTTCTTTATTAGTAATAACATCCTCCTCTCTTTAAAAGGTTGTTATTAAGTCGCGCGGTGGCAGGATGAGGAGCAGATTAACAGCACAAAGACTTTTTATGAAGCACATTGACATATATATTTCGATAACTTTACAAACTTCTGGCCCGGACCACAGCATTCAGGCCGCGCCACAATACGACCTTTTTCGCGGTCGGCACACGACTGAGCACGCTTGTCTACGTAACTAGTCCAAAATGCCAAGATGGCAACACATACATGTACGACAAGCAAACAGAAATAAGGAATGAAAGATTGTGTATCGAGTTCGGTACCAGTCAGCAAGGGCAACATCATGCTGATTGATGTCAGTAAGTATTCATTTGCTTAAACTGACTACCCATAATCCTCACTTCTAAACTCCACTATTGTACCTACCCTCTAGTAAACCTCTTGAGTATTCAAAACTCAACTGATTTGGAAAATAATATATGACTACAAGCACGGGTATAGTTATCGGGGATGCAAGAATTAAAGCATTATATGATCCCAGGGTTGTGAATGGAATCGAAGGGGAAGGTATTGATGCACGCGGAAAGTATTTTGAAGAATAGCAGGCATTCGTACGATATATAATAACATCCTCCTCTCTCAAAAAGAGAGGCGTTATTACGTCGCGTGCGGGCAGGATCAGGAGCAGGTCAGCAGACAAAGACGTTCTTTTAGAAGCACAGATTATATTCAAAAACATTACAAGCTTGTGACCACGCGGTATGACGTCCCGCGCGGGCGCAACGCGGACATTGCCTCGCAAAAGGTGGGGACCAACTGCCGGCCGCCGGCACTTCCGCGGCCCGTGTTCGGTCACCAGCGCCGCCGGTGGCAAGACTATGTAACTTGTCCCAATGTCGCCATACATAAAGGTATGGCAAGCGACAAAAATACGAGACGACAGATTGTCTATCGAAGTTTTCGTTACCAGTTAGCGAGGGCTACATCGTGCTGATGTCAGTGAGTATTTTATTCCCAAAAAATGCACATTACTTTTGTAATAGATTATGTACATGTAAAACGAATATATCTACGAATTATATATTTCACGTAGTTCGTCCATCATGGCCGAGCTGTCACATTGAAGCATTTTTTTTTTCACACTCCATGAAATATTAAAGCCACCGGTTTTGAAAATCGGAAGTCAGTTGTTGAAACCGGAAACGGAACATTATTTTCAATTTAAAGTTATATAAAAAACATGATAATTATCCAAAAATAAGTACGTAATAGTGTTATTAAGCGTGTGAGTTTATTATTTTGTGTGCGTTGGGTTAACCATCTGGTGATTGTATAAGAATACTGACATCAGCATGATGTAGCCCTTGCTGAATAGTACCGATATACAATCTTTCGTCTCTTATTTCTGTTCGCTTGTTATTCATTTATGTGTCGCCATAGTGGCATTTTTGGACAAGTCCGCTCACGGGTGTGTGTTAGTTACATCCATCGCGATGATGAGCGCGCGGAGCTAGTCGTGTCCCGCCCTTCGGCGAGAGCGTATTGTATTGTGGCTCGGCCTCATGCTGTGACTAGGTCCGCGCCACAAGCTTGTAAAGCTTATCGTAAATATATGTCAGTGTGCTTCAGAAAAAGTCTGTGTTATCAATCTGCTCCGAATCCTGCCATCACGCGACGGAGTAACAACCTTTTGACGGAGAGGAGGATGTTAATATCTCGATATACAATCTTTCGTCTCTTATTTCTGTTCGCTTGTTATACATTTATGTGTCGCGATAGTGGCATTTTTGGACAAGTCCGCTCACGGGTGTGTTAGTTATATACATCGCCATCGCTGGTGATGAGCGCCGACGAGCGCGCGGAGCTAGTGGTGTCCGCCCTTCGGCGAGGGCATATTGTATTGTGGCTCGGCCTAATGCTGCGACTAGGTCCGCGCCACAAGCCTGTAAAGTTTATCGTAAATATATGTCTATGTGCTTCAGAAAAAGTCTGTGTTATCAATCTGCTCCTAATCCTGCCATCACGCGACGGAGTAACAACCTTTTGAGGGAGAGGAGGATGTTAATACTTTTTCTTATTCGTAATTTAACTGCCGATGTTATGTACAACTGTTGGAAAGCGAAAATTCACACACTACTCTTCTCGTTAGATCTCCTTAGTTGATCAACTTAAGCTGAATAAAATTTTGGATGGGTTACCGCCTGTTGTTACAGCGCGGCATTGATTAGGTTGAGCTACCACTTAGGAACACATAGTCTAGGAAGCTTCGAGCTAATCCGGTCTTCTTCAAGAGTTCGATCAAAATCACCCAACATATGTTTTGGATACTGTAGCTAACTGTCTCTCCAAGTAACAGGGCTTCTACTGTGAAGGTTTTCGGTAATATCTATTATGTTCTCAGATTGAAGTAATCGCTTTACCTTTAATATGACATTGCCCTGAATGATGCATGCAGAGTCGTCACAGGCTGACTTAAACCATCACCCATTTCTAAACTATACCCCTTGGCTGGCATCGCACGACCAAACATAAGACGCAAAGTCATATGCGCCGAAGAAATGCGTAAGGCAATCAACCAACAATCCCACTGCTTGTATAATCAGATACCCCCAACACCAAGATTGAAGTCGCGAATCAGCTTTCTTAAATCCACACAACCTCTTACATCCACCCCTGAAAATGAGAGACTCCAGCTCTGGCAACAAATCGCACCAGAGGATTTCATTATTCCAAAGGAACTGGCAAGACCCTTGACTGGCGGACCTGAAAATTCCTGAACAGATTAAGAACCGGAGTAGGTAGAACAAAGGACAACCTCGAGCGTTGGGGAATGCTTTGGCAGGGAGAGACACTATTGTGCGACTGTGGAGACCTGCAGACCGCCTCACACCTAAGATGCTGCTCCATGTGCCCAACAAGCTGCACATCTCAGGACCTAATGCTGGGCAGCACACGACCTATTGATGTTGCCAGATACTGGGCAACAATAATTTGACGTCGCTTACACGAGGAAGAAGAAGAAGATTCTTTTTACACAAAAATGTGGATATTATACCAGTATATATACGTAGGTAAAAAATAATAATAAAAGTAAGTATTGATATCAGCATGATGTAGCTCTTGCAGGCTCGTGCCGAAAACATCGATATGCGATCTTTCGTCTCTTATTTTTGTTCACTCGTCGGACACGCATGTGTGAAGAGCATAAAATACAACTGCTTTTTCTTCAAGCCTCCGGGCTCGTGCTGACCTGGAAAGCCATAGGAAACTATACATAGAATGTACTATACGAGGCAGAGCTAACATGGGATGACGCGAGGACCATGGCGGATGCTAGTACTTTATAGCAGCAGTCGTTATGGCTATATGCTCCAGCCAGCGGGTATAGCTCAATGGTCAAAGCGTTTGCTTTGCAATCCATGTGCCCAAGAAGCTGCACATCTCAGGACCTAATGCTGGGCAACACACGAGCCATCGATGTTGCCAGATACTGGGAAAAAAATTTTACGTCGCTGACACGAAGAAGAAGAATATGACATACCTGTTGGTAAAAATATATGGATTGTGAATGTGAAAAGATACAGAAGAATCGTAAAAGTCATCAAATAACGTTAACATTAATTGATTAATGTATACCTAATGATTGAATGATTTACGTAATGTACTTATAATTGTTTTGTAATTGGTTGTAAACGCCTTGATAGAAGGGCAACAAGATTGTTAGGGCTTGAGTGTGAATGCATGGAATTTAGGTCCACAAGAGATTGTGTTGAACTTATTTTATTACCAAGGACAAGTGCTATACGAGTATCAGAGATACTGCTTAATAATTCTCGGCTGCAATGCGAAGATACTTAGGTTTGATCCCCGCAAAGATACATATATTTTTAATTAGTTGTAAAAAACATTCATATTAAGGAAATACGTAGAAGAACTCAAGTAGTGGATGCCACGCAACGAATAGGCACACTCAAGTGTGGCAATGGGCAGGACATATCTGTCGAAGAGACGACAGTCGATGGGGAAGAAAATAATTGGAGTGGCGCCCAAGAACTGGCTAACGAAGCATTGGCCGACCGCATACAAGATGGACTGACGATATAAGAAGAATGGCGAGGGTGACTGGATGCAGAAGGCGGAGGATCGAAGAAGATGTAGACTGATGCGGGAGGCTTACTTCCAACAGTGGACGGACACAGGCTGATGATGCAAGCTACCGGTTTCACAGTTCTGTACGCTCTGATTGTCTACGCTTTGTCTCAGAACACCTATAATATACCCGGAGATACATATTGGAACATAGTTAGAAGGTTTCACCTATATACCGGAAGCTTCCAGGGCAATAGCGAACTTGCATAGCTGCGGCTGTAGTATCAGAGAAACAATTAAGTTGCTTAATAATCACCATTTTTTTAAAGGAAATCGGACGCCTCCGTGCCCTGAACATTGTTTGTCCTTTGAAGGGGTGATTTAGCCCTGCCGGGGCATGTATAGAGTTCAGATTTGATTTAATTTTTTTTTTTTAAAGTCAGGCTTGTTCGGCATTTTAACTGACAGCGACTGAATGGCGAACACTCACTTTCAGATATAAGGGCTTAGAAAAATATTATAGGAATGTAGGTCTGTAGAAAAAAATGTGTTGATTTAAATGTTACCGAGGTCATTGAGTAGTTTGAGAACTATGGAAAGGGTTTACGAAAGGTTTTGATTAATAATTGAGGACACCGAGAGGTAAAGCCGAGGTTACAAATTTAGAAGGTGTTATAATTACTTTTTTTTTATTTTTAAAATTGCTTAACACTTTCGCATCGGTTGTCGGCATATGCCGTCAAAGATTCCCCGACCGTTGACATCGGTTGACGTGATATATCGTTTTGCTACTTTCAGTACTCGTTGTGACATCTACGGTAGGACATTGGAACTGCAGTCATTCGTTTTATCAACCTACGTGTATTATCTACAGGAATCTGTAAATCATGTAAATAAATATCGTTAGGTTTCGTCACAGGAGCGATTTTTCTGTAAAGCCACATGTGTCAATGCCACCGCATGTATGGAGATACATAATGAACGTTTGTTACATATAATAGCTTTTTATGCATCATCTGATAGCTAAAGGATACAAGAACCAATGTGATTTATGAAAATAGGTCAGATAAGTAGATTATGTTTCGAATAGTAGTTTTAAGCAAAGAAAATGTTTGAAAAATTCACGCCGTATATAACGAAAGGGTTAAGTCAAGTGTGGCTGTTTTTTTTTGGTGTAAACACAAAAATAGATGCCGACTATACAGCACTTGTATCATCCTCACTCTTCTTTACGGTTGTGAATCTTGGCATCTTACCAAAAGCCAATGCAGCTGCATAATGAATGTCGAAAGTAGATGTCTGCGTAGAATTCGTGGGTATGTTGGTTTGGCTTTGTGAGGAATGACGTGGTAAGAGAGCGGGCATGGTAGCCTTCCACACTACAGTCGGTCAAGAGGCATAGATGGACGTGTTTGAGACATGTATAATGCATGCCACAAGAGAGCATAAACTATAGAAGTCCCTGGGCTCTTACCTACTTCTGGATTTTTTTTTATGTAAGCACCTACAGGAGAATAGCGACAGATGGTGATGGTAATTTTGAAGTCTCATCTGTGGAATTCTGTGACGCTCACCATGGTGGATATGGCTAAGCGCTGCATGTGGAGTGTCGATCCGCCAACGTCATAGCCCGAGATTCACGCATCATCCTTATTATTACAGGAATTTATCATGAATGGGTGGTCTTCACGGGACGATTTTATTTTACCACCGATTTTGATTAATAGGCTACGACTGGTATTTTACGCGTGATCGATCAAATTCACACCAACCGGGGGTTATTTTAGAGCTCAGAAATCTATTATAAATCTTTTTTTATCTCCGTCGGGGATCGAACCCACGACCTTTGGCTTGCAAAGCAAATGCTTTGACCATTGAGCTGTACCCGCCGGAAAATGTGCTATTGTTGTTGAGTAAAATAAATCATTAAAAATATATAGATGGATGCATAGCTAATGATGGCGCAGGTACTTTGACTGTTGGGTAGGGTCAAATAACTGACCTCAGTTTTAAAAATATTTTAAATGTTATTGATAACTTTCACACACAGGCGCAAATCAATGCAAAGACGTTACTTCTTGTTAGACAGTGGTTCTTAACCGGTGTTCCGCGGAACACTGGTGCTCCGAGTGCTCCTTTAAGGCCTCTATCAAATATAATTGAAGTCACACCTTCTGTAGCGTGCGCTGTGTCCGAGTAGCTGCACCCAGGAAGACCTGATGATGGCCGGGAGTAACGCCATCGACGTCGCCCACTTCTGAGCAGACAGGATCAGACCCTGTTGTTTCCGACACGATTATATATATGTATATTGAAGTTTTTCGAATTAAAAAATAGGACAGTTTTTTTTAGTAGACGCATACAGGAAAGCACAATCAATTGAAACAGGTTGCCAACTGCGTGGTTGTTGCGTTGAGCCGCCTCTTGGACTTTTATGGCATTGTCGTTGAGAGAGTCATGCTAATCGTACGATGTTCTTAACCCTCGCCTTACTATGTTAAAAACTTCCACGCGTTCCGATGGTGTGTACTCGTTACACATTCTGATTTAAAGTGAATAAAGTGAGTAGAAATTCGAAAAAATGAAAATATTCAAACATATCGCTTAATTTTATAATAGTTGATGTCAATAAGCAGTAATAATTGACATTTAATAGCTAAAAATATGAAAAACATCAGACGAAGACCTCGAACGGCCAGACGCACCTTGGCGCGTGAACTTCCGAGAGCTACTAACACTACTTAGCCTGTCGACATATCGATGAGCCGACGCGCATCGATATCATTTCGAACTAGCCGACCAACTGAGGTTTCCCGTCTCGCTCACTCATATTAGTACGTCAGCGAGAGTGAGGAGTATAGATGCCGCCTCATCTGGGTATTTTTTTATTTTATTTTTGCACACGCTTTTGTATGACTCCCGACAGGTCGAATGAATACATGACAGTTGACGCGTCTTGAGTGTAGTGGTGAATTTATTCCGGATTTTAGAAAAATATTTCCTGCTCCCGATGAGTGCCTATTATTATAAATATATATTTTTTTTTCAATACGTAAATGTATTAAGGAGGAATACCTAAAATCTGAACCCTGTGTGTATTATATTTACAGAGATATTTAAGTTATTACAAGCAATGTGTAGTCGATAGACATCACCGCGGAGGAGAGGTTAATAATTATGATTAACAAATCACCCAAAATATGCTTCAAATACAACATTTGCAGTCTCTTCTAGTCCATATTTTATCTCTTTTTATTGATATTGATATCAGCTTGATATAGCTCCTTTAGGCTGATGCGTAGAGCCTTGAAAAATGATCTTTTGAAAAAAGCCATTTTATTTGTTATGAAAGCTGGTCCATTTCACGTTGGCCTCTGTCGTCTTTGATTCGCTTGTCTGCCGCGACTATTGGCGGCGGCAGATGTCAGAGCGCGCCTTCAGTTGGAGCTCGCTCGTGACCGTGATGGCGCACGTCTAATGGCGTGCGCCATAACGATCTTTTTGTTGCAAGTGTTTTGACAAATAAACGCAGATTGTAAACTGAAAACAAGTTCTTTGTATTGTGAACCTGATCCTAAATGCTAAATCCTGTCATGCAGTAAATCGATATCAAATTCAGAAAGGAGGATATCAATATCAACTCGATGTCGCCCTTGCAGTCTGGTGCCGAAGAGCCTCGATATACGATATTTAGTTTTTTTTGTTAGCTCGTCTAACACGTATTTATAAAAATGTTAGTTAAAGCTTAGAATTAAGGAGTCATAAGATATGGCACTTGCATACGCCATTTTATTTTTTTGACAAGCCGCTACCTGTCATGCGACAGCAGATAGTTCTTCAAATGGCCGAAATGCAGTCTTCGGGCGCTGCTACTGTTACTTCGCGGTACAGGTCACTTTCTGCCCGGGTACCGTCAGGTACAGATCATTCATTGTTTGTGGCCCAGAAAATGATTAAAAACAATAAATAATCTAAGCATTTTGAGCATCTCTGTAATTTGAGAAATTTACGCTCATTGTAATAAAAGTACCGGTAAGTAGGCAAATATTAAATAAATCTTCAAGTGAATGACCTCACCGTGAATATCAACCGTGTACGTGTGGATGGCTTAACGTATTTTGGAAGAGGGTTATTGTGCAACGTATACGCATGATTGATTCCAATGTAAATTTCTCCTTGCTATTATTACATCAAGGTGTTTAATGCCATTTTGAAGCTGTAGTAGAATCCAAGCACATGGGCTTCGTCATCAATTAATTCAATCATGTTTGTGTTGAAATAAGAAGAAAAAATAAACAATGACACATCGTTATGATATCAAATCGATATAGCACTTGCAGGCTGGCGACGAAAAGCCTCGATTTACGATATTTCGTCTTTTATTTTTGTTCGCTTATCTGACACATTTGTGCGCTTGCGGCAGTCCCAACGCAATGGTCGCTGTGTGGGCGGATAGGTGGGACTTTCGGTTGGAGGGGCACTGGATGCGCCTTCACATGGCCATCCAGCGGTGATCCGGTGCTCCACTCACTGTGAGTCAGTAATTGTGAAAATTCTTAATTACCTAACCTGAAATTCTAATTTTTATGGCTCTGGTGGATGAATAAATAAAATTATTATTATTATTAAAGACAATAGTATGGGTGATTTGTTAATTTGATTTTTAAATGACGTCGGACGAAAAGCCCGACGGTCCCTTCTTCGTAGTATCAATCCAGTGGATTGGTTTGCAGCAACAGAATCTTGCATCTCGATCTCTATTCCTCTCGGTCCTCCGCAACCCTCTTCAGCTCAGCATAAGAGCTACAATAAATTCAATGATGAAATACGGCGCTCCCGAAGCTGGTAAAATTTAGTTTGTAATCAAACCAAGCACACATGATTCGCAATAGGCGGTGACATCCCCCGTCCTTAACATAAGTTCGACAAGCCGCGTGGAGGAAGGATGCAGTAGCAGATTATCAAGCAAAAGAACTTGTTTTTGAAGCACAATTTGCATTTATTTTTTAATAAAGACTTGATTTCCCCGTCCGACCTTTACATGGCGTTTTCGCTGGCCGGTCAAACGGAGACTGACTGACGACTGCCGGAACACTGTGACATGCAGCGCCGCTTAAGAGAATCACGACATTTTTTTTTATTAAAGATGACAGTTGAACCAACATGAAATGTGGAGCAACTGTCAAAACAAATATAATGGCGAATGCGAACGCCGTGTCATTTTATTTATAATTAAAACTAACATTATCAGATGTGCATGCCAGACGAGCGAACAAAAATAAGAGACAAAAGATCGTTTTTCGAGGCTTTTGCTGCTGATACCAGCGGTAGCCAATCCAAGTTTTGGTCTTCTCTTGTATATAGTCTAGTCTCCTGGATGATGCGTACTATTATATTTATATCAGCATGCAACTTGTAATGCAATACACTGCACTAAATTGAACAATATCCACTCAATACTGAATGATTGGAAATCTAAAATGTATGTCAAGGACTTGGTTATTCAATATTATGAGGAGAATGTCTGATATCATAAGCGAATAATTACTTATCTAACAAACTTGTAAGGATTTGATCTAATACTTGTTCTGCATTCTCGTTGGGATACATCGGGACTTGGGAATTTTTTCCCAACTAAGCGGCTGTCCCAATTAAGCGAATTTCACATTTTCTTAAATTCATTTATTTGGTTATGGCAACTAAGGTCATAAACCAGTAATAAAATGCATTTTTTTTTTCAATAATTTGTAATAAATAACTCTAAGAAACTGTAAATTACATATAGTTAATATAAATTATCATATAATTTATAAATATGTTATATAAACTCTTATGAAAGTAGTAGTCTGTCTTTTTTTTTGTAACATTTCACTTCTACAAAATCAGCACAGATATTCAGTGCGGATGTAGGGCTCAGACAACGCGTCATATCAAATTCTTTGTACATATTGTTTCTTGAGAATATGTGTAACATAATATGTGCTGTGATCTTAAATTTACTGTCCCAATTAAGCGGGATGTTGTCCCAATTGAACATATAAATTTACTATTGGTTTCTTGGTTTGGTTTCTGTTCTTTGAGATTTCTCTCAAATAAGCGACTGTCCCAATTAAGAGGAATCGACTGTATATGCTTCGCATATACTTGAGTAAATTCACGAAGTACTACCTGGAAGAGAGTGTAGAACAGTGATTCTTAATCATTTTGGAGCTGCAGAATTTTGTTATTTGTAGCGGATTTCTGTTTTGTTAATTGTGCCAATTTCGGTATCTATGTCTCGTTTATTATTGTTTGTCTTTAACATCCTCCTCTCTAAGTTGACGTTATTCAATCACGTGGTGGCAGGATGAGGAGCAGATTAAAAACACAAAGTCTTTTTCTGAAACACATTGACATATATATTTCGATAACTTTAAAAACTTCTGGCCCGGACATACTCACAGCATTCAGGCCGGACCAACCACAATACGACCTCACCGCCACCGGCACACAACTGACTGACTACGCACCGTGGTTGATGACACCCAGCGCCGCAAGTGGCGATTTATATCACTAATAGCGCCCCAATGACAGCAGCCATGTACATAACTAACGTCACATTCGTGACCGGACTTATCAGAATGCCAATATGGCGACACACGCATGTCCGGCAAGTGAACAGAAATAAGTGACGAAAGATTATACATCAAGGTTTTCGGCATCAGTCAGCAAAGGCTATATAATGCTGATGTCACCTTGTATGTCGTTAGAATCGCCGTCACCAGAAGACGCTTCAAATACTATTGCACCTATAAAAGCGGGAGTTGCAGAGGCTCTATGTAAAGAGACGACCATACGGACCAGACCTCTTATCTCTTCTCTCGACCGCCTCCGTAACCTGATCAATCATCAGCCGCCCGCTGGAGACGCCACTATGTTACGTGTCCGCTCTACGACCGACCAAGTTACAACTGTTTAATAGTAACCTTTCATTATTATTTCGGTATCTATGTCTCGTTTGCTTTGTATGTCCCACATATGTCGTTAGAATCGCCGTCACCAGAAGACCCTTTAAGTACTATAGCACCTACCGAGGTGGGAGTTGAGCAGGCTCTATATAAAGAGACGACCATACAGACCAAACTTCTTCTCTCGACCGCCTTCGTAACCTGATCAATCATCGGCCGCCCGCTGGAGACGCCACTGTGTTACGTGCCCGCTCCACGACCGACCAAGTTACAACTGCTTAATAGTAACCTTTCATTATTATAAAAATCTAATCTCTTAATCGATTCGACTATTCTAATGTAAATATTCTGTTTACCTTTCAACCGTCGATACTGTTTAAATTATTTAAATTTTAGAAAGACATTAGATTCCCCGTGACATTATACCGAGTTAGTTTTTTTTTCTATGCTTGGAATGTCCGTGTATTTCCATTGATCTCTTCCTAACACGCATGACAATTCCTTCTCAGCAATATGCAAATCACAAAACTCTATTAGTATACTCCCACATTTTGACTTTGATTTATTGCAATTGAAACATGGCTGTCGGAGTTGATAATTTTTATGATTTTATCGACATTATCAACAATTGGCCTTCCAGTTCGTGGTGCATCATTGACATATAAATTACTGAAACGGAATCGACAGATGAGAAGTTATATAATATACAACATTTTGACATCCTCCATCTTTAAAAAGGTGACAACAGGTCGCGGGTTCGTCATCGGGACGCGTGGAGGAAGAATGCAGAAGCAGATCGCAAAGCAAATAACTTGTTTAGAAGCAAAATTCGCGTTTATTTCCAATATAAGACTTCAGTTTCCCCGCCCAACCGTAACGTGTTGTACCGTGGGCATCGGTCGGACGGGGACTGTCGCGAAAACGGACTGACTCACTGGCACAGTAACAGTCAGCGACCCAAAGATTATCGCGGCTAAATAATAAACTAAAGTTGGCAGTTGAACCAACATTATACAAAAACAATTAAAATGGCGTACGCAAACGTGGTGTATTATATATAAAATTAAGACTAAAATTATTAGATGTGCATGTCAGACTAACGAACAAAAATAAGAGACAAAATATCGTTTTTCGACGTTTTTTGGCATCAGCCTAAAATAGCTATAACATGCTGATATTAATATTTTTTACTTTGATTTTAATTCATTAGCATTTCTAAAACACTTATTACTCCATTCTCAATGATTAAATCTACAATACAAGTATTATCTTAAGAACACACCCACTACTAAAATTTGCATATATTTTCAATACCATAATAAATTTAATGCTTCTATCAATTATAATGTTGTGGGCACGCCGGCGGGTACAGCTCAGTGGTTAAAGCGTTTGCTTGGCAAGCTGAATGACATGGGTTCGATCCCCGACGGAGACAAAAAAATAAGATTCTCAATCAATTTCTCAGCTCGAAAATACCCCTAGTCGGTGCGAATTTGATCCCTCACCCGTAAAATTCCAGTCATAGCCTAATAATCAAAATTGGTAGTAAATTGGTACGAAAGTCTTCCCGTGAAGGCCACCCATTCATAGCGAATTCCTGTAATAATAAGGATGATGCGTGAATCTCGGGCTGCAGTCTATGACGTTGGCAGATCGACACTACACATGCAGCGCTTAGCCATGTGCAGCATGGTGAGCGTCATAGAATTCCACAGATGAGACTTTAGAATCACTATTACCATCTGTCAGTATTCTCTTGTATGTGTTTACATTTAAAAAAATGTTGTGAGTGACCACATATATTTTTTTGATGCATTTACGAAATATCTCTTTAAAAATCAATCAATGGAAGAATCATTTCAAGGTTTCGTTTTGAAATACGTGAATTGATGCAATATTAGTTTTATATTTATAATATTTAATGTTTGAATGTGGTGTCACGACCTATCGTTCCTAGACAATTCGTTCATCGACAGGGCGCACTGGACGTCTGGTGCACGGGACATTTGACGCACGGGACAATCCTTAACCTAACCTAACCTAAGGATTTGTCTAGTGATCGTCGAGTCCAGAGATCGTGAGGTCTTGTTAGCGAAATAACTTAGGTTAGGTTAGCGAGACATCTAGTGCACTTTGCGCAAATTGTTTGGGAACGAAATGCAACAGAACCGTTTGAATATATTTTACATGCGATTTTTATTATCTAAAGACTGTAAATACATCTCAAAAAATGACAAATCAACAATACGACTATTATCTTTCTATTGATACGTATATACTAACATCCTCCGCTCTCTCAAAAAGGTGTTACTCCGTCGCGTGAGGGCATGATGAGGAGCAGGTCAGCAAAACAAAGACTCTATTTTTAGAAGCACATTGATTATATTTACGACAAACTTTACAAGCTTCCGGCCAGGCGGAATGACATGCCGCCGGACGTAATGCGACCTTCTCGGCCGTCCGCACTCAACTACCGCGCTCGTGATCGGGATCTCGCTCGCGCCACGAGCGGCGGTGTATATAACTATTCCCAAATGACCATATGGCGGATACATTCGTGTCTGACAAGTGAACAGAAATAAGAGACGAAAGATTGTACAATATGGCCGGCGGTCATAGCTCTTGCCGGCGGTCACAGCTCAATGGTAAAGCGTTTGCTTTGCAAGCCAAAGGTCGTGGGTTCGATCCCCGACGGAGATTAAAAAAAAAAAAAAGGATTTTTACCAGTCATAGCCTATTAATGAAAATTGGTGGTAGACGAAAAAAGCACCCAATCACAGTAAATTCCTGTAATAATAAGGGTGATGCGTGAATCTCGGGCTGTGGTCTATGACGTTGGCGGATCAATTGCCGGCGGTCATAGCTCAATGGTAAAGCGTTTGCTTTGCAAGCCAAAGGTCGTGGGTTCGATCCCCGACGGAGATTAAAAAAAAAATGGATTTTTAATCGATTTCTGAGCTCTAAAATACCCCGGTTGGTGTGAATTTGATCCATCACCCGTAAAATATCAGTCATAGCCTATCAATTAAAATTGGTGGTAGACGAAAGTCGTCCCGTGAAGAGCACCCTTTCATAGTAGATTCCTGTAATAATAAAGGATGATGCGTGAATCTCGGGCTGTAGACTATGACGACGGCGGATCAACACTCCACATGCAGCGTTTAGCCATATACACCATGGTAAGCGTCATAGAATTCCACAGATGAGACTTCAGTATAACTCTCACCATCTGTCGGTATTCTCCTGTATGTGCTTACATAAAAAAAATAAAAAATCTCCCTTCAGAAACATAAAACCGAGATAAACGATCTTAAGTAAATTAAACACTGCCAAATAAAATGGTTGCCATTTGTTAATATGATGACAAGTATTTCTGTGATATAATTCTTAATGTTTTTAGTTGTGCGCATAATTTAACAAGTGATGGGATTCGAACACTTGTACGTCGCAATGCACAGTCGTGTGATTTATTAATTTGCAATAACTGCGCCTCTAGAGCAGTGCTCCGCAACCGGTGTGCCGTAAGCCGATACAGGTGTGCCGCGATCAAATAAGGCAATATTATAAATAAATAATTTTACAACGGTCTTCAAGCTCCCAGCGCCTATCGCCTATTAATGACATACAACGAGGTACTTGCTTTATTAAGTGCTAAATGTAATTTAAAAAAAGTGAAATTGATCAAATTCATTTATATTTTTGGCTTTTGGTGTGCCGCGGTATTCAAGGTTAGAACTTTGGTGTGCCGCAGAATCCAAAGAAGTAATTTGGTGTGCCGTAGATGAGAAAAGGTTGCGGAGCACTGCTCTAGAGGCATTCTAGGAGCGCTATCAACAGAGCGAATGTGCGAATGTTTTGTGTAAACACGTGAAGGAGAATGCTTAGAGTTGCAAATGAAACATTACGACAGTGGATCACAACATTTTTGGTACCGCGAATAACTTTTAAATATAAGTCCTGCCCATAGTACTATGTACAAATAAATAACAAAAGTAACTTGTATTTACTAGGAAAAGTATTTTTTTTGTTTGGTACTTTACAAACACTTAAAGTTCTTAAAAATTCCGGCGGGTATAGCTCCATGGTCAAAGCGTTTGCTTTGCAAGATAAAGGTCGTTAGTTCGATCCCCGAGAGTTAAAAAAAAAAACTATTTCCGAGTCCTTAAATAGGTTTGTGTGAATTTAATCTGTCACCCGTAAAATGACAGTCATAGCCTATTAATTAAAATTGGTGGTAGATGAAAGTCGTCCCGTGAAGACCACCCATTCATAGTAAATTCCTGTAATAATAAGGGTGATGCGTGAATGTCGGGCTGTAGTCTATGTCGTTGGCGGATCAACACTCCACATGAAGCGCTTAGCCATATGCACATGGTAAGCGTCATAAAATTACATAGACGATTTCAGAATTACTATCACCATCTCTGTCGGTATTCTCCTGTATGTGCTTACATAAAAAAAAAAACCTCCTTGCATCAATACACTTACGAAAAAGTGTCTGTCGATCACTTGGAAGGCACCCTAGAGTCTTCGATGGGAATGTTTCTCAAGAACGTTGTTGCATGCTTTTGGATGTTTTCTACGATCTCCTAATGCTCACCTTCAGCACTCTTTTTAGGACGATATCTTGTATTTCTTACACCATTTAAAATAGCCAGCTTGGACTCATAAAACGCGAGATACAAATAACTAAAGTCAATTGGAAAAATAATTGGATTCTTTTTACTACACCTAATGCAATATATGCTGTTTTTTATTTGGTTTTATTTTTTTCACTCAAAAAATATGTAGTTGCGTATTGTACCCTGCAAGTTACATACTAGGTTATATTATACGTTTGAGAAATAGTTCAAGAACGTAGGAGCCTATTCCATGTCAGCCTCCTTAAGCGCGCATGCCAGCCCCGACGATTTACCTGATGACGTTTAACAGCAAGGGACCATCAGAACTAAGCAGCAATTCAGGTACATCCTCCCAAGAAATGGTAAAAACTCCTAGGCGACAACACAGAATGCGTCTCCTGTTCTCATGGATGATGCACTCAACGAGAGAGTGTCTCACCGTCTGTTGCATGCCTGGATCACATTGACATGCGTCGCAAGAAGAGAGGCCAAATCTTTTTAGGAATTCTCTGAAAATTTCGTGTCCGGTAAACGCCTGAGTGAGATGAAAGTGCGCGGAGTTCGTCTTTTTCCACGTCAATAAGTGTTCGATGGATGGAAAGAAAGACTATGTTATTCCTCTCGAGGTTGATTCTTGATATGCTGTATTCCAAGCAGTAAGCAAATCAAATGTATGCTTTTTACGTTTCCTTGTTTGAGCATATGGCTGCCATCAACATTAAACATCTAATTATATATTATACGTATGTATCATCAACGCGGAAGGCTTTATTGTAAAGTTCACGTATCCTATTCACAAGTCTTCTGAGTTCAATTGTATGTAACACTTAAACCTTATAAGAGAAGCCTCATTGTAGATGGTATTATCAACACAATAGATTCAATGCAGACGATCATTCACTGCTTTCCATCTTTGCGGCATCGCTTTGGTAATCCGGCTGTCAAGAGCGACAGCCTTCACAATCGGCTTATCTGCGGTGATGAATCTGTTCAGAGAACATGCTAAGATGTGCAATAATAGCAAGCCTCATAATATAATGCGCTGAGTGGGTACAGTATATTTATATTTAGACACACAGGTAACTCTAATTATTAACTTTGAACTACGCAGTTAATTGGAATACTGAGTAGATACAGAGAAACAATTGAATACAACCGAAGAAGAAAAATATTCGAAAAACGAAATTCAAATTTTGTTCTAAATTTGAATCTTAATACTGAGTATTGTGCAAGGCTTTTAACTCCCGTAGTATTTAGTGTTCCAATACCAATGTCAATTAAGTAATGTCTGGTATCAATATATAAATACTGGCGGGTATTGCTCAATGGTCAAAGCGTTTGCTTTGCAAGCCAGAGGTTGAAGGTACGATCACCGATGGATATTAAAAATATAAAAGATTTTCAATCGATTTTTGGACTCAAAATTACCCCGGTTGGTGTGAATTTGATCCCTCACCCGTAAAATGCCACGCATAGCCTATTAATTAAGATTGGTGGTAGGCGAAAGTCGTGAAGCGAAGACCACCTATTCATAGTAAATTCGTGTAATAATAAGGATGATGCGTGAATCTCGGGCTGTAGTCTATGGCGCTTACCATGGTGTGCATATGGCTAAGCGCTGCATGTGGAGTGCTGATCCGCCAACGCCATAGACCACAGCCCGAGATTCATGCATCATCTTTATTAATACAGGAATTTACTATTAATGGGCGTTCTTCACGGGACGACTGTCGTCTACAACCGATTTTAATCAATTGGCTATGAATAGCATTTTACGGGTGAGGGATCAAATTCACACCAACCGGGAATATTTTAGAGCTCAGAAATCAATTAAAAATCCTTTTTTTTTTTAATCTCGGTGATTGAATCCATGACCTTTGAGCTTTACCCGCTGTCAGTACATATTTTTCTTCTTATAGCGATTGTAATATAGATGGTTGCTATGTCCGCTCCCTTACCTCGTTATTTCTTACTAAGTCAAATTTTCGCCCTCACTAACGTTCCAAGTAAGCATTTGTTCATAATGCTCATTTAACGGCTGCATTGGCTTTCGGTTTATCAATCTCTCGAGTTTTCTCTATTCGTCAATGTATTTTGCCGGAAGGTACGGAAATGACGGAGAAATAGAAAAAGGAAAAATGTCGGTCAAAAACCGGAAAGGCGGGTTTTTATCTAACAGTTCCTGTACACATGAGCAGACCAGACGAATATAAAGGCATCAGGTGTATTATATATAACTAACAAATACATTATATCATAATTGAATGTACATTATATTTAAAAGTATATATTAGGTAGTTCGTAAGGTTAAGTTAAAATCGACAGGCGTATACAACTGGGATGGGCACCATTTGGAAAACTAAATTACATTTTAAAAGCGAAAATTCCGGCGATTAACCAATGCATCCTCCCTGTATTAACTTATGGCGCAGAGGCGTGGAATCTAACAGCAAGTTTTACCTATAACATGAAGGACCTAGCTTCTGGACACAACCAGGTGTGGAATATATGGAGGTCTCCTTAACAGACTTCGGACCGGAGTATGCAAGACGAGGACACAAATGATAGCCTGGCAGTTTTACAGCGGACTGACTGAATGTGACTGCGGCGTGGAGCAGACCGTGTCACACCTTCTGAAGTGTGTGCTGTGTCCGAATAGCTGCACCCAGGAAGACCTGATGATGGCCGGGAGTAACGCCATCGACGTCACCCACTTCTGGGCTGTTGTTTCCGACACGATTATATATATATATACTCATAAAATAAAGGTCACCCAGCGTGCTATGGAGAGATCCATGGAGAGTGTCGCTAAAAGATAAAATCCGAAACGAGGAAATACGCAGAAGAACTCAAGTAGTGGATGCTACTCGAAGAGACGACGGTCGATGGGGAAGAAAAGTATTGGAATGGCGACCAAAAATTGGCAAACGAAGCATTGGTCGATCCTCTGTAAGACGGACTGACGACATAAGAAGAATAGCGGGAGTGACCTGGATGCGGAAGGCGGAGGATCAAAGAGGATGGATACTCATGCGGGAGTCTTACATGCAACAGTGGATGGATACAGGCTGATGATGATGAAAAAACGTTGTGATTTCGATTTCGTTATTTGACGCTAATTACAATAAGTTGCAATGCATAATCGTCAGTAGAGACTGCACCCAGCTGCATTTAAGTCCATTCAAAATGTCGAAGACAATACAATTTTCCCGCCATTTTTTGCAACATCCGGTTTTGACAGAGATGCGCGCGCGGACCGGATATGCAACCAGCGCTCGACAAACTCAATAAAAATATTTTTTGCTCTATTAAATTATTAATTATAATGTAATGTAGAGTTCGAATCATATGCGTTGTAAGTTTATTTCCATTCTTATTTACGGTCGCGAATCTTGGTATGTCATCAAAAGCCAATGCAGCCGCATGATGGAGTTTCAAATCCGATGCCTGTGTGGAATACTGGGTGTATGTTTGATCTCTATCTTTCAATCTTTGATTTTCAGCTTTGAAAGATAGAATTACAAAGATTTTTTTTTTAAATCGAACGCAAAAATGTAATATTATATAATGGCTTCATACATTAAGATAACACGTACCCCTTGATTTTATAATGTATTTTTTCAATGGCTTAACCCGCACACATATACAACCTGTAAATATGTGTGTACTAACGTTGAAACTATTACTTATACATACCTATATAAGCCACTGCCAGTTTTAATTTAATCATTTTTGAAGATGGCCTCCAGGGAGGCCGGAAACGTGTAATCGTTTAAAATAAATGTGAATCAAAACTAAATATTTTTAATTTGTTAAATTAATTTAAAAATATATAATCACATGTTTGCCTAAAATAACCAATAGCTTATACCTTCTTTCAATAATTCCAAGTATAGTATATTTTTTACAAGCCTGAATTCTAGTAAATATTAACATCCACCTATCTCAAAGCGGGGCGTTATTACGTTGCGGAGGGCAGGATGAGGAGCAGTTCAGCAGAAAAAGACTTTCTTTTAGAAGCACAGATTATATTTACGTTAAAAGCGTAACAAGTTTGTGACCTTGCTCCGCCAAAGGGTGGGGACTAACTGCCGTGTGGGCCCGCCGGCGCTACGGATCTCGCTCAGTGCCACGAGCGGTGATGTTAATAACTTGCACACCCGTGAGCGGACCTGTCCGAAAATGACAATATGACGGCGCACCTAAATGCGCAACAAACGACCCGAAATAAAGAGACGAAAGATCGTATATCGAGGTTTTCGTTAACAGTAAGCGACGACTACATCATTCTGATGTTAATATAATATATTTAGTTAAATATTTAAGTAAACACGCTTAATTGTCTTGAATACAACAGTGGTCTCTGTGAGACTAACATTCTACTAGTAATCCTTAAATATGCCTGTCATAGAACTATCAGTAACTCACGAATATCCACTTGGCGACCCCTTCCACAGTCTGTTGCACTAGCAGCTAATTTCATTATCACAATGAAATGCTTGCAAAAATTAATTGTATAGTCTGTTACTAGATTCTGAATTGATTGTAAAACATACAACGAGTATAATAATAACAATAAGTAGGCTTACTTTCAAAATGAAGACATCTTTTTTTGCTAACCATATCCGTTTCATATGTGTAGCATAATGCCAACAAAAATTGCCGCCAGTTCTGTCAGTTTTCACTGTTAATGGATTGTCTTAAGGCATCTTTCCACCCCAAGATCAACCTGGTAACATAAATGGTTCATTTTTATAAGTCTTAATTTTTTTCTATCCAAACCCGTACCATATACACTTATAAATAACTTTTTAAGTTTTCACGGCCAGGTTTGATTCTGTGGCTTTTGGGATTAGCCGAGTATGTCGAATTACTCCTTTCCAATATTTCGACCACCATTGCAGGGGTCTTCAGAGTTGATGACTTAGTGATGAGTTGGTGTCTGGAGGTAGTTTAGCCGTCAGCCTAACGTACCTCAACGAACGTCATGTCGGAGAATCGCTTACGGTGGGTATTTTCCAACAAGCGTACCTCCACGAGTGTCACGATGAGTATGTTCTTAGGAGCAAACCTCCTCGAACGTCTTGTCGGATTGTGGTTGTACTTGCTTGTCTGTACAGGTTTTAGAGTATGTGCTAGAGAAGCCATGCTGTTTTGAGATCAAACCGTCATCCCTGTTGAAGTTGATGGGATGTCTTTTGATTTCAATGGCTTCCAATACAATCAAATATTATGCAAGTATGTATAATATTGTCATCACAAATTTCCGCCACTAAGTTCTGTCAGTTGCCATTGTTTTTAAAGCCTTTTTCCTAGACATCTCTGCTCCCGTAAAAGATGCTCGAAATATGTAACGGAAATTACTTTATGTGTATGCCGGTGGCCGAGTGGTATAATTACCTGGGCAAAATGTTGGTTCCAAAGGTCCGCGGTTCGCATACCGCTTCCGCCGATATTTTTTCTGAATGATTTGACTCGTTTAAGGATTTTTATGTATAGTATATGTATATTTAATTGCGGATATTACTTATTTATGATATAAATTATATATACTAACATCCTCCTCTCTCAAAAAGAGGGGCGTTATTACGTCGCGTGAGGCAGGATGAGGAGCAGGACAGCAAACAAAGACTTTATTGTAGAGGCACAGATTATATTTTTAATTTAGAAACATTACAAGCTTTGTGACCACGAGTTATGAGATGCCCGCGGCCGCAGCGCGACCTTACTTCCCCAAAACTTCGCTTAAAGCGCCGCCTGTGATAAAACTTTGTAACTAGCCCCAATGTAGCCACATACATAAAGGTATGGCAAGCGACAAAAATACAAGACGAAAGATTGTTTATCGAGGTTTTCGGTACCCATTAGCATAGACTACATCGTGCTGATGTCAATACTCATCGATTATACTCAAAAATGTATAAAATCATCACTGAGTATTTGGTTAAATAATTGATATTTAAGTATAATAGAGTATAAGTCGATAGATTGCTAGAAAAAAAATTAACAACTTATTTGAACTTTATGTTATATTAATAATGTATGAAATATTTGATTTGATTTATTGTGTTCTGTTAATTTAAATGATTTCTCGTATAAAGCTTGCTTTTCGTGAGGTGATCAATTATCAACCAAGTGCTAACATCAAGTTGATAATAGATAGTATCAATGAAACGTCTTTAATGAAAGAAATGATATTGATTTGACGTAATACTCTAGAAAGGTCATGGCTGTATGACATGTTTTTTAATTTTTTTATGTAAGCACATACAGGAGAATACCGACAGATGGTGATAGTAATTCTGTAGTATCATCTGTATAATTCTATGACGCTTACCATGCTGCATATGGCTGGAGTGTTGATCTGCCAACGTCATAGGCTACAGCCCGAGATTCACGCATCATCCTTAATTATTACACGGATTTACTATGAATGGGTGCTCTTCGCGGGACGACTTTCGTCTGCCACCAATTTTAATTAATAGGCTATGACTGGCATTTTACGTGTGAGGGATCAAACTCACGCCAAATGGGGGTATTTTAGAGCGCAGAAATCGATTAAAAATCCTTTTTTTTTTAAATCTACGTCTGGGATCGAACCCACGACCCATGGCTTGCAAAGCAAACGCTTTGACCATTGAGCTATACCCACCGGCGAATCATATGCACAGTTATTAGAATAAAGTTTGTGATTTGAATATTTTTTCTTGTAAATGCACTTCTTTCTTACTTACTTCGTTGTCCTCCGATGTGATGCGGGTGTGAGGCGGGTAAGGTCCAGACCAGTCGGCCTTTATAAATATGCGGTTATATACTTGTACAGAAGTATTCAACCGGTCTAGACATCTACTGAATTACGCCATAGAGGCTTTATGTACTTGAATACCCTTGGAGTATCGAAGGACAACACTTTTAAATAAAATTTTACTGTAAAATCGCATGTATTTAAGTTGTTTGTAAAGTATTTTCGAACTTTTTCAACACAGGGCTATTTTTCTTTTAAGCATTTTTTGTAATGTATTGACATCAGCATGATATAGCCCTTGCTGACTGGCACCGAAAACCTCGATGTACAATCTTTCGTCTCTTATTTCTGTTCGCTTGTCGTAAATGCATGTGTCGCCATATTGGCATTTTGGACAAGTCCGGTCACGGGTATGACGTTAGTGATATACATGGCTGTTGTCATTTGCGTGCCATTAATTCTGTAGATCGCCACTTGCGGCACTGGGCGACAGCCCATGATGAGCGCGCTTAGTCATGAGTCAAGTCCCGTTCTACCGAGGCGAAAGTAACGCCATGTTACGGTCGAGCGGGGAAACCAAGACTTTTTCGAAAATATACGTCAATCTGCTTCGGAAAAAGTCTCCGTGTTGTTAATCTGCTCCTCATACTTCCATCACGCGATCCGATAACTATCCCGGCAACGTGAAGTCGTTTCTTCAGTTTTACGGATTTTAAAAGTAAATATTAGCAAACATGCTTATTAAAAAGTATAATTGATTCTACTCAGTAGTTTTTGATTGGTATTGATACCAAGTAGAAATATCCCTTTCAGGCTGGTGCTGAAAAGCGAGTGAAGAGTGAATAAGAGACGAAAGATCGTATATCAAGTATTTTTAGTACCAGCCTTCAAGGGCTATATTTAGCTGATATCATGATGAAGACACAATGGAGGCATCAATTGATGCAAGCCGACAACTCGCGAAATCGCAAAGAAATAAATATAATTTTCAATTTCAACTTTTGGTATTCATTTGAAACTCGGGTGAAATAGGTTTGTATTTTTTTTCGTTTTTTTTATTTTTGAACATATTTTTAGGTTCTTCTTTAAAGGTTTTAATCCTGTTGCCGACATGTGACCAGTGCCGGTTTTATGGGGTGGCGAAGTGGGTCGGTGCCCCAGGGCGTCGAACAACTAATCATGCTAACATTTTTTAAATATAAGCAACATGGGGCGCCAGATAAAAAAATGCGCCAAGGGCGCCGCAGGGTCTAAAGACGGTACTGCATGTGACATTAAGTAATGAATCTGTCTGATCAAAATATAGGTCATGCGACTTGAAATTGGATTCCGCTTTTACCGAAATGGATACCAGTTTATAATGCAACACTCATTCTCCTTACTCTCTCCTTCAATACGAAAGTACCGAGGACCATTAATTTATTCTTATGACAAAAAACCAAAGGTTTAAAGTCACTACGTATGGAATGATCATTTTTTAACATCTTTAATTACAAATAAAAATAAAATTTATTTTCTCCACATATATACGTTTTTAATGTGAACACATGCAGAAGAATACTCACAGATGGTGATAGTGAGTTTTAAGAATTATTACGTTGCAGGGAATGTTTTCAAAGACGGTTTTAACGAAAGCATATTTGTAGACTAACTTATCAAGATTTTTGCTGTTAAATTAAATGAATTGGCATTCAATTAAATAATTTTTCAGTGTTAGAATATATTATTAATATACAGATTTTTAAGAATAGATATTAACGATGATAATGAAGACTGTTAGGAATCAATTGTGGGGGGGTTAAATCGAAATATGAAAAATTAGACGAAGATGACGATGATGATGATGAGTCACCTGTGCCTGTGACTAACCAGGAGGCCAAAAATGTATGGCCGTGTTACAGCGTTATTTTATGCAGGAAGGAGTTGAGGGGAGCCCTACATCCGCACTGAATATCTGTGCTGATTTAGTGGAAGTGAAATGTTACAAAAACAAAAGACAGACTACACTTGACTCATTTTTGCATTGAATTAAATTGTATGTACCTATCCATTTATTATTTTAATTAGGATTTTTTTTTCTTCTTAATAGTTTATATTACCTATATGTAATTTACAATTTCCAAGAGTTTCCAATAGTATAAAATTATTGAAAAAAAAGTGCGTTGTTTAATTTTATGTGTGTATTACTGGTTAATTACCTTATTTGCCAAAACCAAATAAATGAATTTACAAAAAATGTATTATTCGCTTAATTGGGACAGCCGCTTAATTGGGACAAAATGACCAAGTCTCGATGTGTCCCAGTTAAGCGGAATCGACTGTGTATACTAAAAATATAAAAAATAATGATACTCATAATTTTTAATCATGAACCGTCGAAATCGTTCAACCTATTGACGGTAAAATAGTAAAAATATTTAAAATGCTGCTACTATTTACTTTCCATATTTGTAAGCGTACAAACAAAAATAACTGCTGTATCAGCTGTCAAAATGTATCATAATTTTAGCTTTTTTTTTTATGTAAACGCATGCAGAAGAGCACAACCGGTCAAGACCAGTGCACTCTATGACGCTCAGCCAGGGAGGCTGGACGCTGCATGCGGGAAACGTGTGTTGTGTTCGTGTTTGTGTGTGGGTTGGGGAGATTGCAAGTGTATATTTATCTGTTTCTTGAAGAGATCCAGATTGTAGGAAGGAGGAAACACAGACGCTGGAAGAGCATTCCATAGCTTACCGGTGGCATTAAGGAAGGAACTTTGGAAGCTGCCAGTTCTTGGTCGACATATATTAACCGTGTATGGATGTTCGGCAAGTGTAAGACGAGTTTATCGGCTGTGAGTGGGTGCAGGAGGAATTAGTTCTTTAAGTTCCGAAGAGCAGCGACCATGGTAATAACGGTAGAAAAGACTAAGAGAACCAATCTTACGTCTGTGTTCCATTGATTGTAGATTGGACGTAAGGGTGTCATTGTTTATCAAACGAATTGCTCTTTTTGAACTGAGTCAATTAAGTTTAGAAGGTATTTTGGGGCTCCAATCCAAAGGTGACTGCCGTATTCAAGGATAGGTCGGATTTGTCCTTTATATAGAAGAAGTTGTTTATAGTTGAAATACCGACGTGATCTATATAATACACCTAGTTTTTTGGAAGCGAGACCGGCTTTACACTTAATTGACTCGTAATATTTGACATTATTCGATATTGATAATCCAAGCATGTTGATGGAGCTTGCTTTCGGAAGAGAACAACCGTTGAAAGATACAGGATCCATAGCAGTCTTCTTGGTGGAGAAAGTACATGATTGGGTTTTTGAAATGTTGAAACTGACGAGGTTGAGGTCGCCCCATCGTGAAACCCTTTCAAGAGACATGATCATCTTCTCCACCAGAGATTCCCTAGCAGCAGATAGTTCCGAATGTTTCGGAGGTTGCTGTTAAAAAGCGACTATACAGCATGTTATAATCAGCTTAATCACATATCTTCACTCATAATTAATATATTTTTTTGCTTATAGAACAACGGGACAGATTGCAGAAAAAAAGTGCCGTTCCGTTTTAAAGGAACATTACTGTTGTGTTAAGTTTAAAAGTACCCCTCCATAGTATTCCTCATCGTCATCATCATCAGCCTGTGTCCGTCCACTGACGAACGTAAGCCTCCCGCATGAGTCTCCATCCTCTTGGATCCTCCGCCTTCCGCATCCAGGTCACTACCGCTATTCTTCTTATGTCGTCAGTGCATCTTGTAGGGGGTCGGCCGATGCTTTGTTTGCCAGTTGTTGGGCGCCATTCCAATACTTTTATTCCCCATCGACCGTCGTCTCTTCGACAGATATGTCCTGCCCATTGCCACTTGAGTGTGCCTATTCGTTGGGTAGCATCCACTACTTGAGTTCTTCTGCGTATTTCCTCGTTTCAGATTCTATTTTTTAGCGACTCCATAGTGTTGTATTAACAAAATTCCTGCTAATATTTACATATCGAACATATTCAACTCCAAGGTATGCCATTTTGTTTGGAAATATTGAAGTTATTGGAGCGATACAATCAGTCGAGGGTGACGGCATCATCCTATACGTGGAATCAAGTTTAACATGTACAGAACCACTGGTTTACCACGAAACTCCAATAATTTGCGATGACAGCCTTATTTAGTAATCTGATTTAAGTTCTGAGCATATGACCGCCACAAATTGCCGTGAGAAACCTTTATTTTAAGCTACAAATCCTTCTCATCTTTCAACTTAGTATTCGGATCTCAAACATATTTATAAAATTGAACGCCATAGGTTTACCTATAATAATCTAATGATAATAATAATATTACTTATAGTATTGAACGCCATACATCATCATCATCAGCCTGTATCCGTCCACTATTGAACGTAGGCCTCCCACATGAGTCTCCATCCTCTTCGACCCTCCGCCTTCCGCATCCAGGTAACTCCCGCTATTCTTCTTATATCGTCAGTCCATCTTGTAAGGAATCGGCCAATGCTTCGTTTGCCAGTTCTTGGGCGCCATTCCAATACTTTTCTTCCCCATCGACCGTCGTCTCTTTGACAGATACGTCCTGCCCATTGCCACTTGAGTGTGCCTATCCGTTGGGTAGCATCCACTACTTGAGTTCTTCTTCGTATTTCCTCGTTTCGGATTCTATCTTTTAGTGAAACTCCTTGCATGGATCTCTCCATAGCACGCTGGGTGACCTTTATTTCATGGGTAAGACATGCTGTACGTTTACGTATATAATGACGATAATAATCTAATAATGACAATCTGGCTTGCTTACTTCATACAGAAAACAAATATACCTTTATTTGTTTTTTTATCATATCCGCTTTGTACCAAATTTGCCAAAATTAATGTTTCACAGTTCTGTAAGCCCATGCTGTCTACACCTTGTCCCAGAACTCCGGTATACCCGAAAGTCCGCGAACATAGATGGTTTCTAAGAGCCTCCGGGACAAGAATCCGCGAAAATATATAAAAGGCTTTAGTATAAGAGAAATATTAGGGTGTTCAATAATTACCGTTTTTAAAGAGATCGGACGATCAACCCTGACGTTCCCGTGGCCTGGAAAATTTTTATTTTTTACTTAAGAGGTGGCTCTACCCTACCGGGGCGTGTGAAGAGCTTAGATTTAATTAAATAGATTTAAGAAAATCAAGCTTTCGAACGGGATGCGAACCGATAGCGTCTGAGTGAGAAGCTAACGCTTCAACCACTGGACTATGCAGCCCAGCAACTTTTTTACTCATAACTTCTTAGGTTTTCACGGCCAGATTTGATATTGTGGCTTTTGGGTTTGGCCGTGTACACAACTAAATCATCAATCCTGAAGAAGACCCCTGCAACGGCCGTCGAAATATTCGTTAAAAGAAATTTGCCACAAACGGCTAAGCCCAAAAGCCACAATATTATTTACGCATGCTTAAAAATATTATTATGTAAATAATTAATAAATAATTAAAATGTACACAACTAAGTACTGTATTCTATACATTTCGAAAACTATCGAGAAAAATGTTCTTACCTTTTTTTAAAACGCTCCTCAATATTCGCATTCCAAGAAGAACATTTTAAAAAACACAATTTTTTATTCTACACACACAGTATAGTTTCAAATTAAACTATTCCCGCCGTTTTCGATTATGAAATCGACAAAACGAACGTCAAATTTTCGCGCCGAATCAAACGTCAAAAAAACTCGCCGATTTCGCGCCAAATTAGACGTCAAAGTAATTGAAAAAAAAAACCGCGAAATCGATGTCGAATTCGCGCGAGTTTTAGCATTACTCGCGTGCG
Source organism: Glossosoma conforme (assembly GCA_022606575.1). Lineage (NCBI taxonomy): Eukaryota > Metazoa > Arthropoda > Insecta > Trichoptera > Glossosomatidae > Glossosoma > Glossosoma conforme. The sequence continues at coordinate 43,132 of JAGTXR010000255.1, read as the reverse complement.
GCCACTGTGCGAATCAATGGCAGACTGGTTGCCGCGTCTTTGGAACAAGAAATTAAAAGATAAAATGTTCGAAGGACGTAGTCCAGTGGTAGGGTGCTAGAGTGTCATGCGAGCGGTTATATGATCGGTGTCTTATTTATTTATTTCATACAGAACCGAAGTTACAAGGAACAAAATAATAAGAAACAGGGTATACATAAATATACAATAGAAACAAATGATAATAAAAAAATTAAAATAACACAAAACAAGAAGAATATGACACGTGTCATAGATTACATAGTTCTAGGAGAACAATACCATCGACAAAAGAGGAAAAGGATGTAAGAAAAGGATCGAGGTGTGCTGGTAGGCCACTTAGCAGCGCCGTTGTCGTTGTAGCAAATTGAGTGCTCAAAGCTCTACAAGTATCAACTGGGATCAAAAACAATGGGTGGCTACAAGCACGGGTGAACTTATCTGGAACAAAGAAGTTAAAACATTCAAGAATCTCAGGGTTGTGAATTGCACCGCGAAGAAGAAGGAATGAATGTTTGAGAGCAGCAATTTTCCTCCGGGAACTAATGGAAAGAAAGCATCCCTAGAAGAAAAGAGTTGGATAATGTTCTGAATTGATTGAATTGAATGGATAGTTACCGTAAATATAAAACTATATGAAATTAGCGATACTTTTTGTTGTAAATTTAAAAGCTTTAAAATATTGCTTAATCCGTATTAACGCAATTCTGCGTAGATTCTTTCCTTTTTTGATTGCATATATTTACAGTTTTAGGTTTTGTGTTCTGTTGTTGAAAAAACAATTGAACAACTGAAAAAAAAACAAAGATACTCGCAATCGAATGAATTCAAATTTTGTTCTAAATTTGAATCTTCTCACAATACATTTTACAAACGTATTTACCTCTTATATAATCTTCCTCGATCCTTCTCTTACATCCTTTTCCTCTTTTGTCGATGGTATTGTTCTCCTAGATCTCTGTATCTTTGACACGTGTCATCTTCATCTTTAATGTTTTTATATCTATTTTGTATGTATTATGTTTATGTATACTCCATGTTTCTTACTCTTTATTATTATATGTACCTTGGAACTGCGGTTCTGTTAAATAAATAAATATTTAATCAATTAAGTAAATTTCTGCCTTTCGATGGAAATATTTTTACAAATGCTTTGTGATAGAAGTATTTGTTGAATATTACTTTGAATATTTTTCAGGGTTTTACGTTCGTTCTCGTTGGATCAGAGGTTCGATGCCAACGTCAAACACGTGATATATGCATTCCAGCTTAACATGATACAGTTATAAATATTGAAATTTGTACTGGGCTGTAGTATAATAAGATATGGAAAACATCCTCCTTAAACAGCGCTTAGCAATGTCAAGCCTTATAGAATCTTAGAATACATGTATCTACTACAATCTGACGGCATTCTCTTTTAGGTGTTTACATAAAAATGTTTATAAACGTTACTACAATTGGTGTAAGATTTTACATACAGCGATTTTGCATACCTTCCAACTTGAGCGACTTGCACGCTAGGTATAATAGTAATGTACATAATTGTATGAAACAAACTAGGGAACACAACACAATGATTATAGAACAAAAATGTTAAATATGTACTTTAAGTTTTATAATATCATGCTTCGTTTTAACAGGTTCCACCGCATTTCGTTCACAGACAATTCGTTCAACAACTTATCGGTAACTATGTGGATCTCACTGGACGTCTGGTGCACGGGACAACAGGTACACTGGATGTCTCGCTAACATAACCTTACCTTACCTAACCTAAAGTTATTTATTATTATATATTATTATTTATAATATAAATTAATTATATATTATTATATCAACAATGATCTTCTGTGCGATCGGCAATATGGCTTCCGCCGTAGTCGGTCGTGCGGCGATCTCTTGGCATAGGTCAAACATGTTTGGGGGAAATCCGTCGAATTCTTTGGAGAGACGCAAGCTGTTGTTTTGGATATCTCCAAGGCGTTCGATAGAGTCTGGCATCGCGGTCTGGTGAATAAATTACTGTCTTATGGACTAACTCCCTCCCTGGGCTCCTGGATTGAAAACTTCTTGAGTGATCGAAGCATCATCACTGTCGTAGATGGCTTTTCTTCTTCCTGCCATAAAATCAACTCAAGAGTTCCACAGGGCTCTGTGCTGTCGCCCACTCTTTTCCTTCTGCATGTGAATGATTTGCTTCAATGCGCAAACATTCACTGTTATGCCGACGACAGCACTGTCCATGAGAGTATAATCTTCCATAAACCTCCGAAACATTCGGAACTATCTGCTGCTAGGGAAACTCTGGTGCAGAAAAAAAACATATCTCTTGAAAGGGTTTAACGGTGGGGTGACCTCAACCTCGTCAGTTTCAACATTTCCAAAACCCAACCATGTACTTTCTCCACCAAGAAGACTGCTATGGATCCTGTATCTTTCAACGGTTGTTCTCTTCCAAAAGCAAGCTCCATCAACATTCTTGAATTATCAATCTCGAATAAAGTCAAATATTACGAGTCAATTAAGTATAAAGCCGGCCTCGCTTCCAAAAAACTAGGTGTATTGTATAAGATAACTGAGGTATTTCAACGATAAACTATTTTTTTTTCTATATAAAGGACAAATCCAACCTATCCTTGAATACGGCAGTCACCTTTGGATTGGAGGCCCAAAATACCTGCTAAACTTAATTGACTCAGTTCAAAGAAGAGCAATTCGTTTGATAAACAACGACACCCTTACGTCTAACCTGCAATCAATGAAACACAGGCGTTAGATTGGTTCTCTTCTAGTCTTTTCTACCGTTATTACCACGGTCGCTGCTCTTCGGAACTTAAAGAACTAATTCCTCCTGCACCCACCCACAACCGACAAACTCATCTCACACTTGCTGAACATCCATGCACGGTTAATATATGTCGACCAAGAACTGGCAGTTTCCAACGCTCCTTCCTTAATACCACCGGTAAGCTATGGAATGCTCTTCCAGCGTAATTAAGTAAGGGAGGATGCATTGGTTAAATGCTTTAATTTTCAGACATGGGATGTACGGAATTTTCACCGTATGTGTCGCCATATTGGCATTTTGGATAAGTCCGGTCACGGGTGTGACGTTTGTTTTATAGATCGCCATTTGCGGTGCTGGGTGTCACCGACCACGGCTCGCCGCCATTCAGTTGTGCGCTGACGGCGGCGAGATCATATTGTGGTTTGCCCTGCCTGAATACTATGACTAGGTCTGAGCCAGAAGTTTGTAAAGTTATCGAAATATATATGTCATTATGCTTCATAAAAAGTCTTTGTGTTGTTAAGCTGCTCCTCAATCTGCCACCACGAGATTAAATAACCACATTTTTAAAGACGGGGGATGTCAGTATATTAACAAAATACTTTGAGTTACCAATTTTTTTTTTATGCTAATAAGTAATAAGAGCTTCTATTGGTATAGCAACTATATGTGTCACCCTGCCTTCAGACAAGTTTAGTTTCATTACTTTTTGCGGTTCTTGGTATTTTATTTTTTGCACCTGGCAACTTATTTTCCACAGCCGGGACTTCCAAGGTCGTTGTGATACAACGTGAAATTGTAAGGTTCACAGCTAAATCGAAATTCTTTCGATACATTTAACCCTTTCGTTACGGCTCGGTGGAATACAAATTATACTGTCAATACGACGTGAATTTTTCAAACCATTCTTTTTGCTTAAAACTAGCATTTGAAGCATAAATGTACTTATCTGACCTATTTTCATATATCACATTGGTTCATGTATCCTTCATCGTGTAACTCAAAATGCTTTCTACGAGGAAACTTCCCATCGATTCGCGAGGATCGAAGAGGATGGAGACTCATGCAGGAGGCTTACGTTCAACAGTAAACATACAGGCTGATGATGATAAATATGATGGGGAGTGCTTATTATTGGTACAACGTTCTTGAGTAGGAAAATTCAAAATGCGAGGATACTTCCCATCGATTCGTGTGCGAATGGCCGCAAAGTGGCTCGCCCCGAACCACTACACGAGCCAGCTGCTAACCTGACACGGATTCATCCGGAGCTATCTGGTAGATTTGGACAGTTGGAACCCACATCCCAGGCAGAGTGCCCATGTGACGGCAGCTCTCCGCAGGACGCACCTCACGTTCTGTGGAACTGTCCGCTGCACCACTCTGTGAGGATTGCGCTCTTTCAAGTGGTCCGGTCGGCATCAGGTCCTGAGGATACCAGGACTTCGTTGCTAACAAACGAAATTGCGCTGCATTTGAACGCTTCTGCGCGTCCGTCTGCAAGAGTGCAGACGCAAGTAGTGACTCCTAACTGATGTCTGCCATTCTGCAGAATCCATTTCCCAACCTTACCATTTCCTTATCCATTCCCACGTATTTCGTGGTTAGCAACGTGTTACCAAAGAAGACAATTCGAGACTTATACGAAGTATATTTGATACAGGTATCTAGCTGATGCACCTAGAATCACGGGAATGTTTTTAGCCACTCTCCAACAAGTAGCTTTTTGCGTGCGTCCAGTAACGGGTCCCCATTTAGGTTTCCCAAAAACAGGACGGGACAGGGAGGGTTTTCACCAAATACTATCTCCGTCTGTTGGTATTTTCCTGTTATTTTTACGTAAAACAAAAATAGTTCGAAAAAAAAACGATTTCACTTATTAGCATCTTTATTTAAAATTAATTGATGTTTTTTCCATAATAAATCAATATAATTTGTAGTTTTTTTTTATAATTTATTGTCATTTATATTCGAGCTTACGAGTATTATAATTTATAGCCGTCAGAAAGTTTTTAAAATAAATGTAATGTAATTAACAAACAGTTTTCCTCAGCAACAATCTTTTTTATCAGATTTACCCCAGTACAGCAAAAAACGCCATTTTTATGACGAATTTCAAACGTTGATGATAATTTTACATTAATTTGAATTTAAAAATAATTAGTTTTCATTCACATTTATTTAAACTGATTACGTGTTTCGGCCTCCCTAGAGACCATCTTCAATAATGATAAAATAAAAACAGGCAGTGACTTATATCATCATCATCATCAGCCTATATCCGTCCACTGTCGAACGTAAGCCTCTCGCATGAGTCTCCATCCTCTCCGATCCTCCGCCTTCCGCATCCAGGTCACTCCCGCTATTCTTCTTGTGTCGTCGGTACATCTTGCAGGGGGTCGGCCAATGCTTCGTTTGCCAGTTCTTGGGCGCCATTCATTATTAACATAGGTATGGACAAGTAATTAGTTTCTACATTAGTATACACATATTTACAAGAGTACAAGTTAATATAAATGTGAATCAAAACTAAATATTTTAAATTTATTATTTTTTAAATTAAAATTAATTTAAAATTATAATTATGCAGTTTCAACAAGTATTGTCAGTTGATAACCTTAATGTTACTTGTTGATTAGTCAAATTACGTTTTAAATATGTTTTTCTACAACTGATATACATTTTTTTTTTTTTTGGGGCCTTAGGCCCCTGGGCCGGTCGTCTTGTACCTGCGCTCCTTGGGAGCACTTACCAAGGCATTGTTTTCAGAGTACATTCTCGTTATACAAGTAACTGGTTTTGGTGAGCAACACCACACATGGGTGTAAAAGTTAGTAGTTGAGACGTTAAAATTTGCACTTTTAGACTTCTTCGCCGAAGGTCGCCGCGAATACAGAAAATGCATGGTAGTTGGGCTCCGTAGATATGAGATCGATATATCCAACCGGTCCAGACTTCTGTTGGATTACGCTAAGGAGCCTTTGCCTCGCTAAATCTAATATTGGACAATGCCACAGAACGTGTTCAGCGTCCTGCAAGGGGCTGCCGCATGGGCAGTCTGGACTATCAACGAGGCTAAACTTGAAGAGTTTAGCCTTAAAATTGCCGTGCCCAGTCATGAATTGACTAGTCCAGTGGTTTGAATAAGCCACGGCATCTCCATTCTATCGAGGACAGAAGGAAAGAAGGAATATGTGTGTCTACCCTTGAGCGAGGTCGACCATCTGCTCTGCCATGCTGCGAGCGCCGCCAGTCTTACTTCTTTTCGGTTTCTTTCGTGATCTTACCCTGCGGAGGATTGAGACAAGTGCCCCGACCTCCGCAGAGAAGCCACGTCTAAGCAACGACATAGCGGCGCTCACCTGCACTTGCAGATCCAACGGCAGCACTCCCGCAAGGATAATCAATGACTCGGTGGCAGAGGATCGATAGGCTTTAGTAAGTGAGAGAAGTGGGGTTCTTTGACCGCTCAAAAGAATGCGTCTAATGAAGAGTAGTCGAGTGCGCTCAACCCAGCACCGCGCCGCATATGTCACCGTGCTGAGAAAGATCGCGTCATACACTGTTTTAAGGGCTCGAAATTTGAGTCCCCATGAATTCCCCGTAAGGCGAGAAATACAGAAGAAAGCCTTCCGCGCCTTATCTACAACATGGCGAGCGTGAGCGGCGAACTTCTTTACCATCTATGATTACGCCAAGGTATGTAACTTCTGTAGAAATTTTTACTTTAGCACCTTGGAAGTAAATAGCTGGTGGACGTAGTGGAGATAATTTTCCCTTTAAAAGAATAGCTTCTGTTTTATGTGGCGCAAAACATAGTTTGTTTCGTTGGCCCCAGGATGAGATTTGGTTTAGAGCTTTTGTGGTTGAGCGCTCCAGTGAAGATCGACTATTTGCTTCTACTGTTAGAAGTGCATCGTCAGCGTATGCTACAATACCACACCCGGGAGGCAGCGGTAAGCTGAGGATGTCATCGAAAAGAATGTTCCAAAGCATTGGGCCAAGAACGGAACCCTGAGGACACCCTCTAGAGACGTTACGTGATATACGAACGCTTCCAGCGTCAGCGAAAATTTTACGGTTGTGGAAATAGCTCTGTAACAATGCGTATAGGTTTCCGGGAATCTGTCGAAGGCGAAGCTTAGCCAAGACCATTGGCCACCATGCGTTGTCAAAAGCACCTGAGATGTCCAGAAGAACACCCAGAACGTAAGTGCACTTGGAGTCAGTTGTTGTCTTGATTGTCGTGAGAATAGCATCTTCCGTTGAGACTCCCGGTCGGAAGCCGAACTGTCTCTTGGAGATTGGCATATTTGAAGTGACTAGATGTGATTCTAGTTTACTTACGACAATACGCTCCAGGATTTTGCCGAGGACTGGCAGAAGAGTGATTGGACGATATGCTTTAGGGTCGGTGCGGGGTTTGTCTCCGGATTTCGGAATGACTGTCAGAAGGCCCACCTTCCAACAGTCGGGGAAGGTTCCTGTTTGGATGCATAAAGAAAGAAGGTTTGTGATCTCTGGCTTGGCCATGAGCCAGACCATTTTGACAATACGATTATCAATACGATCTGGTCCTGGTGCTTTGCCAGGGTCAAGGGACGAGATTATTGTGTTGATTTCGCTCTCTGAAGGGGGCGTGCACGAGGGCGTGTCAAGAGGAAGTGCCGATACACGCCTAACCTGCAACGCGTGATCGTCGTCTGAAAATGGGTCGTCCTTTGTGAGTAAGGAGTCTACAAGGGCGCCAGCCGTGTCAATGAGAGTGGATGTAGGTGTATCACCCAAGAGGTGGGCGATACCACAGAGCGTGCGGCCTGGCTGTAAGCTTGCCTTAACTGCACGGAAAGTCTTTCCCCAAGGATCTGGATTAGATGTAGATGTTACGAAATTGCGCCAAGAGGATTGTTTCGCTTTCATTATGGAGCTCTTATACATATATGTGGCGGAGCTATGTTCAGTCTTAAGCCAGCTTATTGTCTCTGTAGCGAGACCGGATTTGCGAGCGCCCTGGAATGATCTGCGGGTTCTTTTTACTAGAGCCTTTAGGCGGGAAAGTTCAGGTGACCACCATGGGACAGTTTGGGGACGGCGCTTCTTTATGCGGCCAAGGGCTTCCTCGGCTACTGAAATTATGCAGTCATTTAATCTACGAGCGGCATCGTGCGGGTTTGTAACAGGGGAATTAGCAAAACGATCCAGTTCTGTCCCGAAAAGGGTTTTAAGTCTATGATATACATACAATTTCACAACAAACATCACAATATATGGCATTTCTTTCATCAATTAATTGCAGAAAAATAAGCAGCGTTTGACGGGATTTCAACCAAGAAGTTTGTACAGTACACAATGTAATTTATTACGCCTAACGCGCGCCCACAGTAAAGCGCAACGCTTCCTTATTACGGCACGGAAGCCATCCACTCGCGCCTCCGTCAACATGTCTGAGGCACTGCAGTATCGCGGCAGACCCAACAACATTAAGAAGGCGTTGTTATACTGGACCCGGAGTACACAGACCACTCAGTTAATACTCCAGCTGTCGTTCTTTTCATGTTGCCGGGCTTTCTGCCTCGGAAAATCCAATGGGAGCAATATGGTTCCCGACGACCCTCAAAGGCGGTAGATTGGAGATTAGAAAAGACGGCTGCTGTGGTATCTTCTTCTTCTTCTTTTCATATCCGTTGTATACATAAAACATATGGTCACCACAAATTGCCGCTACTTCTGTCAGCTGCCACTATACATTTCTCGGTCTAAGACATATCTACAAGGGAAGGTCCAGTTGGGAACATGTATAGTTCCCGACGGCCTCCAGAGCAGAAGTCCGACTACTTACGAATAAAGTGTAGCTGTAGTATCCGAGACAAATTTTGATTGACTTAATTAAACTTCATAAATCATAGTGTTTTTATAAATAATTAATATCGTCCATTAGCCGACTAGCTCGTCTCACAGAAGCGTGATTAACCCGACGACTACACATCGTATTTACAAAACATTTCATCATTTGTACAACACCACATCGAAGCATGTAATCCTTCTGTACACGTCTTCAGCTATTTTCAAATAAAACGATCTCAAGTTTCGATTCGACTCGATTTCCTTGACTTTCAATACAAGATACATCACGAGAGCGCTTCCATAGTCTTCTTCGTCAATTTCAAAACCGTTCTTCACATTCGAAACGATTCTATCAAAACTCAATTCAGTTTCACGATCATGCGTTTCAACCAATCTATCAATATCCGGCTTACCTTTTCTGCCACTAGATTCAGAATCTTTAATATCATCATCGTGTTGAGTGTCTTCAAATTCGTCATCATTTCTAGAACTCTTATTTTCATCACAAGAACGAGAATTCACAAGTATATTGTCAGCACTATAACCGTAATTTTCATTCACTTCATAACTCTGAAACTCATCAGTATTTCCATCAGCTCTTAAATCAATATTTTTATCACTAGATTCAGAAACATTATACTCGTCATCATGTTGAGTTTCATCACTTTTCACATATGCTTGAGAGTTTTTATTATTTATTCTAAAAATCAATTTTATTCCATCATCAATAGAATCTTTTTTTAGTTCATTTTGCTGATTCTCATCAGATTTAGAATCGATATTTTCATCACTATATACAGAAATTTCATTCTCGTCTATACTTTGAACTTCTCTATTATTGTCATAAAATTCAGAATTTATGTATTTATCGTTTATCTTTAAAATTACGCGTATACTATCATCATTAGAATCATTTTCATGCTTTTCATCAAGTTGAGAGTCATCAATTTTGTCATCATTATCAAAATTAATGTTCTCTTCTTTACGTTGAAAATCTTTAATTTTGTCACTAAGCAGAGAATTTTTATTACTCATTCGAGATGTTAATACACTGCCGACAATAGATTCTGAATCTTTTTTTCCGGCATTATTCTCATCATTGTTGTCATCAGATTGAGAATCTTTATTTTCATCTCCAGATCCTGAATCTGCATACTCATCATCGCGTTGAGAATCTTTATTTTTTCCAACAGAACGAGAATTTTGATTAAAACCACTTGATTCAGTGTCTTTATTCTCATCATAATATTGAGAATTTTCATTTTCATCTTTAGATGGATATTTTTCTTTTCGTCACTAGATCTAGAATATGAAATGACATCATTGTTTCGAGAATCATAAATTTTGTCATCAGTTCGAGAATTTTTATTTTCATCGCTAAAATCAGAATCTTCACTGCCATTATTAGGAAGAGTGCCTTTAATTTCGTCATTGAATCCAAAAGTTTCATTTTCTTCATTGGAACCAGAACTTGTCTTTACATCATTTGATCGAAATGCTTTATTTTTATTACTAGATTCTGAATATACATCTTCTTCATTAGGTTTAAAATCATTATTATCGTCATTGGATACAGAAACATTACTTTTCAGATTGGATTTAAATACACTATCGTTAGATATAAATGCATCATTCTCTACGTTTTTTTCAAAAAGTTTCTTTTCATCATTAAATTCTTGAGTAGTATTGCCATCTTTGGATTCAAAATAGTTAGTTTCCTTACTGGATCCTGTATTATTATTTGAATTGTCATATATAAATGCAGTTTCTTTATTATTGAATCCATTATCATCCTTTATATCATGTGATCTAGAACTGTTATGTCTATTAGCAATAACTTCATTTTTTTTATTATTGACAGACACGGAAAACTTATTTTCATCTTCGGATCCAAAATCGTTCCTCATATCATTCGATTCAGATACATTTATTACATTTTTATATCCATGCGGTATTATTTCATCAAAAGCCCCGGAAATATTACTTTCAATAAAAGATCCAGACTTTTCATATTCAACATTTAACTTAGAATTATTGTTCAAATCATTGGATCCAAAAATATTATTTTTATTTTTAGTAGATCCAGAAGGTTTAATTTCATCATCGAGTTTATAAACTCTACTCTCATCGTTGGATACGTAAACATTATTTTCTCCTTTGGATCCAGAAACTTCATTAATATCGTTGGTTCCAGAAATATTACTTTCATCATTAGAACCAGAAATATTAATATCATCATTGAATCCAGAAGCTTTACTTCCATTATTGGATTCATAAAAATTTGATTTTCGTTATTGAACCCTAATACTTTAGTTTCATTATTAGTCCCAGACACATCACTTTTATTTTTGGATCCAGAATGCTTACTTTCATCATTGAATTCAGAAACATTATTTTCTTCTTTAGATCGAGTAACTTCTTTAAGATCGCTGGTTACAGATATATTATTTTCATCATTGTATCCAAAATATTACTGTCATCATTGAATCCAGAAACTTTACAACCACTATTAGATTCATAAATTCGATTTTCAACATTAGACCTTGATATTTTAGTTACATTTTTTGAGCCAGAAACATCACTTTCATTATTGGATCCAGAATGTTTAATTTCAACATTGAAGCCAGAAACTTTACTTTCAACGTTGAATCCAATTTCATTTTCCTTATTCAATTGAGAATTTTTATTTGTAACATTCAATCCAGATACAGAATTTATATCATTCGATTCAATGTCGTTATTTTTTTCATCAGATGCAGAAAAAATACCTTTTCTATTAGATTCCAAACCATTTCTTTCCTCATTAAACACAGATATATTTTTAGATGCAGAATCATTTTTAAGTCTTCTGAATGGAGTTGCACTATTAGAATCATTGGATACAACAACAATTTTTTTATCATTACTTTTAGACACATTTCCATCGACATTACTTTTATTATTTGAAACTGTAATATTATTTTCCTTTTCAGATCCAAGAACAGAATACCCATTGATTTTTTCATTATTAGATCCAAAATCATCATTTACTTGAACAGATCCAGAAAAAATACTTTTTTCATCATTGGACTCCGATTCATTATTTTTATTATTAGACTCAAAAGTATTATTTTCAAAAAGAGATCCAAAGAAATTACTTCCGTTTCGAAATCTAGATACATTATCTAAATCATCAATGTCTTTTAAAGAACCTATCACATTATTATTCGTATCTTCATGAGACGAAGAAACATTATTTTCATTTTTAGATCCAGAAATTCCTTCATTATAAACAGATCCATTTTCACCATTGAATCCTAAGTTATCATTGTTATTACTTGATACAGATTCCACATTTTTGTCATGTGATCCAGATGAATTATTAACTACAATAGATCCAGAAACATCAACATTACTTGAAGATCCAAAATAGTTTCTTTCTTCTTTAGATCCAGAAATGCCATCAATCAACACAACATCTTTAACTAATGATAAATTTCCATTTTTTGAATTCAAATTAATTCCAAGATTTTCACTTATTTGGCTATCATTTACAAGAACAAGAACATCTTCCAATACAGATTTAACTGTTGAATTATTAACAAAACTCAAAACATCATTAACAGAAGTGTTAAGACTTTTACCATTTTTCCCATCAATCGAACTAAAATCATCATTTTTTGAATTTGTGGAATTTTTCAAAATTTCCGTAATTTTTTTGACAATTCCATTTGTAACGTTCAAATTGTTAATTTCCGACTTGTTTAGTTCATAATTCAAAGATTCATTACTTCCTCTATTATTATTATTACTTTGAATAATATTTTCTGAAATATTCAATGTTTTATTTGTATTTTTGATTGTCGTATTTATTCCATAGATAATGTTTTCTGTTGTATTTTCTTTAAGTAAATGTTCTTTTTCTCTATGGCGGTGTTTCAACTCTCTAATGGCCGACGCTTGGCGTTTGTCTCTAAATACATTTTTGATCCCTTCGATATGAAAATTGACATCGATATCTTCAGGTACATTGTCTTCTATGTATCCTGAAACAAAAAATACTCATATATATATAAATTGTCATCCCCCGTCATTAAAAAGACGTCAAGTCACGTGTTCGTCACGTGGCTGCGTGGAGGAAGGATGCAGGAGCAGATTACCAAGCAAAATACTTGTTTCGAAGCACAATTAGCGTTTATTTTTAATAAAGACTTGATTTTCTTATCCGAGAGTTAACTAACAACTGCCGGAACCTGTGACATCCAGCGCCGCCAACAATCGCGGCAAAAAAGCAAATTAAAGATGACAGTTGCACCAACATGAAATGGAGCAACTGTCATAACAAATAAAATGGCGTATGCAAACGCCGTGTAATGTTATATAATTAAAACTAACATTATTAGATGTGCATGCCAGGCGAGCGAGCAAAAATAAGAGCCAAAAGATCGTTTTTCGAAGCTTCGCGGCATCAGATTAAAAGAGCTATATCACGCTGATATCAGAATGAAGGCAACTAAATATTTTCCATGAATGGCAAGTTAACATTTAAAGAATGGTCAGTAATAAATGCATAAAATAATCTCAGTAAAAAGTAATAAATTGGAAGTTCAAAATTAATAAATTGGGAGTTTGCGGCGTGGAGCAGACCCTGTCACACCTTCTGGAGTGTGCGCTGTGTCCGAATAGCTGCACCCAGGAAGACCTGATGATGGCCAGAAGTAGCGCCATCGACGTCGCCCACTTCTGGGCAGACAGGATCTGACCCTGTTGTTTCCGACACGATTATATATATATATAATAGGAATAATTGAAAGGTTTGGTTACAATTTTATGTGGTAGTCCTGGTCATAAATTTGCATGTTATGACAATCCAATCACTAACTGTCAAGCTAAAACTAGCCATTTATTTTTAAAAACTTATTTTAATTTAAATATCGTCCATTTTACATTAATTACTAGCAGTATTAAGTACATTACAGAAATTTTGGACACAATGGACACTGCCAATTCATTTAATCTGCTGTCAGTTTATTTATGTTCCTGCCAATTCATTTAATTCACTGCCAAAACCTTTATCTTTATGAGTCTCGAAATAAAACTGATTTTTAAAATATATTCGTATTTTTCATCCAATGATTTAAAAGAATGACTTACTTGAGTTCGTGGATTGGTTAAGATTCAATACGATTATGATTACAAATATCCAAGTAATCATTAGCGCAGTCATGGCTTCTATAATTATAATAGAAAAATATGTTTTTCAAGACTATATAACTTGACGAAACAATGGTGCTTATAATTAATATGTATAGCTTTTATTTTACTGCATTGTTTGGAATGAATTTGAAAAAACAAAATGGCGCATTTTCAAAAACAACGAATGGAATATTTTTTAAACAGTTAGGTATGTATGAAGATTTATTTAATAATATTTAACTATTACGGAATTATAAATATATTTTTTCTGAATGGTTAAAGCACTCGGCTGTCATACTTTTATTTCGTCTACCAAAATTTTAATTAATACGCTATGACTGGTATTTTACGGGTGAGGGATCATATTCACACCAAATGTAAAATGGGGATATTTTAGAGCTCAGAAATCAATTATAATTTTTTTTTTAATTGAATCTCTCTGTTGGGGATCGAACCCACGACCTTTGGATTGCAAAGCAAACGCTTTGACCATTGAGCTATACCCGCTGGCTGGAGCATATAGCCATAACGACTGCTGCTATAAAGTACTAGCATCCGCCATGGTCCTCGCGTCATCCCATGTTAGCTCTGCCTCGTATAGTACATTCTATGTATAGTTTCTTATGGCCTTCCAGGACAGCACGAGCCCGGAGGCTTGAAGAAAAAGCAGTTGTATTTTGTGCTCTTCACACATGCGTGTCCGACGAGCGCACAAAAATAAGAGACGAAAGATCGCATATCGATGTTTTCGGCACGAGCCTGCAAGAGCTACATCATGCTGATATCAATAGTTACTTTTATTATTATTTTTTTACCTACGTATATGTACTGGTATAATATCCACATTTTTTTGTAAAAATAATCTTCTTCTTCTTCCTCGTGTAAGCGACGTCAAATTATTGTTGCCCAGTATCTGGCAACATCGATAGGCCGTGTGCTGTACAGCATTACGTCCTGAGATGTGCAGCTTGTTGGGCACATGGACCAGGATCTTAGGTGTGAGGCGGTCTGCAGGTCTCCACAGTCACATAATAGTGACTCTCCCTGCCGAAGCATTCCCCACCGGTCGAGATTATCCTTTGTTCTACCAACTCCGTTTCTTAATCTGTTCTGGGATTTCCAGGTCCGCCAGTCAAGGTTCTTGTCAGTTGGGAGGCCTTCCTTTGGAGTAATGAAATCCTCTGATGCGACTTGTTGCCAGAGCTGAAGTGTCTCATTTTCAGGGCCGGATGTGAGAGGTTGTATGGATCTCAGACAAAGCTGCTTCGCGACTTCAGTCTGGGTGTTGGGGGTATCTGATTATACAAGCAGTGGGAGGGTTGGTTGGTTGCCTTACGCATTTCTTCGGCGCATATGACTTTGCGTGTTATGTTCGGTGGTGCGATACCAGCCAAGGGGTATAGTTTAGAAATGGGTGCTGGTTTGAGGGCAGCCTGTGACGACTCTGCATGCATCATTCAGGGCATTATCCACTTGATTACAATGGGCTGGTAAAAATAATTCAACAATAAATATACATTAAAAAAGGTTTTATTGTCAAAAATATACACATTTTTTATTTAAAATGATTTAAATTAATTTTAAAATACGCCGTTTTTCACCCAGGACTAATCTTTTTCACAGACGCAATAAACAAGGCAAATCGATATATCATCATCTGTATGAGATAAATGCTCTAGCAGCATTTGATCATCATCTGTATTGAGATAAACATGAGCAGCATTTTGAAGACATCAAACCTGAAGACAAAAAAATACCATGAAAAACATCTAATAATGTTACTTTTAGTTATATAATAATACACGGTGTTTGCATACGCCATTTTATTTGTTATGACAGTTTGTCCGTTTCATGTCGGTGCCACTTTAATTCTTTAATTCACACATCTTTAATTCGCTTTTCTGCCGCGACTGTTGGCAGCGCTAGATGTTAGAGCGCTCGCGACCGTTTTGGGAACGCCTAATGGTGTTCGCCATAACGGGTGGACGAAAAATCTCTTTGAAAATAAACGCGAATTGTGAAACGAAAACAATTTCTTTGCATTGTCAATCTGCTCTTGCATCTTGTCACACAGTAATTCGATATCGAACTTATAAAGAAGGATATCGATACTTAAACGCCTTGCCTTAAAAGATTTTGTTTCGAATTAGAATACTTACATGAGCTCCTCTTCTCTTTGGTGGCACTCCTTGAATGAACCCAATATCCTCGAGATGGTTCAAAGCTGAAGTCAAAGCATCGTGAAATACAGGGTTGGAGTACAGCGCACTTCTAGTTGAGTTCTTGTGATCTCCATCCATCAATTCTTCAGTGGTCATGGCTGAACTATCTTCCTTATTCAGCTTCACCAAAGGCAGGACGATACACGGGGACATCAATCCTGAGAATGTAATCTTTAATATTAAATTTTGATACCAAAGTACAAAGTCATAACTCACAGCTATTTGAAATTTAATGAAAATAAGAATAAAGGTAAAACATTCTTTGGATAATCTAATCAGTTCAGATCACTTTCTTGTGAGGTTGCCGTCTCACTAACTTCTTCTGGAATTAATGTAAGTAGTCATAATTTGGATAATGAAATAATGATATAGAATATTTACCAATGTCTTTTAGTTCCAGTAGTCTCTTATGAAGGTTTTCTATGGTTGGTATGAGCCCCTTGTGTTCTAGCTTGTTCAGAACTTCCACCAAAGATGCATGATATGATTGCAATATTTGGTCCCTGAATTGGTCCCTGGTGTACTCCTCTACGCTGGTTGTAAAGAAGTAATTTATGTCATACCCAGGATTAGAAAATGCTGTCATTTGAAAATCGACCTGGAAGAGAAACAAAGTATCAATTGTGCTGATATCCTCGACGTTGGACATCGATTTACTTGATGAAGGACACAGGATCAGGTTCACAAAATAAAGAACTTGTTTCACTATACGCGTTTATTTGTCAAACACTTGCTACAAAAAGACCGTTGTGGCACACGCCATATAGGCGTGGCCATCACGGTCGCGAGCGCGTTCCGACTGACTGCCCGCTCTGACATCTGGCGCTGTTAATCGTCGCGGCAGACAAGCGAAGTAAATATGACAGTGGCCAACATGAAATGGACCAACTGTCATTACAAACAAGATGGCGCATGCAAACGCCGTGCATCATAATAAAATTAAAACTAACATTAAATATGCATGTCAGGCGAGTGAACAAACATAAGAGACAAAAGATCGTTCTTCGAGGCTTACGGCATCAGCCTTAAGGTGCTATATCAAGGTGATATCAGTACTAACATACCCATTACTTATCTCCATAAATTTCGCATAGCTGGGAATGGATTTCTACCGGCGCAATGTTTTTTGGAGATAGGAAACGGATCACCAAGCGCAGCTCACACCTGGCGGGTGAAGTGAGGAGGAACTCCATCACGTACGGCTGTCAAGCCAAGACTGAGACAATGACACCGCAGGCAGCTCGCTAGATAACAGATTTGGATGGGTGAACCAAGATACACTACAGAATCGCGGGATCCACCATAACAGTGCTTTTCAGGACTGTAGCGCCATTAGAACCTTATTTTACGGATAACTCTCGTAATAATAGGTTAAAAACATACATGTTAATGCTTACAAATTTAACATCGATCGGTTTGGTATCGGATCCGTATTTGAACATCATGTTGTTCATCCAAAAGTCTCCGTGGTTCATGACGTTAAAGCGCAGATCGTCTTCTTCAACCTTCTTCGCGTCTTCTATGCCTGAGGAAATAATCCTCTTGGAGAAGTCCTCGTAGTAACCAACGAATCTGCGCAACTGCGGCAACTCTCGCATAACGTCCAGCGCCTGCAATATCCCATTCTCCATATAGACCTTCATGGTTTCGCTCATTTCTTCATGGAAAGATCTGACAACGTATCTCTTTCGGTATTTTGGATCCTGAAAGCAAAGCAACTAGATTAGATTGATAGATTTTGGCATCGGCATGATGTAGTCCTTGCTGACTGTTACCGAAAGCCTCGATATCCAATCATTCGTCTCTTATTCCTGGTCGCTTGTTGTGCATTTATGTGCGCCACATTGTCATTTTGGACGGGTCCGCTAATGTGTGTGTTAGTTATAAGCGCCACTGCTCGTGGCGCGGTCGAAAGCCGAGACCAAGCGCGGAGATCGGTAGTCGGTCCCACCTTTTAGCGAGAGAGAGCCGCGTTACGGCCGGTGGTATGTCATTCCACCCGGCCGTAGCTTGTAGAGTTTTAACGTAAATATATGCCAAGGTGCTTCTGAAAAAGTCTTTGTTTGCTGATCTGCTCCTCGTCCTGCCTTCACGCGACGGAATAACACCTTTTTGAGATAGAGGAGGATGTTAATACCTTTTTGTTCATATACATGGAAGCCGCATGGAGCCTTCCCAATTTGGTCATTACCAAGTCACAGTGATCTTTGTCCAAGCCCATAGTCCTATCTGGCATTTTGTAACCTTGAGACTGCAGGTCTTCAAGCACCATTAACTCATAAGGATCTCTTGTGGCATAAAGGCATCTGTAACATAAAATACAATTTGAACACTGTTGACATCAGCATGATGTAGCCCTGGCTGGCTGGTACCGAAAACCTCGATATACAATCTTTCGTCTCTTATTTTCTATTCGTTTGTGGTACATTAATGTGTCCGCCATATTGGCCGTCTGCCAAGTAGTGGATGCTACCCAACGAATAGGCACACTCAAGTGGCAATGTGACATATCTGTCGAAGAGACGACGGTCGATGGGGAAGAAAAGTATTGAAATTGCGCCCAAGAACTGGCAAACGAAGCAATGGCCGACCCCCTACAAGATTGACTGACGATATAAGAAGAATAGCGGGAGTGACCTGCATGCGGAAGGCGGAGGATCGAAGAGGATGGTAACTCATGCGGGAGGCTTACGTTCAACAGTAAGCGGATACAGGCTGATGATGATAATAGCAATAATTTAAAATTTGTGTCGTTAAAAGAAGAAAAATAAACATAAAAGAAATTTAAAAAAAACAAGAATATCAAACTTGAAAATGGGGAAACTTAATTATTTAAATAATCTTAAAATTATCATAAGAATCAATCCATAATAGGTAAACCCTAAAAAATTCGAATGACTTAACAAAATAATCCAAATACCTTGGTGAAATTTCCAACTGGATTCCAATGGAATTCAATGTACTGTCGACGGATTTCAAAATTTCCGTGTACATTCCAAGCTCCTTCTCGAACACATCCAAATTCTTGAACATCTTTCCCAAATCTGTATCGGCTGGATGCATCAATTTCACAACATAAGATTTATCACAACAATTTACAAATTCTTTGCAATTTTCTTCAGCATTTTCCACAGTTTTGGCAAATCCGATTTTAACAGATATTCTGTAGAGAAAACTGGAATAATTGTCTCCGCTTTTTGTTGCAGGCTTTGCAGAGAATTCCAGAACTTTGAAGGATCGTCCGCAGAATTCTGGTTCATTTTCAAGAATTTTGATTATGAAATTTTCGTCCAGCCACGGTAAATCTAAAACTTGAATATCTCCCATTTTTTGTTGTTGTTAAAACGTACGTCTACTTTATTATTTTTGTGAATATTTTATCCTTCAGAAACTGAAAAAAAAACAACATTATTTTAGATCATCTGAATACTCCGTATTGTCTAATGAATTAGGTAACTATACTCGTAAGTGCAATGAACTTTCCTTCAATATTTTTTCCATAGCTTGAATATATTTTAATTGCTATTAACCCTTTCGTTACGGCTCGGTGGAATACATATTATACTATCAATACGGTGTGAATTTTTCCAACCATTTATTTTGCTTAAAACTAGTATTTGAAGCATAAATGTACTTATCTGACCAATTATCATTTATCAAATTGGTTCTTTTATCCTTTAGCTATCAGATGATGCATACAAAACTATTATATTTAACAAACGTTCATTATGTAACTCTATACATGTGGTGGCATTGACACACGTGGTTTACAGAAAAATCGCTCCTGTGACGAAACCTAACGATATTTATTTAGATGCTTTAATGATTCCTGTAAATAATACATGTAGATTGATAAAAAGAATGACTGCACTTACAATTTTCTAGCGCAGTTGTCTAAATGAGTAATGAAAG
The DNA here is from genome assembly GCA_022606575.1 of Glossosoma conforme. NCBI lineage: Eukaryota > Metazoa > Arthropoda > Insecta > Trichoptera > Glossosomatidae > Glossosoma > Glossosoma conforme. Next base: position 23,170 of record JAGTXR010000255.1, on the reverse strand, counting down.
TAGCAAAACGATATATCACGTCAACCGATGTCAACGGTCGGGGAATCTTTGACAGCATATATCGACAACCGATGCGAAAGGGTTAAATATAAAACGTCTTGTACGATTATATTATTAATATTATAACAATTTTTAATATAAAAATATATATTTAATATAATTTCAAGAATAAATACTGCTTTTCACTTCTTTAAAATAATTTAGGTATTATTTGTTTTATAATCATTAATTCAATTTTTGATGTACTCCGAATAGTAGCCATAAAGTATCATAACCTCAAAAACACTAAATCAGCAAATAATGTATATTATAGACATAATTATAATTTATTGTCTAAAATTGTGTATTGTTGATTTCTTAGCTATAATATATAAATGAATCGTTTCAACTCACCAATGTTATCCTCTTTATACAGATACCGTAATCGTTATTTTTCATTCACATTAATATGTTCTGATTCGCTTAAATTTTCCCAATGTAATGTAATTTATTTTTGTAAAATAATTGACGTTAAACTGATAAATAATGTTAATTATTTAAGTATAAATAAATTATCTATTAAATTTAAGCACGCATATTTATTGTTAAATGGAAGAGAGACCTCTGAAGTAAAACTAACCAACAATTTTGATAATATCAGATAGTCCAATCGTAGATACTCCGCGATAAGATTATTTTTTTATCTACATCTGGTATTTGCTGTCATGTGCTTGATATTAAGTGCGTTGTCATCGTTGATATTGCGTTTTGATTTTTTAAGATTGAACAAATTGTGAAATAATAATTTTATTTCAAAATATGGTGAAATACTTCCAAAACAGCTGATTGTTTGACGTATCGATGCCGGTGTTGCCATGCGTAAGGTGTTGCTTGACCTAAAAAACATTTATTATCGTGAAATACCTATAGCCTTGAATTGCTTACCTATTATTCTTCTCATATTTTTTTATCAACTACCTAAAACAAGTAAAAATAAAATGATATTTTAAATAATTCCATTATATTTTAATTTCTCAACAAATTTTTCGGCTTCGTCGAGTGACTATTATAAAATAAAGAATATTGAAACTTTTTGGTTCTAATCCGGAATATTTTTTGAATAAGGAAATTTAGAAAGAGTTATTTAACCGTTTCGCATCGGTTGTCGGTATATGCCGTCATAAGATTCCCCGACCATTGACATCGGTTGACGTAATATATCGTTTTGCTACTTTCTTTGAATAGTTTTTTATGCATCATTTGATAGCTAAAAGATACAAGAACCAATGTGATATATGAAAATAGACCAGATAAGTACATTTATGCTTCAAATACCAGTTTTATAATTGACAGTATAATTGGTATTCAAGCCGAGCCGTAATGAAAGGGTTAAAAAGAAACTAGTACGAACGTTTTTACAAGAAATAGTCATGTTATTAAATTTAAGTTAATAATTTAAGTTAAATTAAAGAACTAATTCCTTGTGCACCCACTCACAGCCGACAAACTCGTCTTACACTTGCCGAACATCCATACACGGTTAATATATGTCGACCAAGAACTGGCAGCTTCCAAAGTTCCTTCCTTAATGCCACCGGTAAGCTATGGAATGCTCTTCCAGCGTCTGTGTTTCCTCCTTCCTACAATCTGGATCTCGTCAAGAGACAGATAAATATACACTTGCAATCTCCACAACCCACACACAAACACGAACACAACACACGTTTCCCGCATGCAGCGTCCAGCCTCCCTGGCTGAGCGTCATAGAGTGCACTGGTCTTAACCGGTTGTGCTCTCCTGCATGCGTTTACATAAAAAAAAAAAAACAAATTAGCCGAAAGAGTGTGGAAAACGCCTTTTTTGCTGATAAAATGATGAATCTCGTCTGACAATTATACATCATAGAAATGTGACTTTAGAACCAAATTAATTTATGTGTAATTAGCTTTGAAAAAGTACGTAAGTGCGTTGTTATTCAATCATTCAACAGATCTTCTCTTAAAAAATTTGTCTAGATATAAGCTACTTTGGTTTACCATCAGAATATGGCTGCCGTTTTCGATGACAAAATGAATCTTTTCTTTTGAAGAGAAGTAACAGATATTTGAGTCATAAAAACACGTACAGAGCGTATGGATGCATTGGCCCTATTTTCTTAACCCTTTCGCTACGGCTCGGTGGAATACATATTATACTGTCAATACGGCGTGAATTTTTCAAACCATTTTTTTGCTTATAACTAGTATTTGAAGCATAAATGTAATTATCTGACCTATTTTCATATATCACATTGGTTCTTCTATCCTTTAGCTATCAGATGATGCATAAAAAAATATTAAATTTAACAAACGATCATTATGTAATTCCATACATGTAGTGGCATTGACATATGTGGTTTACAGAAAAATCGCTGCTGTGATGAAACCTATCGATATTTATTTACATGCTTTACAGTTTCCTAAAAATAATACATATAGGTTGATGAAGGAAATGACTGCAGTTTCAAGTTCCTACCGTAGATGTCACAATGAGTATTGAAAGTAGCAAAACGATTTATCATGGCTACCGATGTCAGCAGTAAGAGAATCTTTGACGGCATATGCCGACAGCCGATGAGAAAGGGGTAATTTATTCGTCAATATTTAAATAAAATACATGGTTATTTTGAATTGTTTATTTTACTGGGAAAGTACACAAAATTAAACAAATAAAACACAATATGTACTTAATCTTAAGTAATTTTTTGTATTCATTCAATTACCTATTAGTCAATTTATGTAGAAAATAAAATTGATTACTGGCAAGATTGTGCAATTTTATTACTATTTAAAATTATCATATTAAGTATGTTCCTAAGAAATATAATATTTATAATTAAAAATTACCTACACCTCAAAAAACTACGTTAGTAGCTTTAACTTACTTAGTGAATCACGGTAACATTTAACAGCTCAAGTATGAACTAAGCTATTGGATTCTTATACACACAAAAAAAGGAATATTAAATTTGAAAAAATGCTGAATACGGTTTGTTGAACACAACGATGTATAATTTTTTTTATTCTATAGAATTATTCAAAAAATAGCATGTGAACATTTAAACAAAATTAAAATTGTCAATTAAATGTGCCATAGTGAAATATTGAACGAAATTATTCGACGAGACGAGTACGTTCCAATACATTGATATCAGCTTAATATAGCTCCTTTAGGAAGATGCCATGAAGCCTCGAAAAACGATCTGTTGTCTCTTGTTTTCGTTCGCTCGCCTGACATGCACATTTAATGTTGGTTTTAATTTTATAAAGTTAAACGGTGTCTGCATACGCCAAAATATTTGTTATGAGAGTGGGCCTGTTTCCTGTCGGTACCACTGTCGTCTTGAATTCGCTTTTTTCTGCGGTGAAAGTTGGCAGCGCCGAGATGTCAGAGCGCGCCGTGGGCTAGCAGTCGAATAACGCTCGCGATAGTGATGGTAACGCCTAAATGGCGTGCGCCACAACGGTCTTTTTGTTGCAAGTGTTTGACAAATAAACGCGGATTGTGAAACTAAAACAAGTTCTTTATATTGTGAACCCGATCCTGCATCCTGATATCATCATGTTAACCCGAGTTCCGCTCACCTATTTCAACTAAGACGTTTTATGATTACATGTGTGACGATCGTCTACGTATTCGAAAAATGTTTTTTAGAAATGACCCGGTTTACTTTTATAAATACATTTTTAATTATGTTTATTATGGCATTATTTAAAAATAACTCTTTTAAAAAAAATCTTTAGTTAGTTATTAAATGTAAGTGTAAAACATTGAACGAAATTATTCGACGAGACGAATCCGTCCCAATTCTCGTTAACCCGAGTTCCGCTCGCCTATTTCAACTAAGACGTTTTATGATAACACGTGTGACGATCGTCAACGTATTTGAACAATGTTTTTTGAACTATATTTAAGTTCTCAACACGTTTTTTAGAAACGATCCAGATTACTTTTATAAATAGATTTTTAATTATGTTTATTATGTCATTATATAAATATATCTCTTTTAGAAAACCTTTAGCCAGTTATTAAATGTAAGTGTAAGACTTTAGATACAAAAATATTACGTAATTAGTAGATTTTCCTGCATTTTTTTGAACACCTAGTACACTCGTCGTATTATATTGTTATAGTTTCGATTTGATAATTTCGAGGCATTTTTTGTTTGCTTTGTGGAATACTTTTTTATTTCTTGTGTTGTTGTTGTTGTTATTGCTGCTGTTGTTGTTCAAGACGGCGGACACAGCATGAAGGTGCATATGGCCATCTTTCCATTGGGAGCGCAACGGCAAGTGTTGCAATCGTGCATGAAGACTTCGCCGGCTTTGCACGTGTAGTTGGGACCGTTGATCTCTGCAAGATAAAACATATATTTATACACATTGACATTAGCATGATATAGCCCTTGCTGACTGGTACCGAAAACCTCGATATCTCGCTTGGTGAAAACTCTCCCTGTCCCGTCGTGTTTTTGGACCCAGATGGGGACCCGTTACTGGCCGCACGTAAAAAGCTACATGTTAGAGAGTGGCTGAAGCCTTCCCGTGATTCTAGGTGCATCAGTTAGATGTCAAATATACCTCAGTCTAAGGCTGCGAAGTTAGTATACCACAGCAAGTTGCCTTCTTTGGTAAAACGTTGCTAATCACGAAATACGTGGGAATGGATAAGGAAATGGTGAGGTCGGGATATGGATTCTGCAGATAGCAGACATCAGTTAGGAGTCATTACTTGCGTCTGCACTCTTGCAGACGGGTACAATCTTTCGTCTTTTATTGCTTGTCAGACATGAATGTGTCCGCCATATTGGCATTTTTTAACTAATTATATAGACCGCCACTTGTGGCGCCGGTGTGACAGCCCATTACGGGCGCACCAGTCGTGTACCGCCAGTCGGCGAGACCATATTGTACTGTGGCTCGGCCTGAATTCTGTGACTAGGTCAAGCCAAAAGTTTGTAAAATTGGTTGCTTCAGAAAAAGTCTGTGTTATTTATCTGCTCCCAATACTGCCACCACGCGACGGAATAACAACCTTTTTAAAGAGAGGAAGATGTTAATATATATAACTTTTCATAGTTATTGGTTAGTTCTGCTTACTGATCGTCGATGGAAGCGATGTAACGTCCGAGATGCGTCAGCGGTTCGTGGGGCATTTTGGTGTCGAGGACTTTAGCGCGACCTAACGTGCCGGGTTCTAGAGACTGACTGGCGTTAGCCCCTGTGCTTAGTGGTGTATCCGTAAGGTTTTGCCACATTATAAATTACAAAAATATAAGTAATTGTAATCCACACAAGGCATTATTTTATTTTAAGATTCTTCCAAAGTTTGGAAGAATCTTATAATCTAAAATACCTGAGCACACCGGTCATTTAATTGTCGTTTACATTTGTGGCAATGGAAACTATAACGGTATTACTTGATATCCATCGTAAAGAAGAAGTACGAGCGAATCCAGGTAGCATACATGTATTAATAATGCGCTACGATCACGATGATGTTAGCATTTTGACATCAGCACGATGTATCCCTTGCCGATTGGTACCGAAAACCTTGATATACAATCTTTCTACTCTTATTTTCTGTTCGCTTGCCCACCCACGGGTGTGTTAATGATAGACACCGCCAGGAGCGCGGGCGAGAGCCCGATCACAAAGGCGTCAGTTATGTGTTGACGACCGAGAAGGTTGCATTACGGTCTGTGTCTACATGCCATCCCGCTTGGCCGGAAGCTTGTGAAGTTTATATATCTTTTGTAAAAGATTACCTCTCTTTTTGCGGCTCTCTCCAGGTTCGCAATAATTCCTGGTGCAGATGGCTCCTTTACCATCTTTAGCACATGTACAGAAGTTACATCCATTCTTGAACTTCTCTCCGGCATTACAAGTGAAGTTGGGGTCATCCACGTTCACAACATCTACAAAAAAATGAGATTAAAAATGGCTGACTGATATACAATATATGTATACATATTCACAGCAAACTCCATCTTATACAACGATTCTCTCATCAATTAAAAGGAGAAAAATAAACGGCAGACGCAGGAATTCGAACTACGATTCTTGTACATCATGTCTAGTTCTTCGTCCAACGTTAGAATACTCGAATTTGTATGAAATCTTCATGTGTTTATAAATTTCATATAAATAATTGACTTACCCGTCTAAGTAAAGTGACTCCAGATGGTTATCAGGATGCGTGGTGGATGGATGAAGAGAAGGTTTTCAAAGCAAATAACTCGCCGAAAGAAGCACATTTTATTTAGGTTTAGTTTAAAAAGACTGACAAAATTTGGTCCTTCGCCCGGGACAATAGATTGTCTACTTCACATCGCCCGGGCGAAAACTGTCTCGGCCGGTGGGAGTGAAAATCACTGCCCCGAAAACTACTAGCGGCCGTCTGGCGAACTATGCCGCCCCATCGATTGTTTTCACGAGTAAACTTTGCTGTATAAACTCTTTAAATATATATTGACATTGCGGATTAAATGCAAATAAAAAATCTAAGTTTTAGTTTTAAGTAGTTAAAAGACACGGCGTGCATGGGTCATTTTGTTTATTTTGCCAATCACTTCGTGTCATATGGAGCGGCATAGTTCGCTAGATGGCCGCTATGAGTGTTCTGTACAGAGGATCGAATTTTATCAGTATTTTAACCTAAAATAAATGTCAATGTGCTTCTCGACGAGTTATTTGTTTTGGCGAATTGCTGCTCATCCATCCACTACGCGTCTTGATGGCGATCACGGTGATATGGAGTTCACTTTAGTTAGACGTGAGATGTCAGCATTTAAACGAAAAATTCTGCATTTTACATCAACCACTGCTTACCTCTCTTTTTACGGCTTTCTCCGGGTTCGCAAAAGTTCCTAGTGCATATTGCTCCTTTCCCATCGTTGGCACATGTACAAAAATTACATCCATTCTTGAACTTCTCTCCGGCATTACAAGTGAAGTTGGGGTCATCCACGTTCACAACATCTACAAAATAACAGAAATAAATTAAGAAAGCTATCGAAACATTCCATTACATTCAAACCTCATCCATTTCGATCCTCAACATTCCGAATCCAGGCTACTTCCCGTTATTTTTCTATTGCATCAGACCATCTTGCAGGGGGTCAGCCAACCCTTCGTTTGCCAGTTATTAGACGCCACTCCATCACTTTTCCCCATCGACCGTCGTCTCTCTCGACAGATATATCAAATTGCCACTTGAGTGTGCCTATTCGTTGTATATCCTAGAGTTCTTCTCCGGATATACTCGTTTCGGATTCTATCTTTTAGAAACACTCTTCTCATAGAGCTCTCCATGGTACGTTGGACAAACTTTATTTAATGTGAAAGATTTGCTGTTAGATTCCACGTTTCTGCGCCACTGTTAATACTGGAAGGATGCATTGGTTAAACGCTTTAGTTTTAAGATGCTGCGGAAATTTTGCTTTACAAAATGTACTTAAGTTTTCCAAATGCTGCATACGCCTGTCTATTTTTTGTGAAGTTATTCTGTCCTGATTGGATTACTTGGAGTTGAATTACAAGAATACCAATATCCATTATCTGGAATTTACCCGCCTCACACCCGCATCACACCGGAGGGCAATTAAGTCTCCTTGATGACGCGCTTATTCAGATTATGATCAGTTAGCAACTGATAAGTTCAGTGGGAGTCCCCTCTGAACGATTGTGGCCACTGCACAGAAGTGCTAAAAGAAAGAACCCGTGAAAGAGATTAGAATCGCTTTCACGGGTTGTAAATAAATGGAGATGGAAGACAGATTCTCACCGAAAATACGAGCAAAAATTTTAAATGCTTGGAATTTTTTTTAGTGGCCACAAAGTCTGCATGCCCGATAGGACCGAGCCGATTCCTTCGAACTGCATCGAAAAGGACTCCTCTTTCTAACAAGAGAAACTGACAGTCCCAGAGAATGTGCTCTGAGGTCTGGAAGGGGGCGCCACAGGGGCAACTAGTGTTTGAAACTAAATTAAATGAGTATAATCTGTCATTAAAAGCGCCGTGCCCAGTCATTACTTGGGTAGACCAGTAATCTGAGCTTATCCATTTAGCAGTAAGTCCGAAATAAATGACTGGGAAGAACAGAAAGGTAGTTCTACCTTTGGCGGAAGATAGCTAATATCTATACTCTATTCATGATAATAAAGACCAAGTATCATCAAAGAAGTATACTTATGTTATTGCTTTACCTCTCTTTTTGCGGCTCTCCCCAGGTTCGCAGAAGTTTCTCGTGCAGATGGCTCCTTTACCATCTTTAGCGCATGTACAAAAGTTACATCCATTCTTGAACTTCTCCCCAGCATTGCAAGTGAAGTTGGGGTCATCCACGTTCACAACATCTACAAAATGGAATAATTTCAATAAGATTTTGAAACATTGAATAATGTTTGATTAACAACAAACTGTTTACACATTTTTTCTGATCTTTCAATTAACGTATTGATATCCTCCTCTCTTATTTGATATCGATTTACTGGATGACAGGATGCAGGATCAGGTTCACAATACAAAATACTTGTTTTCGTTTCACATACTATCACGGTTTGTTTGTCAAACGCTTGCAACTAAAAGACCGTTGTGGCACACGCCATATAGGCGTGCCCATAACGGTCGCGAGCAAGCTCCAACTGTACACTGACGGCGCGCTCTGACATCTCGGCGCCGCCAACCGTCGCTGCAGAAAAAGCGAATTCAAGATAACAGGGTTACCAACAGGAAATGGGTCAACTGTCATAGCAAATAAATTGGCGTATGCAAACACCGTGTTACGTTATACAATTAAAACTAACATTAGATGTGCATGTCAGGCGAGCGAACAAAAATAAGACACAAAATATCGTTTTTCGAGGCTTTTCGGCATCAGCCTAAAAGAGCTATATTTTTATTACTTTTCTTAATCTATAGATATCATACAATTTTATATTTTTTGGACATTTCAACAGTGAATTTCACAATTTTTTCCCGATTGACTTGTTTAGCTGTCGATATTTCAAACTCTAATGACCTAATTACGACAAAAAACGGTATTCATACTGATATAGCCCTTGCAGGCAGGTGCCAAAAACCTCGGATAAGTGATCTTACGTCTCTTTTTGTTCGCTCGTCGGACATGTATGTGTCGCCATATTGTTTGGTCACGGGTGTGTTATTAGTATTGTAAATGTCTGTCTGTCATTGGCACCACATTAGTTCTCTAAATCGGCACTGGATGAATTTCTGCGCTGGGTGTCACCGACCACGGGCGCCAGTAATCATAGTCAGTAGGCGTATGGTCACTTAACTAATGACCTACCTACCAATTCAGCGAATTTAAAAACGTCCCCCCGTAGAAAGACCGACCTAACTTTGATAGAAATAATATTATATTCTTACCACGGGTGGTTCTCGACGGAGCAGGAGGGCATTTCTTTTTGGTGCATATGGCCTGCGTTCCAGAAGTGTCGCAAACGCACTTGTTGCAGGAGTCGTGGAACGATGAGAAGGGAGTGCATTTGAAATCAGGATCATTCACCTCTGCAAATGTACATCAAAATATGTTATTAGTGCCATCAGCATGATGTAGCCCTTGATACCGAAAACCTCTATGTACAATCTTTCGTATGTCATTTCTGTTCGCTTAACGTACATGAATGTGTCCGCCGTATTGTCATTTGTGTTAGTTATATACATCGTCACTCGAGCGCGAATTACTCGTTATGAAAGGTTCCACTGTATTTGGCTGTTCAATGATCAGGGTTTTTTTAGAAGATCATAAACAGAAATCATACTGAACGTGATCCACGTAAAAACAAGGTAAGTAAATAAATAATCATTATTTTTAATACATCTCAAAGTGACTGCCAAATTTTTTTAAAAATCTCACGTCTGTATTTCAAGGATTTGTGGATTGAATAAAAGGCCAAAGATCGTTTAAATCAATAGATTAATTCATAAATCTCACTAGGAGTACTCCTGGCGAGGCGGGCTGGCTGACACCTCCTCTTGGTGCATATGGCCTGCTTCCCTGTCGCGTCACACACGCATCTGTTGCAGTCGTCCATGAAGGTCGAGGAAGGGGCACATGTGAAGTCATGACTGTTGACTTCTGAAATGTTACATAAAACATTTAGTATCTAACTAACACATACGAGTATACAACTTTATAGCAAACTATTTTTTTTACGTAGACACATACGTGGAATCTAATAGCAAGTCTTACCCGCTTGGTGAAAACCCTCCCTGTCCCGTCCTGTTTTTGGAGACCCAGACGGGGACGCGTTACTGGCCGCACGCAAAAAGCTACTTGTTAGAGAGTGGCTGAAGGCCTTCCCGTGATTCTAGGTGCATCAGTTAGATGTCAAATAGACCTCAGTCTAAGGCTGCGAAATTAGTATACTACAGCGAGTCTCAAATTGTCTTCTTTGTTAATACTTTGCTAACCACGAAATACGTGGGAATGGATAAGAAAATGGTAAGGTTCGGAAATGGATTCCACAAAAAGCAGACATCAGTTAGGAATCATTACTTGCATATGCACTCTTGCAGACGGACGCGCAGAAGCGCTCAAAAGCAGCGTAATTTCGTTTGTTAGCAACGAAGTCCTGGTATCGTCTGGAGCTGATGCCGGCCGGACCACTTCAAAGAGCGCAATCCTCACAGAGTGGTGCAGCGGACAGTTCCACAGAACGTGAGGTGCGTCCTGCGGAGAGCTGCCGCCACATGGGCACTCTGCCTGTGATGTGGGATTCAACTGTCCAAACCTGTCGAGGTAGCTCCGGAAGAATTCCCCGCAAGTCTTACTCATAAAATAAAGATCACCCAGCGTGCTATGGAGAGATCCATGCTCGGAGTGTCGCTAAAAGATAGAATCCGAAACGAGGAAATACGCAGAAGAACTCAAGTAGTGGATGCTATCCAACGAATAGGCACACTCAAGTGGCAATGGGCAGGACATATCTGTCGAAGAGACGACGGTCGATGGGGAAGAAAAGTATTGGAATGGCGCCCAAGAACTGGCAATCGAAGCATTGGTCGACCCCCTGCAAGATGGACTGACGGCATAAGAATAATAGCAGGAGCGACCTGGATGCGAAAGGCGGAGGATCGAAGAGGATGGAGACTCGTGCGGGAGGCTTACGTTCAACAGTGGACGGATACAGACTGATGATGAAACACATTCAGGAGACTTTTGACAAATGTTAATAGTGATGCAGAAATCTCATCCGCGAATTTTACGACGTTTACTTTTTTTACATATAGAGAGCTGCATGTAGAGTTTTGATCTGCCACCGTCAGAGACAGTTCGATATTCACGCTCCATAAATTTATTACAGTAATTCACTATGAATTGTCGGTATTTTTGAGACGACTTTTGTCTACCAGCAATTTTTCCAACAAGCCCAAGAACGAAGTAATAATACATATTAACCATCTGTTATATTATATATATTGCTTAGTTTCTTACGAGGTTCGCTCCTTCTGCTACGTGAGGGAGGGCATTTCTTCTTGGTGCATATGGCCTGCTTCCCTGATGCGTCACACACGCATCTGTTGCAAGAATCCATGAAGGTTGACGCTGGAGCACACGTGAAATCAGCGTCGTTTACTCCTGTAGTGGTCAATCAAGCAATTTATATTAAGTCGTTCTTGGGAAACAAGATTCACATGAGATTGCAGACTGAAACATGTAAAATAAACCAATGTTTTCTTACAATATTAATTCTGCCGCATGCAACGCTATTCGAAATTTGCATATTTAAAAAAAATCTTCGCAACTCGCTTGGTGAAAACCCTCCCTGTCCCGTCCTGTTTTTGGAGACCTAGATGGAGACGCGTTACTGGACGCACGCATAAAGCTACTGGTTAGAAAGTGGCTGAAGGCTTTCCCGTGATTCTAGGTGCATCAGTTAGATGTCAAATAGACCTCAGTCTAAGGCTGCGAAATGAGTATACTACAGCGAGTCTTGAATTGACTTATTTGGTAACACGTTGCCAACCACGAAATACGTGGGAATGGATAAGGAAATGGTGAGGTTGGGAAATGGATTCTGCAGGTAGCAGTTAGGAGTCATTACTTGCGACTGCACTCTTGCAGACGGACGCGCAGAAGCGTTCAAAAGCAGCGTAGTTCCGTTTGCTAGCAATGAAGTCCTGGTATCCTCTGGAGCTGATGCCGCCCGGACCACTTCAAAGAGCGCAATCCGAGCAGAGTGGTACAGAGGACAGTTCCAAGGAACGTGAGGTGCTCCTTGCTCATTCTCGAAGAAAAATGGCCCAATTATGCCTCTGGACCAAAATCCACACCAGACAGTGACTCGTTTTGGGTGCAACGTCTTTTCAATGTATGCGTGCGGGTTTTTTGTGCCCCAAATGCGACAATTTTGCTTTTTACATCCGCCAATCAAAATTTCATCTGAAGAGAGATGATTTTTTGGCAAAATCGGCATCTTTTGCAAGTCGATCGCAGTCCACTTGACAAGCGAAACGCATTGGATGGTCCACTGGCTTCAACTCCTGAACCAATTGGACTTTGTATGGCGTCATACCAAGGTCTTTACGCAAAATTCGTCTCAATGATGTCTCCGTCTCGTTCAATTATTGAAAACGACGGTGAATTAATGTTGATGGCGCTTCACGCATATTGTCATTTTCTGCCACAGCAGCCGCTCTCGGGTGTACGCACTGTTTTTGGCGCTTTTCACGCTTTGGTTTATAGATGAGGATGCCAGTTTCTTTCACTTTTTTCACAAGATAACGAACATACGGAGCTGACGGTGATTCTCTTCTTCCAAAATCCGTACGCAATTTTCGCATACATTCTGCAAAATTACCATGATTTTCAAAGTAATGTCGCAATATTTCCCAGCGTTGTTCAAGCGTATACACAAGCATATTCGTTTAGCGGAAGAAAAAAACTAATTATTTGTCAAATCAGACATGAGCTAAGTGTTACCATTCACGAAATAAGCACTAGTTAAAAAAAACGTTAGATGGCGTACCCTTTAGTATTAAAGTAAGTTCATGGAAGAATCTATTGTGCGACGAAACATTACAAACATTGGCCTGCTAGGGCATTAAGCGACGCAAATCTCCGGTCGCTTACGGGACCGCTGGGTGGATAAAGGTAAATTATCTATTCATGATGACCAAGAACAATTTTCAAAGAAGTTGTCACTATGTTCAAGCTTTACCTCTCTTCTTGCGGCTCTCTCCAGGTTCGCAAAAGTTCCTGGTGCAGATGGCTCCTTTGCCATCATTAGCACAAGTGCAGAAGTTGCATCCATTCTTGAACTTCTCTCCAGCGTTGCAAGTGAAGTTGGGGTCATCCACGTTAACCACATCTATAAGACAATGAAACGAAAAGTTGTAAAAATGTGTGTTTATTTTTTAGAGTTTAATAGTCTTATACCGTCGCTCTTGTTTTAAACAATAAATCGCACTTAAAAATAAAACTTATAAACATTCTCTAACACCATCAGAATCGTAATCAAATTCTCTACAAAACGTGCATTATGGTTTATATGCATCTTTAGCGATCGCTCGTTAAACAGCATCGACGCGCAACATCTTTGGCGGAAGATCTCGTGACGTGCCGATGTCGGCCATTTTTTATTTTATTTATATCTCCATGGCAACTCATGAATCATTTTTCTTGTACGAAATTTTTCGCAGAAAAACAATTTGCGTTGTGGTTGATGATAATTTGAAAGATCAGATTTTTTGGACCGAATGTTGGCCGGAATAAGCTAACACCCAGCTAACCCCATCAGGTCAAGCTGGTTAGGGCACTCTATTGTCCTGGAGGTAGTAAATGCCCTCCTAAGGCGGATGAACCTTTATGGTCAGCGGCATTAGGATGTGGAAATAAAGGGGAAAATACCACATTAAAGGTCTTAAAGACATCCCACGTATCAGCAAAAAATGATTGCATCTCAAGTAAAATTTTCCGGAGATAAAATAGTCCCCCAATCGGATCTCCGGGTGGGGACTGCTCGAGACAAAACAACCAAGACAAATAAGAAAAACCTTCAGCCAACAAGATATGCCACCTGGAATGTTCGGACATTACTGCAGAACGGCGCCCTAGACGGGAGTATTTGCAGCAAGTATTCGAGGACTGTAGCGTTTATGCTGAGCTGAAAAGGGTTGCGGAGGACCGAGAGGAATGGAGATTGAGATGGAAGATTCTGTTGCTCCAAACCAATCCACCGGATTAATACTACGAAGAAGAATAGTCTTAAAAAACGGTCAATTGGGACCATATTTGTGTGAAGGGACCATAGTATTTATTATATATATTAAGACGATAGATCAAGGAAAATGATTAATCGGGGAACAATTTAAGCGGGATTATTTGACATTGTTTCTTATGAGCGTTTATGCACCATGAAAAATGAAAAAAATATGCGGAAAAACGAAAAAACACGGGAACGAAATTACGGGATTCCACTGTACTATTATTTCTTACATAATCAAGTTATCCGAAAGCAAATCAGTTGTAGATTTGTCCTTTAACCCTTTCGTTACGGCTCGGTAGAATACAAATTATACTGTCAATACGGCGTGAATTTCAAACCATTATTTTTGCTTAAAACTAGTATTTGAAGCATAAATGCACTTATCTGACCTATTTTCATATATCACATTGGTTCTTCTATACTTTAGCTTTCAGACGATGCATAAAAAACTATTGCATTTAACAAACGTTCATTATGTAACTCTATACATGTGGTGGAATTGTCGCATGTTGTTTACAGAAAAATCGCTCCTGTGACGAAAACTAACGATATTTACTTACATGCTTTACAGATTCCTATAAATAATACATGTAGGTTGATAAAGGAATGACTGCACTTCCAATTTCCTACCGTAGATGTTACAATGAGTACTGAAAGTAGCAAAACAATATATCACCTCAACTGATGTCAACGGTCGAGGAATATTGGACGGCATATGCCGACAACCGATGCGAAAGGGTTAAGAACTATCAGAGTAAATCGTAAGAAGTGTTTTATGAAGGCTTACCTCGCTTGGTGACTACTGGCTTGATGCAGTCCTTCCTGGTGCAGGCGAAATCAGTGCCATCCACGGCGCAAAGACAGGTGTTGCAGTCGAGCCTGAACTCCTCACCTGGAGTACATTTCTTTCCTGCAGGTTGATCCCTCTGTAAACACCAGAAATGCATGAAATCAACGTCTTCCTAAACACATGTTTTCAATGTTAGAATAAGTCATTTCATTCAAAAACGAGGGGAATACTTGGATTGCCCCGAATGAGGACCTAGCTCCTGGACACGACCAGAGGTGGAATATATGGAAGTCCCTTAACAGACTTCGGACAAGGGTATGCAAGACGAGGACACAAATGAAAGACTGACAGTCTTACAGTGGACCAACTGAATGTGACTGCAGCGTGAAGCAGACCCTGTCACACCTTCTGGAGTGTGCGCAGTGTCCGAGTAGCTGCACCCAGGAAGACCTAATGATGGCCGGGAGTAACGCCATCGACGTCGCCCACTTCTGGGCAGACAGGATGCGACCCTGTTGCTTCCGACACGATTATATATATATTAAAAAACAAATGAACCATTTTTGCTCAATTTTTTCAAAAACATCGTTTTACTTTCGAGCCTGCTGAAGAATCGTCAAAAAATACTCTATAAATACAAACACTCTTTTAAATATGAAGAGCATTTCTTAGCACGTTTCAGAAATTTATATATAGCAAGACGACCTTACTGATATCTCCTTTGCTGACTGGTACCGAAAACCTCAATATACAATCTCTTGTCTCTTATTTCTATTCGCTTGTCGTACATGCATGTGTCGCCATATTGGCATTTTGTACAAGTCCGTTCACGGCTGTGACGTTAGTTATAAAGATCGCCACTAGGGCGCTGGGCGACGCCTTAGGGCCGATGAGCGCGCGGAGTTAGTTGTGTGCTGACGGCCGAGAAGTTCGCATTACAGCCGGCCCGGCATGTCATTCCACCTGGCCTGAAGTCTGTAAAGTTTATCGTAAATTTATGTCACTGTGCTTCAGAAAATGTCTGTGTGTTATTAATCTGCTCCCTATTCCTGCCACCACGCGACTCAATAACAACCTTTTTACAGAGAGGAGGATGTTAGTATTGTCTCTATTTTTCTCTTGGATTTGACTGGTTTTGGGTAGGTAACCTTAAAATACTTTTGCTGGACTTAGAAAACAAGGAAATATTCTAAATTTGAACGTGTTTGTATGATTTGAAATTATTGGAAAGTACAAATGTGAGCCTAGTTCAAAACACATGTAGACTGCTTTGAAAGGAAAAGAAGACATGACAATCTCTAGTATCTGAAATGGTGTTTCCAACTCTTACGATCTGTTTGTAAATTTTCAAGCTTGCTGTTTTTTCCTTTTCGGTTCTACATAGATGGTTAATTTTGAAAGTAGGGAGTATTTTTTGGGAAAAATTGATTTATTGATTATACCTGCACAAATACATTTAGACAGTTCATATATCGAAGAAATTCGTAGCGAAAAAACGTAGCAAGCAAAAGAGTAAACGTCAAAAATTTGAAAATTATTTGAAATTTTATAAAATTCCAAAACAAAACAAAACAGTTCTAAAATATTTAGATACCTACAATATCGCTTAAGTGAATCTACGTAAGGAGAGATGCAATAACATTATTGGACTCATCTAATAATTCTGTAATTGGATACAATAGAGATGCCTCATTTTCGCAAGATGTTCGATTTTTCACTTTCGACATTTATACTGTGGCTTTCGAATTATACACATTACCAAAGAATGCTATCGATGCATCCAATATATTGAAAATCATCACAAGGTTATGCGTGTCTATCCCGTCCTTGAAGAATACCACTTGTTTCAAATCTTCTTAAGTCTTTCTCAGCTAGTTTATAATTAAATAGTTTTATTTCTATTTTTCGTTTTCCAAATGCTCGAAAATTTTCAAGACCGAGAGACTTTCTTATTTCAGAATATCGTACTTTGAATCAGATTGTCAATCATACAGTGGATCAGAAAGTCTTTATCTAAGTGGGTAATTTAACCCTTTAATTACGGCTCGGCGGAATACAAATTATGCTGTCAATACGGCGTGAAATTTTCAAACCCTTATTTTGTTGCTTAAAACTAGTATTTGAAACATAAATGTCAAATCTGGTGTATTTTCATTTATAACATTGGTTCTTGTATCCTTCAGCTATCAGATAATCCATAAAAAACCATTCTATTTAACAAACGTTCATTATGTAACTCCATACATGTGGCGGCATTGACACATGTGGTTTACAGAAAATCTCTCCCGTGACGAAACCTAACGATATTTATTTACAGGCTTTACAGATTCCTGTAAATAAAACATGTAAGTTGATAAAGGGAATGACTGCAGCTCCAATATGCTACCGTAGATATCACAATGAGTAAAACGATGTATCACGGCTATCGATGTCAACGGTAGGAGAATCTTACACCGCATATATCGGATACCGATGCGAACAGCTTAAGCAACTATCTTTATTTATTCAACATATAAAATCTATATGTATTCTATTATACGAATATGTATTACATGTAATGAACATTTCGTTGCTTTGGAAATACTTGCTTCAAAATATGTTTTTAGTATCGTATATATATTGTATACATTTAAAAAAATGCCATCCCTTAGAAATAATGACACCAAACGTATATAAATTTCATAAATCACAGACGTTTGGAAGGGTTATTTATGACTTTTCACTATAGAAAGCCTATCCTATTGTTAAGAAATGGGTAAAAGGCTTAAAAATAATTAACATCATTCTCTCTATTAAGCTTGTGAATAAATGAATACTGATAGAATAATAATAAAAAAATATACATACTTTGAATATATACTATGGCGACATCTGTCGTATGATAATAACAATGATATAAATACTAGTTTCATCGCAAGTTAGTCTGGGCATAGCAATGGCGCGATTCGCCGAGCGGTATGAATACCTGGGCATAGTTGGTTTCCAAGGTCCGCGGTTCGCATCCCGCTTCTGCCGTTATTTTTGTGCTTGGATTGACGCGTTGAAAAAAGAATTTTATGTTTAGTATATGTATATTTAAGTAATAACATCATTCTATTTTTTTAATGAAAAATAACTCAATTTTTTGTTAATGCAATTTTATTTATTTATTCAATTTATAAAAATTCACATATAAATTTAATTAAATAAAAAAAATAAAAACATTACGTAATATTTTATTAATAACTGTAATTATAAACATCCCTAAAACCGAAAAAAAAAGTTTGCATTTTTCTGTATGTAAAATGCATGTATATTTGTTCAATATTAGTGAAAATCAAATATTTTTTGCCTCTTTTCTTTGCAGCTTAAGCTCCAACGCTTAAGATATCCTAAAAGCAAAAAAAAACACATTCAAATTAGTTAAAAATTGAAAAAGAAATGATTATGCTGCATGAGAAATTGTAAAGTGAAGCATTTTGCATACTGGTATATATAGTATTTTTTTTGTATTATGTTAGGTCAGTGGTTTTCCACTGGAGAGCTATTCCTTAATATTTTTTTTTTTTTTCATATTTCCATGACTAAAAATTCAATCAAAGAACTCTTGCTTCAATTTTTTTTATGTAAGCACGTACAGGAGAATACCGACAGATGGTGACAGTAATTGCGAAGTCTCTTCTCGAAGAATTGAGAATTCTATCTAACCATGGTGCATATGGCTAAGCGCTGCATGTGGAGTGTTGATCCGCCAACGTCATAGACTACAGCCCGAGATTCACGCATCATCCTTTATTATTACTGGAATTTACTATGAATGGGTGGTCTTCACGGGACGACTTTCGTCCACCACCAACTTAAATTAATATGCTATTACTGGAATTTTAGGAGGGATCAAATTCACACCAACCGGGGGTGTTTTAAAGCTCAGAAATCGATTAAAAAACATTTTTTTTATACTCCGTCGGGGATCGAATCCACGACCTTTGGCTTACAAAGCAAACCCTTTGATCACTGAGCTATACCCACCGGCAAAGGTTAGGTCAAGTCAGTTTATATTAGTTTAGGTTACGTCAGATCAGATAGATAAGGTAAGTTTAATTAAGGTAAGGTTAGATTAGATTATTAGGATCAGTATTATTAGAATCAGGATAGATATTGACATATTTAGTGTAATATTGCTTTAGATTCAGTGCTGGTGTTGACTGATACGAAATTCAGATGTTTGATTTTGTAACAATAATGCCGTGTTATTTGTGTGTCAAACATGATATACTTATGACATGGTTTTTATTGTTGCAAGAAAATGCAACTGTTTGCGTGCGTATGCCGACACTAATTCTGAGTGTGAGGTAAATAAAGTAAAGAATTGAATAGATCATTTAGATTAGGTTAGGTTAAATTAGTTAAGATTCACGTATAATACGCACGTGGAGATGGCTCTTATCAAAGTGCATGTCGTGCTCGGGCTCCGGCGGGCACGCCCTCCTCGTGCACGTGAAGTCAGTGCCGTCGCTGTTGCAGTTGCACGAGTTGCACTCCTTCATGAACTCTCTGCCAGGTTCGCACTTGGGCTCGACGAACACTACCTGATCATCATCACCGGGGCACTTCTTCTTGGAGCAGACGTAGTCTGTACCAAAATCATTGCAAAAGCAAGAGTTGCAACCGACTTTCAATTCCTTTCCGGGTAAGCACTTTCTGTTGGACTCGGGGATGTTAAGAGTTTGGCATCTGTTCTTGCTGCAGTGGTAGTCAGTACCTGCGAGAAAAATTCAAAATCAAAAAAACATAATTATACAAGTATTTTTTCGCTCAAACCATCACCCAGTACCGTCTTTAGTCTCTGCGGCGCCCTAGGACATTTTTTCTGGTGCTACATATTGCTTATATTAAAAAAAAAACGAGATTGCTTGCCTTTGGCGCCCTTAGACACCGACCCACTTGTCACCCCTAAAAGCGGCACTGCCAGCACCCATCTTAAAGCTTTCTCTTTCGTATTCGTCTAATCACTTTGATTTTGTTTCCTAAATGTTCAAACATGAAGTGTGGCCTGAAAGGACCATCGTTCAACCCTTGATACGTGTAAGACGAAAGAATCGCAGTGAACAGTGGTTGAAACCAACTTGAGTGAAGATATTGACATATTTTGTATAAAATAATATCAATATTACAATGATTCCAAATCCGTTACCTAGCTGGAGCATAAGGTCGTCTAAAATTGATGCTAGAAGTTCTGTCAGCTGTTATTTGTCCATGCCATCTCTCCAATCAGAATTTTACATTTAAACATATTTGGTTTCCACCAGACTCTAGATCGCGAGGACATAGACTTGAAGCGATATTTTCTGAGAGATATATTAGCCATTAAACGCCCAGTGGTTTCCTTACGGGACCGCAGATTTGCGTCGTTCAATGCCCTACAGTCCCATACACGAGTGCTTATGGTTCATTTCACAATCGGATTACATTAATTTGTATTAATAGTATTAAAGTAAGTTCACGGAAGAATCTATTGTGCGACGAAGCATTACAAACATTGGCCTGCTAGGGCATTGAACGACGCAAATTTACGGTCCCGTATGGGACCACTGGGCGTTTAAAGGTTAGATGGTTTTTACTCAAATAATTTGATATATTACACATGCACATACCCTTTTCATTGCAGAAGCAAAAATTGCAGTCGACTTTGAAATCGTTTCCAGGAATGCATTTGATCTCTTCAGCAGGAGTTCCATCAGGATTGGGAGGACACCTGTTCTTGCTGCAGAAGAAATCAGTTCCAACTTCGTTACAGAAGCAAGTCTGGCAGCCTATCTTCATCTCTTTCATAGCCTCGCACTTTTTAACACCGTTCAAAGGAGAAGGAGTAACAGGTGTTACATCAGGAGCTTCAGGGCATTTATTTTTGCTGCAGTGATAATCGGTTCCCTTCTCGTTGCAGAAGCAAGTGTTGCAATTCACTTTAAAATCCCTTCCGGGGACGCATTTGATGACCTCGGATGCTCCGTCGGGATTTTCTGAACACTTGTTCTTGCTGCAAAAGAATTCCGATCCGTTTTCATTGCAGAAGCATGTTTGACAGCTGACTTTGAACTCTTTTCCGGGTTCGCATTTTTCCAAGCTTCTCTTTGCCACTTCGTGGTGGTGCTCAGATAGGTCTTCCTAAAATAATAAATACATAATTATAAATATGCAGCATATACGAGTATATCAAGACATAATGTTCTTAATTGATTAATTGTTAACCCTTTCATTACGACTCGATGGAATACACATACAAATTACACGGCATATATAAGGTACCGATGCAAACAGGTTAAACATCATTTTTTATGCATTGTTCAAAAGTTTTAATATCAGCTTGATATAGCTCTTTCAGGCTGATGCCGAAAAGCCTCGATATACGATCTTTAGTCTCTTATTTTTGTTCGCTCCTCTGACACGCATGTATAAAAGTATCATAAGATATGAGGCTTGCAGATCATTTCAATGCTGCATGGTTACTAAACTTAAAGTGTATTGAACATCATCAACGTTATGGTCACCTACTAACATCTCCCAACCACTCACGCATTTCTTACTTACACATAGATTCCGGATAAACGTGCGGTTTGATTGCCCCACCCTAGTGGTCTGACTGTAATTATTTCACAAACTATTGATTTGTTTGCAGATGCCTATCGTAAAATTGATTAATCAGTCTCGCTATCTTATTTTTATAGTGGAAATCGTGATGAAAAAGCAAAGTAAATAAACAAATAACTCGGTAATGCAACAGAAAATACTGGTAGAGTAGGTCATATTGCTATATATTTCATCCAATGAACATTTGTCACATCGCGCTTATGATTGTTAGGATGCTAATTCTTTCATGGTAATTTATTTTGACATTATCTATTAGACTACATCAAAATAAACACAAGATAGTTTACATAAGCTATTAAATTAGGTAAGCATAGTATTAAATATGTTCCTATCTGATCACATGGTAAGGTTATTTACTGCTATCTATAAAAGTATAACTTCCTCCGTTAATCAAAGGCGACTCCATGTCCTTGGGATCGCCATCGGAACGCTTGGTGAATGGATGAAGTGTAGGTCACAAAGCAAAGAACTTATCAATAACATTAAGGTGATCAACTGACAATACTTGGTGAAACTGCATAACTATAATTTTAAATTAATTTTAATTAAAAAATATTTAGTTTTGATCGACATTTATTTTAACTGATTACATGTTTCAGCCTCCCTGGAGACCATCTTTCACCCCCGTCTTTATAAAGACGGGGGATATCAGAACGTTCTCGACAAAATGTTCAAAGACAAAAGTTGACATTTCTATGAGCGTCATAGGAAATGAAGGCTTTAAAGCGACTGCTTAATATAGTAACCAATTTCAGTCTTTGCCATATAATAGTTAAAACAGTTTATGTTATGATTAAAAAATATGTCACCTGAGGTAAAGGTTCTTCTTCTCCGTCATAGGGTTGTGCTCCAGCATCAGGACACCTGTTTTTGCTGCAGAAATACTCGGTTCCCTTTTCGTTACAAAAGCAAGTATTGCAGCCGACCTTGAAGTCGTCCCCGGGGATACACTTGACCTCCACGTCCACCCCTGGGCACTTGTTCTTGCTGCAGAAGTATTCGGTTCCTTTTTCATTGCAGAAGCAAGTGTTGCACCCGACCTTCAACTCCTGGCCAGGCTCGCACTTTTTAATTGCTGAAAAACGACATCAGAAATGCTATTAATCTTTAAACGCCCATTGGTTTCCTTACGGGACCTCAGATTTGCGTCGTTCAATGCCCTAAAATGCTCAAAGACCCGCTTGGGGCGCCGGTGCGGCAGCGACGACGAGCGCGACCAGTCGGTCCCCGTCTTTCGACAAGAAAAGATCGCAGTACATGTCGTTCCGCCTGGCCGGAAGCTTGTAAAACTAATCGCAAATATATGTCAATGTGCTTGTTAAAAGTCTTTGTTTTGCTGACCTGCTCCTTATCATGCCCTTGGGCGACGGAATAACACCTTTTTGAGAGAGAGGAGGACGTTAAAGCATACACGGTTAATGTATGCCGACCAAGATCTGACAGTTTCCAAAATTCCTTTCTAAATGCCACTGGTAATCTCTTGAAATATTCTTCCATTATC